>JAJHSJ010000001.1:17737808-18145753 GCA_021015155.1 Magnolia officinalis | reverse complement strand
ACATGAACGCGTACATGAACTCGTACATGAACAAAAACACTATATGAACGCGTACATGAACAAAAACAGAAACGCGGATTGCGTCCTACTTCGCCCGGACAGTAATCGGTCCGGGCAGGGCTCTTATTTATTATCTTGCTATATTTATTATCTTCTTAGCTGTAGGTCCTTAACTGAAAGGCTAGGATTATCCTACCTAAGGAGAATGTTGTTGCGCCATCCATCCACATTGAGATCCATCTTACTAACGGCCTGGATTTCTTAACCATATGATACATGCATATTCAAGCGCCACGGGAGTCAGAGGTCATTTCTGAGGCTTAGAATAAGCTTATTGTTTAATTTTGGATAGGCCTCATCGTAACATGTGTATGATATCCTCTCCGTCCATAAGGTGCGACCCTTCAAGTTCACCGTATATGAAGAATCAAGTTGATGGGTCATGCAAGAGGGAATAATTAGGATGGGGACTCACGCCAATAAAACCTTTTAGGTTGTACATGGTGCCCATCATCTTTTCTTATGCCATCCAATCCATTCGTATGATGTGCCCCATGGAGAAGGATGGATATCCCCAAAATTGGTCCATTCAAAAATTCATGTAAGCCACACCACATGGTTTTATAGTTTTTAGCTATGATTTTGAATGGTGCAGGTTGAAGCAGCTAAAACTATCGCAGACCACTTGATGTGACTAAATCAAGAAGAAAAGTCTAAAACTATGGATCACTCAGTACATAATCGGCTTCCAATTGGAACCAGCTATTAAAAAAGAGGAATTATATGATACGTGGACTGCATCTCTGCGGTCTGGACGGGTCCGTTTTGAGCTGAAAATGCAGCTTCTATGGAGGATAAAATTCGATACCATCAAACAACAACATATCTTAAAAAAAGAAATAAAAAAGAAGAAGAGAGAGTTAAGAATTTTAGATCTCTTTCCAGATCAATCGTCTCGTTCTTTATCTCCTCGAGGCTAATTCCCTTTTCTCCTCTTATTTTAACAATAAAGAAAAATCAGCCGCAAGAGGTCCTCTCTCTCTCTCTCTCTCTCTCTCTCTCTCTCTCTCTCTCTCTCTCTCTCTCTCTCTCTGAGTGCTTCGCATCCTTCATGCATTATATACTCTCTCACTTGTCGGGGGTCAGGGAGCTCGTAGAGGTGTGGAAGGTCCGCTTTCCAAGTCAAAAATGACTAGCACGTAGTAAAGATGATCTCTCAGGATATCGGATTGGGTGACATTATATTAATGCTTAAATGAAGAAAAACAGAAAGCGCGTAAATAAAAACACTACATGAACGAAAAACAGAAAGCGCGTGAACAAAAACACCACATGAACGCGTACATGAACTCTTACATCAGCAAAAACACTACATGAACGCGTACATGAACAAAAAGAGAAACGCGGATTACGTTCTACTCCACCCGGCCGGTAATCTGTCCGGGCTGGACTCTTATTTATTATCTTGCTATATTTATTATCTTCTTAGCTATATGCCCCTAACTGAAGGGCTAGGATTATCTGACCTAAGGAGACTGCTATTGTGCCATCCATCCACATTGGGATCCATCGTACTAACAGTCTGGATTTCTTAACCATATGATACATGCATATTCACGCGTCACGGGAGTCAGAGGTTGGTTCCAAGGTGTAGAATAAGCTTATTGTGTAATTTTGGCTAGGCCTTATCATAACATGTGTATGATATCCTCTCTGTCCATAAGGTGCGACCCTTTAAGTTCACCGTATACGAAAAATCAAGTTGATGGGTCTTACAAGAGGGAATAATTAGGATGGGGAATCATGCCAATAAAACCTTTTAGGCTGTACATGGTGCCCACTATATTTTCTTTTGCCATCCAATCCATTCATATGATGTGCCCCATGGAGAAGGATGAATATCCCCAAAATCGGTCCATTCAAAAACTCGAGTAAGCCATACCACATGGTTTTATAGTTTTTAGCTATGATTTTGAATAGTGCTGGTTGAAGCAGCTAAAACTATTACAGACCACTTGATGTGACTAAATCAAGAAGAAAAGTTTAAAATAATGGATCACTCAGTACGCAATCCGCTTCCAATTGGAACCAGCTATTAAAAAAGAGGAATTACATGATACGTGGACTACATCTCTGCGGTCTTTACAGGCCATTTTGAGCTGAAATTACAGCTTCTGTGGAGGATAAAATTTGATACCAGCAAACACCAACATATTTTTAAAAAAAAGAAAGAAAAAAGAAGAAGAGATAGTTAAGGATTTTAGATCTCTTTCCAGATCAATCGTCTCGTTCTTTATCTCCTCGAGCCTAATTCCCTTCTCTCCTCCCATTTTCAAAACTAAGAAAAATCAGCCGCAAGAGCTCCCCCCTCTCTCTCTCTCTCTGAGTGCTTCGCCTCCTTCATGCATTATATACTCTCTCACTTGGCGGGGGACAGGGAGCTTGTGGAGGTGTGGAAGGTACGCTTTCCAAGTCAAAAATGACTGGCACGTAAGAAAAATGTTCTCTCAGGAAATCGGATTGGGTGACATTACATGAACGTTTACATGAATAAAAACAGAAAGCGCGTGAATAAAAACACTACATGAACGAAAAATACTACATGAACTCGTACATGAACAAAAACACTACATGAACTCGTACATGAACAAAAACAGAAACGCGGATTGGGTCCTACTCCGTCCGGACGGTAATCTGTCCGGGTACGGATCTTATTTATTATCTTGTTATATTTATTATCTTCTTAGCAGTAGGCTCCTAATCGAAGGGCTAGGATTATCCTACCTAAGGAGACTGCTGTTGCGCCATCCATTCACATTGGGATCCATCGTACTAACGATCTGAATTTCTTAACCATATGATACATGCATATTCACTCGCCACGAGAGTGAGAGGTCGGTTCCAAGGTGTAGAATAAGCTTATTGTGTAATTTTGGTTAGGCCTCATTGTAACATGTGTATGATATCCTCTCCATCCGTAAGGTGCGACACTTCAAGTTCACCGTATACGAAGAATCAAGTTGATGGGTCATGCAAGAGGGAATAATTAGGGTGGGGACTCACGCCTATAAAACCTTTTAGGTTGTATATGGTGCCCACCATCTTTTCTTATGCCATCCAATCCATTCATATGATGTGCCCTATGGAGAAGGATGGATATCCCCAAAATCAGTCCATTCAAAAACTCGGGTAAGCCACACCACATGGTTTTATAGTTTTTAACCATGATTTTCAATGGTGCGGGTTGAAGCAGCTAAAACTATCGCAGACCATTTGATGTGACTAAATTAAGAAGAAAAGTCTAAAATTACGGATCACTCAGTACGCAATCCACTTCCAATTGGAACTAGCAATTAAAAAATAGGAATTACATGATACGTGGACTGCATCTCTGCGGTTTGCGCGGGTCCGTTTTGAGCTGAAATTCGGCTTATATGGAGGATAAAATTTGATACCATCAAACAACAACATATCTTAAAAAAAGAAAGAAAAAAGAAGAAGAGAGAGTTAAGGATTTTAGATCTCTTTCCAGATCAACCGTCTCGTTCTTTATCTCATCGAGGCTAATTTCCTTCTCTCCTCCCATTTTCACAACTAAAAAAAATCAGCCGCAAGAGCTCCTCTCTCTCTCTCTCTCTCTCTCTCTCTCTCTCTCTCTGAGTGCACTGCCTCCTTCATGCATTATATACTCTCTCACTTGGCGGGGGACAGGGAGCTCGTGGAGGTGTGGAAGCTCCACTTTTCATGTAAAAAATGACTGGCACGTAATAAAGATGATCTCTCAGGAAATTGGATTGGGTGACACTACATGAACGCTTACATGAACAAAAACAGAAAACGCGTGAATAAAAACACTACATGAACGAAAAACAGAAAGCGCGTGAACAAAAACACTCCCTAAACGCGTAAATGAACAAAAACACTACATGAACGCGTATATGAACAAAAACAGAAACGCGGATTGCGTCCTACTCCGCCCGGACGGTAATTTGTCCGGGCAGGGATCTTATTTATTATCTTGCTATATTTATTATCTTCTTAGCCGTAAGCCCCTAACCGAAGGGCTAAGATTATCCTACCTAAGGAGACTGCTGTTGCACCATTCATCCACATTGGGATCTATCGTACTAATGGTCTGGATTTCTTAACCATTTGATACATGCATATTCACGTGCCACGGGTGTCAGAGGTCGGTTCCATGGTGTAGAATAAGCTTATTGTGTAATTTTGGCTAGGCATCATCGTAACATGTGTATGATATTCTTTCCGTCTATAAGGTGCGACCATTCAAGTTCACCGTATACGAAGAATCAAGTTGATGGGTCATGCAAGCGGGAATAATTAGGATAGGGACTCAAGCCAATAAAACCTTTTAGGTTGTATATGGTACCCACCATCTTTTCTTATGCCATCCAATCCATTCGTATGATGTGCCCCATGGAGAAGGATGGATATCCCCAAAATTGGTCCATTAAAAAACTTGGGTAAGCCACACCACATGGTTTTATAGTTTTTAGCCATGATTTTGAATGGTGTAGGTTGAAGCAGGTAAAACTATCGCAGACCACTTGATGTGAATAAATCAAGAAGAAAAGTAAAAAATTATGGATCACTCAGTACGCAATCCGCTTCCAATTGGAACTAGCTATTAAAAAATAGGAATTACATGATATGTGGATTGCATCGCTGGGTCCGTACGGGACCGTTTTGAGCTGAAATTGCAGCTTCTATGGAGGATAAAATTAGATACCATCAAACAACAACATATATATATATATTTTTTTTAAAAAAAAAAGAAGAAAGAAGAAGAGAGAGTTACAGATTTTAGATCTCTTTCCAGATCAACCGTCTCGTTCTTTATCTCCTCGAGGTTAATTCCCTTCTCTCCTCCCATTTTCACAAATAAGAAAAATCAGCCGCAAGAGCTCCTCTCTCTCTCTCTCTGAGTGTTTTACCTTATTCATGCATTATATTCTCTCTCACTTGCTGGGGGACAAGTAGCTCGTGGAGGTGTGGAAGGTCCGCTTGCCAAGTCAAAAATGACTGGCACGTCATAAAGATGATCTCTCAGGAAATCGGATTGGGTCTGACACTACATGAACGGTTACATGAACAAAAACAGAAAGCGCGTGAATAAAATTACTACATGAACGAAAAATAGAAAGCGCGTGAACAAAAACATTACATGAACGCGTACATGAACACGTACATGAACAAAAACACTACATGAACGCGTTCATGAACAAAAACAGAAACGCGGATTGCGTCCTACTCCGCCGGGACAGTAATCTGTCTGAGCAGGGATCTTATTTATTATCTTGCTATATTTATTATCTTCTTAGCTGTAGGCCCCTAACCGAAGTGCTAGGATTATCCTACCTAAGGAGACTGTTGTTGCGCCATCCATCCACATTGGGATCCATCATACTAACGGTCTGAATTTCTTAACCATATGATACATGCATATTCACACGCCACGGGGGTCAAAGGTCGGTTCCAAGGTATAAAATAAGCTTATTGTGTAATTTTGGCTAGGCCTCATCGTAACATATGTATAATATCCTCTCAGTCCATAAGGTGCGACCCTTCAAGTTCACCGTATATGAAGAATCAAGTTGATGGGTCATGCAAGAGGGAATAATTAGGATGGGGACTCACGCCAATAAAACCTTTTAGGTTGTACATGGTGCCCACCATATTTTCTTTTGCCATCCAATCCATTCGTATGTTGTGCCCCATGGAGAAGGATGAATATCCCTAAAATCGGTCCATTTAAAAACTCGGGTAAGCCACACAACATGGTTTTATAGTTTTTAGCAATGATTTTAAATGGTGCAGGTTGAAGCTGCTAAAACTATTGCAGACCACTTGATGTGACTAAATCAAGAAGAAAAGTAAAAAATTATGGATCACTCAGTACGCAATCTGCTTCCAATTGGAACTAGCTATTAAAAAAGATGAATTACATGATACGTGGACAACATCTCTTCAGTCTGTACGGGTCCATTTTGAACTGAAATTGCAGCTTCTATGGAGGATAAAATTCAATACCATCAAAACAACAACATATCTTAAAAAAGAAAGAAAAAAGAAGAAGAGAGAGGTAGGGATTTTAAATCTCTTTCCAGATCAACCGTGTCTTTCTTTATCTCCTCGAGGCTAATTCCCTTCTCTCCTCCCATTTTCACAACCAAGAACAATTAGCCGCAAGAGCTCCTCTCTCTCTCTCTCTCTCTCTCTCTCTCTCTCTCTCTGAGTGTTTCACCTCCTTCATGCATTATATACTCTCTCACTTGACGGGGGATAGGGAGCTCGTGGAGGTGTGGAAGGTCCCCTTTCCATGTAAAAAATGACTGGCACGTAATAAAGATGATCTCTTAGGAAATCGGATTAAGTGAGCCTACATGAACGCTTACATGAACAAAAATAGAAAGCGCGTGAATAAAAACACTACATGAACGACAAACAGAAAGCGCATGAACAAAAACACTACATGAATGCGTACATGAAATCGTACATGAACAAAAACACTACATGAACGCGTACATGAATAAAAACTGAAACGTGGATTGGGTCTTACTCCGCCCGGATGTTAATTTGTCCGGGCAGGGCTCTTATTTATTATCTTCTTAGCTGTAGGCCCCTAACCGAAGGGCTAGGATTATCCTATCTAAGGATACTACTATTGCGCCATCCATTTTCATTGGGATCTATCGTACTAACGGTCTGGATTTCTTAACCATATGATACATGCTTATTCATGCACCATGGGATTCAGAGGTCGGTTCCAAGGTGTAAAATAAGCTTATTGTATAATTTTGGCTAGGCCTTATCGTAACATGTGTATGATATTCCCTCCATCCATAAGGTGCGACCCTTCAAGTTCACCGTATACGAAGAATCAAGTTGATGGGTCATGTAAGAGGGAATAATTAGGGTGGGGACTCACGCAATAAAACCTTTTAGATTGTACATGGTGCCCACCATCTTTTCTTATGCCATCTAATCCATTCGTATGATGTGCCCCATGGAGAAGGATGGATATCCCTAAAATCGGTCCATTCAAAAACTCGAGTAAGCCACACCACATGGTTTTATAGTTTTTAGCCATGATTTTGAATGGTGCAGGGTCAAGCAGCTAAAACTACCACAGACCACTTGATGTGACTAAATCAAGAAGAAAAGTCTAAAATTATGAATCACTCAGTACGCAATCCGCTTCCAATTGGAACCAGCTATTAAAAAAGAGGAATTACATGATACATGGACTGCATCTTTGCTGTCTGTACGAGTTTGTTTTTAGCTGAAATTGCAGCTTATATGGAGGATAAAATTCGATACTATCAAACAACAACATATCTTAAAAAAGGAAAGAAAAAAAGAAGAAGAGAGAATTAAGGATTTTAGATATCTTTCCAGATCAACCGTCTCATTCTTTTTCTCCTCGAGGCTAATTCCCTTCTCTCCTCTCATTTTCACAACCAAGAAAAATCAGCCGCAAGAGCTCCTCTCTCTCTCTCTCTCTCTCTCTCTCTCTCTCTCTGAGTGCTTTGCCTCCTTCATGCATTATATACTCTCTCACTTGGCGGGGGACAGGGAGCTCGTGGAGGTGTAGAAGGTCTCTTTCCAAGTCAAAAATAACTGGTACGTAATAAAGATGATCTCTCAGGAAATCGGATTGGGTGACACTACATGAACGCTTACATGAACAAAAACAGAAAGTGCATGAATAAAAGCACAACATGAACGAAAAACATAAAACGCGTGAACAAAAACTCGTAAATGAACAAAAACAGAAATGCGGATTGAGTCCTACTCTGCCTGGACGATAATCTGTCTGTTGGAGGTTCTCATGGAGACTAATAGAAACGCACCCTTGTCCGGTAGCCTCCACAAGGACTTGATTTAGGCTATACACAAGAGCCAAGGTCTTACATAAGAACCTGGATTTAGGCCCTACATAAGAGCCAATGTCCTACATAAGAACTTAAATTTATGCCCTACACAAGAGCCAAGGTCCTATACAAGAACCTAGATTTAGGCCCTGCATAAGAGCCATAGTCCAACACAAGAACCTAGTCGAGTTTAGGTCACAAATTCTTATCATCAATCCTATATAAGGAAAGAGAGTATACAGACTCTTATTCTTAACAACGTACTTGTCGAATTGAACCCTTTTATAATACCTTCTTGGGTAGCTTGATCGATGCTCTTCCGTACTTCAATCATCTCTCATTTGCTCCCCCATCCTGATACCGATGCTTTGCTAATGCTCCAGCTCCAAGATCAAACACCTTACATATAGTGCTCATTTGAGGTGACAAAGGTGATGAGAGGTTGGTTGAATCTCCTACAACTAATAGGAAGTTGTATTTCTTAGGGGATTCACCTAAATGGGTCTTCTAGAGGATTTAGATAATGATGTGCCTATAAAGGTTGAGTCTAGTCTTTAGAAAATAGAGGAATTCAAGCACATGTTTAAGGTGGAGGTTGGAATCCTCATAAGAGTGTTAATCTCAAGGAAGATGACTTAAAACTCATTCGTTTAGAGGCTTGGGGTGATGGATATGATCATGGAATATGATAAGCTTCTATTGCATAAAAAACCCGTCCAAATACTTAAGAACCGAATGTCCTTTAAAAGAAGTTCAAGTTCCAATGGACAGAAAATGTGCAAATGACGGCTCTGTCGATGTCATCTAAATGTCTTCAATATCATCGAGGTGACCTTCGATGCCATTGAAGGGTACTCAATGCCATCGAGAAAATCAGATAATGCGATATATTTCTTACTGGACATATCTGAGTTACCTTTCGATACTATCGAGTGGCATTCGATGTCATCGAGAAAATCAGTTAAAATGATTAATTCTTATTGGATATATCTGACTCTCTGTTCGATGCCATCGAAAACCCCTCGAGGTCTGGTCGACGGGATTGAACAACACTCGAAAACTGATGTTTTGGGTGTATATTTTTACAGCAACTTCATACATCTTCTAACCTTACTTATCATGTTTCAATTAAGTTTTTAAGGCTACTGGATGATCAACAAAGTTTACCTATTAAGCCAAAATTATCTAGAGGTTCAAGGGTTATTTTGAGTTAAGGGTTAGGGTCACCAAGTTACCTTATTTACCCGTTCTTTGCTCTTTGATACTCTTGCTCTTTTGTGTCTTCGGCGTTTAGCTTCTAGATGTTCAACTACATGACACAAAGAATCACGTGATTGACAAATGAGATACAAAAATCAGTGCACTAACATGGTCCATTTGAAATTTGTATCCGCTTTATTTTTTAAACTATTGCCTGTAAGAGTTTCAACACGAGGTCATGGGTTCGAGGAACCATTGTGGTGAAATCCCACTATGGTGTAAGTACATAGGTGTGTGTGGTGTGTAAAAAAGATGTTGGAAAAATAGATGAATGATGTGTATATACAATGAATACATCAAGGTGGGCCCCTATGGTCAGGGTCTTACCCATATGGCTAGTTCTAGGGTCTCACCTAAGTTGTGCTCAGGACAGGTGGAGGTAATACCCAATTTGTGTCCGTGGCACACCAAGCAATCCGCTTCCTGTGCTCCCTACAACAAGTGTCAGATAGGAGAAATTTTTCCCATACTGCAGGTGTAAATAGAGTTGGACACCAAGTCTAGCTTGGCACAACTCGGCTCGATTCAGCCAACAGCCTACCCCAACTTGAGTTGGGCTTAGCTCCATCCTTAAGCCTGACTGGCTAGCTCAGCTCAGTTTGATCAGCAGCTCAAGCCAGCTCGAGCTGAGTTCGAGCCAAGCTCGAGCATTCGATCCATGAAATTTTCTTTGGCTTCCTCTAACGTCCAAAAAAATGGTACATGTATTAAAACAGGTGGATGAGAAAGTAAATTCTCTAAAACTAATGAAGAGCTGGAGGCATTAACAGAAACCACCTTCCAAAAATCACACATGCAGAAACCTAGAAGGAAATTTTAAAAAATATCAGAAACCATAACTTGGATCGCACTACTAGTAGAATTTCTCGACATTTGCAGCCAAATGCAACAATATAAAAAACTTTAATTTCGAAAAAAAATGCATGAAAGTTTTTTGAAAAAGAAAAGTGAAAAAAAGGAGAAAATTACCAGTAGTGAGGGCTTTGATCATGCCAGCCCTTAAAATCTCTGAAAACTTCTTCAACGGTTCAAGGATTGTATGATGCCGATCTAGGGTCCATCTCTCTCTCTCTCTCTCTCTCTCTCTCTCTCTCTCTCTCTCTCTCTGACGATTGGAAAGCTTGAAAAAGGAAAAAAAAAAAAGAAGGAAAAGATAAAAAAGAAGAGTAGGATATGGAAGGAATTTTAATTATTTATAGGGAAATTTCGAGGGATTTGAAGAAAGAGGGAGAAAATAATATAGTTAAGAGCGAGGGAAGGAGATCGGGGTTTTTGTTTTGAAAGCAAAGAGACAAAGGTTGGGGGGGGGGGGGGGGGGGGGGGGGGGGGGGGGGGGAGTTATATGATCCTCTGCCAAAGGATACGGATATACAGGAGTTGGATCATATAACAATAAAAGATCTCATATCCAATTATCCTTGTCGACAATCTTAGGCATCTTTTCATATTAATTTGGACCATTGCTGGATTCCTCTTCTCAACCATCCATTTGCATGACAAAAGAGGGATGGCTTATCCATAACACTTCTAAGGTAGAGTGGTAAAATATCAATGGTTAAGATCAATGAACTATGGGCCCACTTTGTACCGACTAAAAGCTTAAGTATACTTTTATTGTAGAGTCGAGGGCTACAAAATCCTGAGGAAAGGAGCGAGGAGTGGATTTGAACGGGCTTGAAATTGACGAGTTTAAGTGGATTTGAGAGGGAGGGAAGAGACTGAAAATAGATTATATGTTCGGGCAAAGAGCTAACGTGCGCCCAGGGTGTTCTTTTGAAAGAGGTGGGAGGGAGAGGGTACGAGGGATTTGAGCACCATTCAAGTCGAGCCGAACTGAATTGAGCTATTCGGGCCAGCTTTAAGCTGAGTTGAGTCGAGCTAAGGCCAGCTCGAGCTCGGCTTGAATTCTTTTCGAGCTAAAAAAAATAGCTCGACTTGGCTTGAACCTAGCTTTTGAGTCGAGCTGAGTTGAGCTTAACCGAGCCAAGTCAAGTGAGCTAACCGGGCTAGCTCGGTTTTTGTCCAACTCTAAGTGTAAGTGTCATATATGTTCTTGCTATCTATCAAACGCACTATATATGCCCCTATGACTGGGAATATTGTAGATACATTTCTCCACGGTACACGAGTGAAAGTGATTTCATAATCAGGATCTTACATTTATCATGCCCTACCATGGATGGGTTATCTTTTAAAAATCGAGCTT
The DNA here is from genome assembly GCA_021015155.1 of Magnolia officinalis. Taxonomy (NCBI): domain Eukaryota; kingdom Viridiplantae; phylum Streptophyta; class Magnoliopsida; order Magnoliales; family Magnoliaceae; genus Magnolia; species Magnolia officinalis. Next base: position 18,134,392 of record JAJHSJ010000001.1, on the reverse strand, counting down.
ATTATTCAATTAAATCCACCGTTTTTCTTTACTTTTTGTTATTAAATCTCGACCAGTGACCATTAACTTTTTACACCATTATTAGAAGGCCATTGATGAGATGACTAACCCTTATTTGAAGGCACAGGTGACTATGGTAATCCAATCCATGGGTATTTGTGTTGGGCTTCAATCCAGATACGTGGAAACGCATGTAACGAATAGCTTGATTTTGATTATGTAGGTATGAGTATGTATGTGCCAAGCGTGCTAGAGTCGTATTCGACTCAATCAAACCAAATGCCTTGTGACCCTAAGCATGAAATCGGATTAGGACCAGATTGGTAAAGATTGACCTAACTACTCAGCTATCAATTGATAAAGAATTAGGTAATTTGGGAAGAGGAAGGTTACTATTTCGGATGAACACTTTTTGCTTTGAAAATAATGACTTTTATCATAACGGTAACAACTTTGTCAAATTCACTAACAAAGTAAATATTTATACATAAAATAAGAAATATAAGGCCAAGTGCCAATTTTTTTAATTGATCATGAATGCAATACAATTAACAGAAAAGTAAATAAGTAGAAGAAATTATCAATGACAATTCGAGTGGGCGAAACAGGCGTAGATGAAGTCTTCTAGACATGAATGATCGTGAGAAGGTTGGTCAAACCTGAACGATAATGAGATGGTCGTGGTTTACCCAATAGGTTGTGGCTAACAAGCTATAGCTAAGATAAACACTAACGACGCAAGGATTTATGGGTCCAACAACAAGGTCATGGATTAAATTAAACTAGACCGATTTATTGTCGTGATGCACTAGACAGGAGTTGAGGGACTCAACTAAAGTTGCGATAATTGATCTGAACTTGTCACAACATGGTGCTGGACAAAAATGGAGAGGCTAAACTAGGCTAAGCTAAGATAAGATACATGTCCACTTAGGATGAAAGATTTGACAAGCAACGTTGTGCTGAAAAGAGCTTTGTTGTGTTTGGATTGGCGAAGGCCCATAATGCTTCTTTTATACTACGTTTATAGACTTGGGTGAAGTGGTGGCCTTATGTATGGTGCCTTCGTTTTCGGGATTGATGGTCCTATCGGTTAACAGCCTTGGCTCGATATGTTTATATTTTAAGAAGGGACTAACTAACTATTGCGTTCTCTCGTGTGTGTCTTCTTTTTTTTTTCTTCATTTTCAAACGGCTTTCTCTTCTAGGTGCACCACTTAGAGGCCTATAGTTATGTGTGGCTAATTAAACCCAGTTATATGTCACTAGATGTCACCGCCTTAGCGTTGCGAAAAATCATGCATGCTTTTTGAGCGCTCTACTTATGTGTAGCTTATGCGTTTCTACCACGTGTCATCGAGAGGAGGAGGATTGCCTTTGGGATTTTGGTCGTGCGTATGTCTCTAGATGTTTTGATATTCTTGACATAACATGCATTTGTGACATATCTGTATTTCATAACCTTATGATCGCTTTTTCGTGCTTTGTGAGTACCTTTTCTGGCTTCTGTACAAATGTGCTGACACATAGCGACATTCTACTTGTTGGAGTTGGCCGTGACAAGTCGGGTGTAAATAATTTCCATTTTCTATCTACACATGGGAAACAAGATAGGAGGTCCCAAATGATAAGTGGGAACCATGATCCAGTTATTCACACTATTCATATCATGGCCCTACCATTGTAGTACATTTTCATAAACCTTACCCACGAGAAAGTCCTAAGCATTAGATCAGTGTTCTAAAAGAAAATTGATAAAAAGAAGAATACAAGGTAAGCCCACATTCAACAAAGAAGGCTAAGATTAGCTCGTTACTAATTGTCTGATCAGGGACATTTCTTAGAATTACCACGCATGAGTGGGCCTATTCTTGTAATGGTGCAATTCGCTAAACCACGAGGCCCCCATTGTACTAACTCAAGGCTTGAAAATGCATTTGTATTTTGAACATGTATATATTAGAGTTTCCATTTGGGTGGACTCCATAGTTTGGTTTTATCGAGTGTATATTGTGGCTTGTATAGTCCTCATTTGGGTAGACATCACTTTTGTAGCTGTACATTTTAAATAGTAGCCAAATAGTTTGGGGTTTAGTTATCTCTACTTAACTTTTGTTGCCACTGATTTAAAACTACTCTGATTATTAAGCATGGGTGAATGTTAACTGGACTACGTGGGCACGTGAGAACTCGTCCACATACATATTTACTAGGTTTACACTCGAAAATTTGGGATCGGAGTTTCCATACTCAAGTGCCAAAGGGAATGACATGATCACCACGAGAGTCAGCCCATTTTAGCAATAGGAGAAAAAAATAGCTCAATTCGTGATTCAAGTAGGCCACACAATCGAAAAAAGTATACGAGATTAAATCACCCTTTAAAGTGCATCTCTTTGTGTGGCCCACTTGAATCACAAGTAGGCATGATTTTTTGTCCCAATGCCTAAATTTTAGCTTCACATCTAACGATTAAATTGGATTTAATATAATTATAATGGTGGACCCTAACTAAAACAAGGGTGGGTGTCCCTCTGCCAATGATTTTCCTTAGCATGGCCCATCTGAATCATGAATTGATCTGATTTTTTAGGCCTTGCGACTAAAATGGGATGAAACAACTAGAGATTGGAGTGTATTTCATTTAAGGGTCTGTTTCATTTTCCAATTTCATATGAAATACAATATAAATGAGTTATCATTACCATTTTTAGGTATTTGTCTAAACATGAATTATAGCTTGAAAAGTAAATTACACAATGAGGTAAAGTAAAGCATAATTTTTACATTTTTACACTATAAGCCCACCATTTTTACTGTTATTTATGGGTGAAGCAAACAATGTACCACATTCAAGCGCAATGATGTGACCACATAATTACAAAAATAAATAATCATAACACATTCACAACTATCTACCATTCTAATTGAAAAATTCACCGCAAACATCATGATGGGACCTATTCATTCTTGAAGTGAATTTTCCCATTTGCGTGTACAGTCCAGCTGACGGTCAACCACATGCACAATTATTTTTTTTTTCACATGTGGCCTATTTGTAATATTTATATAAAATCTACTGCATCACCAAGTGTATCACCATTGTTTAGATGTAGGGTTAAAAAAAATAAAAATAAAAAAATAAAAAAAAACTCAGTTCATCTAATACACTATAATCCCTTCCACCAAATAGGTCCTAATGAAAACAATATGCATAATTGACTCATATTTCTAAGATATTTTCCTTTCTATGTCCGACGTGTTTCAGGGATAAGACTGACTTTTTACCCAGTGTTTAAATTTTAGCTTGACATGTAAGGGCTTGGATTGAATTTCATATAATCATTGATAGCCTCCAAAAGATATGTTTCTCTTGACATGACCCACTTAAATTACGGACGCGGATTAGCTGCTTAAAGGTTGAAAGCGACTCGTTGCTGAAGTGATGTAACCAAGTTATGTGTCCCCGCTGTGATGTATGTGTTGTATCCACGCTGTCCATCTACTTTGAGATATCATTTAAATGGCATGAGCAAAGAATGAGGTGGATAAATAGATGTAATGGACCCACCACAAAAAGCAGTAGAGAGAGTGATTTCCAAGGTTGAAACTATCCTTAGGGCCTGTTTGGGAGCATGGATTTGGAACCCCCTGCCCGGATTTGCAATCCTCACTGTATGTTTGGCACCTTGGGGTGTGAATGAACTTTAATCCATGATGAAATTCCAAGTCTCAAATGGACCACAAGCACAAGATCATGTCTGAGTGACTAACCAATGATTTTTAATCATTGATTAATATGGACAATGTTTGGACATTGCTAGACAATGTTTGGATGGTGTTGATCATCGTTAGTAGGCCATGTGCCCAGTAAAATAATAGTGTACAGTGACACATATGTCACACTTACAATTATTGGAATGATTTTAAGTGTAATCCAAGCTCTAACCGTGGATTGCAAACCCCCTCAAAGAGAGGATCAGAAACCCCTGGATTTGCAGCCACCAGTTTATGTGCCAAATAGGGGGATTTGAAACCCCCTCCGATCCCCTCCAATCCAAGGTGCCAAACGGCTCCTAAGGCCTACTATGATTTTTATTTGAAATTCAACCCTTTTAAAAGTGAAAAAAAGATAAGAAAGAAGCAAAAACACAAATATCAGCTTGATAGAGAACTTTTGTAGCCTTTAAAAGTTTTCAATGGTAGACGTCACTGTCCTCACCGTTTTCTATGCTAGGTCTATTGAAGCTTTGGATTTAACTCATTATTTGATACCTACCCTAAAATGATCTCTCTAAATGAATGGTCAGCGTGGATACAAAGCATATATCATGAGGCCATGGAACTTGGTGACTTCACTTCAGCAGCTAGCCTCGCTACTCAACCTGTCATATCTAATTCGCGTTCCTTGAATTGCATGCTGGCCTGTAATTAAAATGCAGTGACGCACCTTGTGGTTGAATTTATCAACCACATGTTGAGGGGTTCACTAATTCTTCAAGTCCAGTTCAAATAATTTTCACACCAACTAATGACGTCACCACATCAATCCATCTAACCATGTTGAATTCTCCTCCCACCAAGCGATTTCACCGCTGCCGTACACTCAAACACAAAACCTTACGACCGTACTCATGATGCAAACACACGTATTCCAGATAGCACGTGTGATCGTTCACACTTAATTTCAGCACGTATTCCAGATGGCACGTGCGACGATTCAAATTTTAATCTCACCCCGCTTGGGACCGGAATCCTGCACAAACTACATGCGCCCAGAACTCCATAGATCTGTGGGGACCACCAGTGTTGCTTGTGTTACATCCACTCCGTCCATGCTCCTCTATCCTGATCCACACATCAGGTGGGCCACACCACAGGAAACAATGGGGATGAGGACACACCATCGAAACATTCAAGATGCTGTGTGGCCCTACAGTAATGTTTATATTCCATCTAATCCGTTCATCAGGTTGGACTTACCATGATGAACGGACAATAAAAAACGAAGCCTGATGAAAAACCCAGATGGACCTCATCACGCGAATTAAGAGGTTTTAGGCGTAATTTTACATTGTTATTGCGCACCTGAGTCGTTGATAAGGCTCATTTTTAGCATCTAACGTGAAAATGAGTAGACTCACCTAATCTACGGATTGGATTTCATACGCAACAGCGGGCCTCACATTCTCACAGTTTGCGGATTCCGTACTAATTCGGTATGTACGCTAGCGTACTCAGCAAACTCTGTGGGGCCCACAGTAACGTATCTGTTTTATCCACTCCGTTCATCTGATTTTTTCGGATCATTCTAGGGCAAAAGCCCAAAATTTAAGCACAAATCCAAAGTTCAAGTGGATCGCGCAACAGTAAAAGGTGGGGATTGAATGTTGAAAATTTCTTTGGGCTAGGGAAGCATTGGATCAAGATGATATTTGTGTTTTCCCTTCATCCGTATCAGTGTGAGCTTATGAACATGTTGGATTTCAAATAGGCATCACGGTGGGCCCTAGGATTGTTTAAACATGGACGTTATTGACCTCACTGTTTCCTGTGGTGTGGTCCACTTGTGATCTGTATACTAATTAATTTTGGTATCATGCAATAAAATGAGCTGTTAAAACGGATGGACGGCGTGGATAAGACAAATACTTCTGGGTGGACCCCACAGAGTTTACTCAGTACGCAATCTGCGTCCGTCCGTACCGCATCATTTTCCTTTCGATTGGACTGGCGGGGTGTACAAGAGGGACGCGGATTGGCTACTCCCCCTGACACCAGCCAATGGCTGGTGGTCGGTGCTCCGTGGGACCCACCATGATGTATTTGTTTCATTCATGCCGTCCATCTATTTTTACGGATCATTTTACAGTACGAGACCAAAAATGAAATATATCCCAATCTTAAGTGGACCACATTACATGAAACAGTGTTTAATGAGCGTCGACCATTAAAAACCATTTTGTGGCCATAAAAGTTTCGGATCAAGATGATTTTTGTTTTTTCCCTTCATCTGGGCCTGTATGACCTAATCAACATATTAGATGTCAAATAAACAATACAGTGGGCCTTAGGAGGATTTTAATGATAGATATCCAACCACTGTTCTTTTTCATGTGGTGTGGTCCACATGAGATTTATATACCTCTCATGTTTGGGACCAACCCATAAAATGATATGTAAAAATGGATGAACGGAATGGATGAAACAAATACATCATGGTGATGCCCACATAGCACCGACCATCAGCCCCGGGGCTGGTGTCAGGGGGAGTAGCCAATCCGTTTCCGTACAAGAGGGACGCGGATTGCGTCCTACCCCCGCCCGTCTCTAGCCCCGAACGGACGGTTCTGTGGGCGGGCCCACCATGATGTATCTGTACATCCAAGCCGTCCATCCCTATTCTAAGATCATTAAATGCCATAGTTGCATTAAATGCAAGAGTCGTATATGGTGTGGCCCATTTTAGCGTTGGTTATGCTTAATTTTTGTGGTCATTCCTTAGAATGATATGAGAAAAGGGATGGACGGCTTGGATGTACAGATACGTCACGGTGGGCCCGCCCACAGAATTGCCGTTCGGGGCTAGAGACGGGCGGGGGTTGGACGCAGTCCGCGTCCGTACAAGAGCCGACAAGGACGGGCGTTTATAATGACTACTTTCGTAATTAATGTGAGATTAAGGGGTATTTAAGAAAACCCCGCTAAAATGATTCTCCACTGGAGACAAAGTGTCAAAGGCAGGTGTATATAATGGCTCTTTCGTAATTAATGTGAGATTAAGGCGTATTTAAGAAAACCCAGCTAAAATGATTCTCCACACGAGCAAGCGAAGAAAGCCTAGAGCAGTACTATTTAAAAAAGAAAACCTGCACCCTTTTACGCTGAATCTCTCTATTTTTGAAAATTCCCTTGTTTTTGGAAAAAATAAAAACGTTGATAGAGCGAGAAGCTCTCTCTGTCGAATTTCCGGCACGAATTCAAGATTCTGGACGTTTTCGCCGGAAAATCGTTGGAATCTTCAAAGGAATCTGCTGGAAATCCGGGTAAGGCACGTTTGGTTTGTAGGATTTCAGACCGAAGGTCTACGGCCAGATTTCATCCGAAAACTCAATCGGAAGATTCCCGCTTTTCCTAATCTTTTCTCCACTCCTCCGATATTCCTACCGGATCTTGTCTTTTCACCCTTTCCGGTACTCATCGCCGATTCTGGCACTGTCGGATACGAATGCGCTGCTGAAAAAACCAGAACCGACGGTGGATTTTGTAGGAATTCGGACGGGTGGATTTTCGCGAAGAGATTCGAGCAAGAGAGATAGGTTCGTTGAGATTACGATCGAGAAAGGACGAAATTTTGAGGAATTTCGCTCTCGTTGAAGGAAATCCTTTTTTTTTTTTTCCATTGTAGAGTGGTGAAAATCCCTGTAGGTTTAGATCGGAGTTGGCTTGGACCGTTGGATCTTGCGGTTGAGATCGAACTTGAAGAGGATTCTTCAGAACGGCTCATTTTCGATTGAAACTGGTGGAGAAAAGCTTCGGAAAGTTGATTCAGATGGGAATTTGAATTCTTTGGTAAAATCAGCTTTCCGGTCTGTTCACTGAGATTCAATTAATTCCTCTCTTTCTCTCTTTGAAAGAGAACGTGAAGTTATAGTCGAGGAGTAAAGGCGGAGATTTTGAGATCCAATGGCTGAAATGGGAGCAAAATGGCGGGGTTTGAGATCGGTAGCAGCAATCGGGTTCAGCTTTCTTCTAGCTTCTGTTCTTGTCTCCGCAGAACGGAATCTGAAAGGCATGGCTTCAGCAAATGAGAAAATTGAAGATGCAGAATCGGATTACCTTCTGAGATTCGTAAATTTCTTGTGGCAACCCAATGGATCGAGCTACCAGCATGTTTGGCCAGTAAGTCTCTGAACTTATATTGCTTTTTGATTGAGATTTTCTTGAGAAAATCTGTCTTTGGCGTTCTGGTTTCCTATTAATTTGCTAAATTGTTTGAATTTTAGTCCTTTAGCATAAGAAAGAAATCGACTGTGATGTTGTTTGATTTACAGTCTTCAGCATGAGTATGATTTATACTTAAACATCAGAGTTATTTGCATAATCTCACATTTCTTCTCCCCCTTTCTGTTTCGTGACTCCTGAAAATCTGTTTTTGATGACACTGAAGGCATTTTCTTGGTTGATTCGGCATTACAGGCTATGAAATTCGGCTGGCAAATTGTTGTGGGTTCGATCATTGGGTTCTTTGGAGCAGCATTTGGGAGTGTTGGAGGTGTTGGCGGGGGCGGGATCTTCGTTCCTATGCTGACTCTGATTATTGGGTTTGATGCCAAATCATCGACAGCTATATCAAAATGTAAGAGCATTTAGATAGTCTTATTTCTGCGATGGCAGTTCTTGAGAGAATTATTCTACTTTGCATGGGTTCTTCTTACTTTAACTTCTTTTTCAAACCTTTTGCAAACCTTCTCTTTATAGATGTATGAACATCATCACAGATCTGGAAAATGGTAGGAAGGTTATTTGCTTGGTTTCAATCTTCTTCTTCTTGTGATATTTTTTTTAAAAAAAGCTCACTACCTGGATTCAATCTCTACCTGAAAATTTTCCTTGTCTAGTGCTACTTCCTGTAAATTTTTGTGGCCAAAATGTGGTCAAATCTAGCCACCAAATTGTTGTTTTGCATTGTAAGGATGATTTTCCTTACTTTCTCAAGATCATAAAAAATAGATGGTAGATCTTTCAATCCAAATTTCAGGCTTGGAGATATTTCATTGAACTGCCTATGCAAGTGCTGAGGTTCTAGCCTCTGTTTGAACAGGTATGATCATGGGAGCAGCAGCCTCAACTGTTTACTACAATCTTAAGCTAAGGCATCCAACTCTAGATATGCCCATCATAGACTATGACTTGGCGTTGCTTTTCCAACCGATGCTTATGCTTGGAATCAGTATTGGAGTCGCTTTCAATGTGATTTTTGCTGATTGGATGGTCACTGTTCTGCTCATCGTCCTTTTCTTGGGTAATTGCCTTGTGAACATGCATTGGTATTTCTGGACTTTGAGAGTAGGCTTGATGGTTCTGACTGCTTTTTACAGGCACATCAACAAAGGCTTTCTTGAAGGGTGTGGAAACATGGAAGAAAGAAACTATAATTAAAAAGGTATTATACTCTCACTTACTCTTGTTTGCTGAACTCCCACTGTGTTCTGATTTCTGTTACTAATTTCAGGAGGCTGCAAAACGCTCGGAATCAAATGGTGAGTTGCTTTTTTACTTTCCCCAATGTCATAGAAGGTTTAGGACCTTCCTTGGTTTGAGGTTGTTGATGGCCTGAGTCTGAGTTGACTTTGGATTCTATTGAGAATATGGACTTTGTTTTATTTTATTTATGTTTTGTAAAGGCTCGAAAGCTTATACTATCTTGTTTTTGAGTCCTCAATCAAGTTTCAAGTTCTTATTTACCCATTTTCCTTTTACCTCAACCCAAATCTTGCTTGGTTGAATTGAGTTCAGGAGTATTTTGAGTACTCAATCAAATGTTTAAACACTGGTCATTGAAGGTTTAGGGGTCGTTTGGCAGCAAAGAATGTGAGGGATTTGTGGGGATTTGCTTTTATTGGTCATTTGGTAGCAAGGAATGGGTTGGATTTGGATTTCAAAGGGATCAAAATCCCCCAAAATAGCTCTTTTTGCATTCCTACCTTAAAGCTGATGTGCAAATTCTACTCTATTCCACGAGTCGCGAAATCCACTTGATTCCACAAGTTGCAAAAGCTACTCAATTACACTGGATTAAAACCAACTCTGCCAAACGAGCCCTTAGTGAAATCTGTGCGCCCTAGTTTCTTAATTTAACGAAACTCATTATTCGTCTTTCCCATTTAAATTAGGCAATAGCAATGAAGAGGTGGAATACAAGCCTCTCCCGAGTGGCCCAAGCAGTGGCACTGAAAATGGGACCAAGGCATCTGGGGAAGCAGAGGTGACTATACACTACAAAATGTAATTCCTTGAATCTGTCAAGCCTCAAGACTAACTCCTGTAATGACATCAGGTCCCAATTCTTAAGAATGTCTACTGGAAGGAACTTGGCCTTCTCGTTTTTGTCTGGGTTGCATTCCTCACGCTGCAAATTATTAAGGTTAGCTCTTTCCAATGCCTTTTATTGCTTAAGGTGTGTTTGGTTGCACCAAAAATCATGATAGTTCATGATTAATCATTCTAATTTGGTACAAAATATCACGAAACTTCATGATACTTGGTGCAACCAAACACACCCTAGTACACCTATATTTTAGCATTTGCTCCACATGTTTATAAATACATTTCCTTACTGATGAAAAACTGGTGTATGCATGCTGGATGCAGAACGGTACAACAACTTGTTCCACAGCATACTGGGTTTTGAACTTACTGCAGGTATTGTCTCTTTCTTTGGTCAGTTGAAATTCTCAAAACTCGACTTGGATTCAATGAGGACCCGAATCCTGGTAAACTTGTAACTAGATCAAGTAATTAATTGAGATTTTTGTAGTTAATATCATATTGCAGTCTGATTTTTCAACCTTGTTCAAGTACTTGAATGAAAGAAAATCCCCTTAAATTGATCGGGTCTTGCTTGAACAAGTTGACTCGTCAGGATTTGAAACCCCATTTTAGTCAGGCATGAGTATTTCTTGAGGGGACTGGTTTTGAAGCATCAGAGTATCGAATGTTCCCAACATTGATGTCTTGCAGATCCCAGTTTCTGTGGGGGTGTCTCTGTATGAGGCGGTTAGCTTATATAGAGGCACGAGAGTGATTGCATCCAAGGGATCGGAAGGGACAAGCTGGAAAGTCCATCAGCTGGTTCTCTACTGCTCCTGCGGCATACTCGCTGGCATAGTTGGCGGACTGCTTGGTTTAGGCGGAGGTTTTATTCTGGGCCCACTTTTCTTGGAGCTGGGCATCCCTCCTCAGGTGTGTACATCATCTTTTGCCTTCAGTTTTTGTTAGATATAATTGCCCATATTAACTTTTGATTTCTTCCATATATTTATCTGCTAATGTTAGTAAACATGTGAATTGAATTATACATTCCTCAAAACCGATGGCATCTACTCAGCCTTCGGTTTTTTTTTTTCGAGTGGGGCCCTGAGGTTGGTGTCCAGACTGCTGATTTGGTGGTTCCTACAGTAAACAGAGTGTTCAGAAGAGCCCTAACCCTCAATTGGTGGCCTGCAAATAGGCAGCAAGAGAAGAAATACAACAGTTTGGATTCAACTGAAAATGGTCACAGTTTGGATGGCTAGGATCTTCCAATATGGTGGGGGCATGGTAGGGAGGGAGGGACCCATCTACTTGTTAGAGCATGTCATGAATTGCTTATGATTCTAAAGAATCATTTTTGTTAGGCATGGTTAGTTAGGCAATTGTAACCATGCCATCGTAGCTTCGAACAATGGATGATTGTGGAAATAAGGCCAAATGAAAGATGGATTGGATTGAGGGATCAGTAAGATTTTGTAGGATAGCCTAGTAAATGTGATTTGGACTCAACGTACAGTTTAGATGGATCGAGTGGACCGTCCAAGTGAACCGATGCAACTACGAGCACTATAACTAACAATGCTCTGAGAGCACTACTGCATTTCACACACATTTATATATTTATAGAGTTTTGCTGATGTCCCCAAACCTTTTAGTCTACACGTGGGATGCCCAATCATTGATTAGGACTGTTCATTCAATGGTACCATTGGGAGAAATCCATGGTGCAAGATTCACACCTCCAAGTGTGACCCTATGAATGAGGCCGAACCGTTTGAGCCATAGATCACATGGTTAGAATCATCAAACCAAAGTGCTACTTTGGAATCATAAGCAATACAAAGTGGGATCTACCAAAAAGATTCAAGATGATGATTGGAACTAATTTGTTTCTCTGCTCAATCTTGATTGTCCATTTTCCATGCTATTGCTTAGATGCTTAGGATCATTTAATTGGCATGATTTTTGCTCCAAGGTTTATTCCTAATTGTATGAAAGAATGGACGGTCCGGATTGATGATTGGACATCCCACATGTCACTTAAAAGGTTAGGATCATCTGATTGGTGTGATTCATGCACCAGGGCTTGCTCCTAGTTGTATGAATGGATGAGGGGATAAGATCAACGATAGGTCACCCCACGTGCAATTTAAAAGGTTTAGGACGTTGCTAATGTCACCATGAAAGTGGGGACAAGCAAAACCCTATAGTTGCATCAGTTTACTTGGACAGTTCAATTGATCGATCACTACTGTCTATCAAGTCTAGAACACATTTCATTGACTACTATGCAAAAATCGCATTAACCGGATATGATGCAATCCATCCTTATTTGGCCTTATTCCTATAACCGTCCCTTTTCCAAACCATGGGTGGGATGGTTATGATTGCCTAACAAAATTGGTTTTTTAGAATCATAAGAACTCAATGATGGGCTCCAACAAATGGATAGATCACATTGTTGAGTTGACCTATTTTGTGTAAACAATCATAACCATCCATAATAAAAGGCCATTGATCAAATGGTTATTATTTGTCGGATTGGTGTGATATTTGCATGGTAACCCATGAAGCGTGCATAAGAAATAATGAACTATCTGGATCAATGGATTGGACTAACTATCCCAATGTAACTAGGAGCATTATAACTTACTGTGTTCTGAGAGCACTAGAGAATTTCTCTACATATATTGGGTGCAAGTTTCTACATATAATTCAAATGGTTGCATGTGTGCAATAACCGCCAACTGTCCACACGCTTCCAAAGCTTAACTTGTCTGACCTTTTGCACAGGTATCGAGTGCTACAGCCACCTTTGCCATGACATTCTCCTCATCAATGTCTGTTGTAGAATATTACCTTCTAAAGCGTTTTCCAGTTCCATATGGTATGGAATATCCACCCTTAGAGATGCCTTAGGAAAATTCATAAACTGCCTGCTTAAGCTTATTCATTTATTTGCTAATTTGGGGTTTTATCGATCTGGCAGCTCTCTACTTTGTGCTCGTGGCAACGATCGCCGCCTTTGTCGGGCAACACGTGGTGAGGAAGCTAATCATTTTATTAGGAAGGGCATCGCTCATCATCTTCATACTAGCTTTCACAATCTTTGTGAGCGCAATCTCACTAGGTAAGAAATTCTTTCACCTCTGCCACTAATCACTAGAATATCTATATCCTCAAACACAACTAAAGTTTGATCATCCAATTATTGCATAGACTAGTGCATAATTTCCTACGTGTCATGTGTACAACATCCAACCCATTCAACAGGTTGGATCCACCATGACAATCACCTTGCGTAAAAGTAGGCCATTCTACTCATCAGGTGGTCAGTTGTCTGCATGTGTACTTTGGACCAGATTGGTGGTTGTTGATTGTTTCCTATGGCGTGACCCACATAGAAAATAGCTATATTTAAGTGACATAATCTTAGTGTCGAAAATCTCATCCTCTATGCTCTACAGGTGGGGTTGGTATATCGAATATGATAGTGAAGATCGAGCGGAAGGAGTATATGGGATTTGAGAACCTCTGCAAGTATGAAGCTTAGCTTGGAGATCTATTCTTATTTAATCACCATCCTTGTTGTTACGCTGTTATTCATTTATTTCCATCAGGCCGAAAATGTTGGGCTCTCTTGCTCTTGTGTACCAATTTTCCAATTTCTAAGGTTCAAGAAAACCGTGGTTCCTGATATGATTATTGTGATCCAATCCTAGGGCTGATATCTTACAAATGCTGGCCTTCAATCTAACAGCACTTGATCACTTTCACACACCCAAGGGCTATTAGAATCAAGCAAAGTTGTGTGCTGGACATATTGTCTGGGTCTTGTTTTCTTAGATGGGCTAGAATTTCTTATTTATGTTGCCTTGGACTAGTTATTTTGTTTGTTGTTTGTCAAACACCCTGAACCAAGGTTTTCTGTAACAGTGATGATGGTTGTAACGGCTATTACTGTTAGCTTTGCAATACGGGCTGTAATAGCTGTTATGGCTCATGTAATAGCTGTTATGATCTCTTTTATTTTTTTATTATTATTTTTAAAAAAATAAAAATAAAAAAAAAAAACTCTGAAAAACCTGTATTAGCTCTGTGATGGACCGATATAAGGTTGTTACGGCCGGGGTGTAATGGTCTGTTATATATCATTTTATCCGTAATGATTGTTACGGCCGTTATGACACCCTAATATGTAATGGTTGTCACCGTTATCTTTACGCAATGGCTGTTACAGCTTACCATATGCCTTGAACAGGATTAAAAATGAACTTATCAGTTATTGTGGATGTGCAAGTTGATAAATTGGGAAGATATAAGGCCGCTGAAGATTGGGGTGGCACACGTGGCATGTGGAGCAATTGAATGTGGACAGTTGTACACGTGACACGTTTAGCACATGTGAGGGAACATGATACCGGATGCATCACTTTCATTATCTTTCTTGCAGCTTTTTAAGAAATATGCTATCATTGTTGCTTGTTTTCTAGGTTACAAACCACTGTGTGGACACATCTATTCTTGCATCCAAACGGCCTCTTTGAAAAATCTGATTCGATGATGAATCGTGTATAGGTAGCATTCTGCATATTGGTCACACGTGCGTGTGGTGAAGTATGTTCTTGATCTTCTCTTTAAAAAGCACTTAAAAAAAGCTTAGCTAATTCCACACGGCTACGCATCCACATGCAGGCACACGTGCAGCATGAAGCATGCGTGTGAGATCTGAGCTTTTAATGTTGGAAATAATGCTTAGATCTTCTGCCCCTAAAAAATTTGGCCGTTCCACTTTCAGGTGGGCCTCACAGTTAAAAACTTTTTTCCTAGCCATTCATTGGTTTTGATACGCTGTGGCCACCTGAGATGGCCTGATTTTTATGACTGGTGCGTTAAAACTGCACTGATGGGAGGTGATCTTAACCATCCAACAGGTGGCCACTGACACGCACACACACCCCCACACACTCACGCCACACGCACACCGTGGGATTTCACCACCGTGGGTACTCGAACCCTTGACCCGGTGTTGAAACTCCAGGGAGTCTACCACCAGGGTAAGAGTAAGGATGTTGAAACGAGGTATCTTTCACTCATTCTATCACTTGTGTGATCCCAAGATGGTTTCAGTAGTGGGCATCCCATCCTCACTGTTTCTTATGGTGTGGCCCATTAGTGTTTTCAATCTCCGTAATTTTTGGGTTTACATCATAATATGAGCCAGCGAAACTGTTGGAGAGAGTGAATGTCATTCAGACATCACAGAGGGCCACAGCTTTTTGCTGATTGGGCTCTGGGTAAGGGAAACAGATTGGGCGAGGCGTTATCCTCACCCAACAAGGTAAGGCCCTGACAGGACCATATACTCGGCCGTGTATATACTCTGCTGAATCTGACGCGGATTAGCTACTGAATCTGACGGTAGCGCTGCTGAAGTGACGTCACCACGTTTTGTGTGGCCTGATGTATGTGTTGTATCCACACCGTCGGTTCATTTGGAGAGATCATTTGCATGAGACATTCCAAATCTTAGAGCTACAGAAGTTTTAGATCAAGCTATATCTGTGTTTTCCCTTGTTACATGTCTGTATTAATTTATAAACAAGTTGGATCTAAAATAAACATTTTGGCGGGCCTTAAGAAGGTTTCAACGGTATGCCTCACTGTCCCCACTGTTTTCTGTGTTGGGTCCACTTGAGCTTTGAATCTGCCCTACTTTTTTTTTCTAATGCCCTAAAATGGCATCTCCAAATAGATGGACGGCATGGATACAACACATACATCATGGTGGGCCCACAGAACGTGGTGACGTCACTTCTGTACTGCTACTATCGGGTACAGTAGCTATTCTGCGTCCGGCTGAATCACTTTCAGACATGCTCCGGCTCGCTCGATCCTTGACTGTGGGGCCTATTATGTTCTTTATGCTTTACATCAGCCCATTTTACGGCATGATCCAAAAAATTAAGTAGATCCAAATCTCAGGTGAACCACACCTGGTCATTGAATACCCACCATTAAAAAATTATTAGGGTTCATCTGAATGTTTATTTGTCATGTAACCTGCATAAGGTCACCTGAATAAAGGACCACACAAATACCGACTTGATCCAAAACTTCCATACCCGGCGTGAAACTTTAAACTGTCAATCATCACTATTTCCCATGCTATGATCCACCTGAGATACGAATCACCCTAAAATGAGCTTTCAAATCATACATCATGGTGGGCCCAGAGTCAGGTATTCATTAAAACTACACTCAGCTTTGTGTAATCCCATCTCCACGGCATATGACCCAATCAAACATTGCCAAGTTAGGGTCCTGCTGTTTTTGCTGATACCGTCCGTAACAGGTGTTGTAGGAAATTTCATATGTGGTCAAATTCCACTAGCGTGAGTGTGTGGGGTGTGTGCGCGTGTGTCAAAAAAAAAAAAAAAAAGGGTGTTGTAGGAAATTGGCATCCCTCAATGACAGCTGTTTCTGGAGCGTGTGATGTGAGCTGTAGCCACCTTTTTCATCCAGCAGTGTCTGGTGAACTCCTGAAGTGGTAAGAGATCCATGTGTACAGAACACGTGCCAGAGATCTTAGCCATTCATCAGGTAGGGAACTTGGCGATCATGGTTAAAAGATTGGGCTACTCAGATTGACTCGTATGATCTAGAGTGGGTCCAACCCAGATGGATGGGGTCGAATCAACTTCTGCGGATCCCACCATATTATCTATGTGACAGCCATCCCATCCATCAGATGCACTCCTCAATGTTATGGGATAGCATGCCAACCATCCATTTGTTTGCATTGTGGGGCCACCATAGAGTGTACTTCTAATCAAATCCGTTCATCAGTTGTGGGTCACAAGGATTAATGTCAGACACGAAATCAGCCTGATCAAAAAGTAATGTGATCCACAGATTTTCACCTGACCGACGAAGTGGATTATTATTATTTTATTTTATTTTATTCTATTAGCTTGTTTGTACACCCTACTGTCAATTCACACTTCAGTGTTAGCCAATCCACCCTTATTCGGATCGATACCAAGACCTCAGTGTTAAAACAAAGCATTTTTCGCTTACTCTACCACTTGAGCTATGGATGAGGGTATTCCTGGTCACACCTAACTCACATAAGAGGAGTTATTTGATATTCTATCTGCATGTGGCGCTTGATGCTCGGGCACTTAGATATCATACACGTCCACATTGTGGCAAAGTAACAGTCCTAAAATCATATTGGTGTCACTATCCTGACCTCTGATTCATTGACATTTGTTTGTTAAAATAAGACCTTTGAGCATATTTTAATTTTCAACTGTCCAATAAATGTCTACTAATCATGTAGTTACATAATTAAATAAGAGTCGTTGTTAGTTAATGATACATTTAAATCATAATACGTCATTTGGACTGTCTAATTTGAGCGTGACGAGACTCTGACTGTACGTCCCACCTAGATGTATGCATTGTAGACTTGTAGTACCGTGCCTATCATGGTAAAATAGTAATGATTATCATTACGTCTGTTTGATTTTCTATGATACCCGTAAATCCTGTTAAATAGGTAATTGTTACTTTTTCACGTTGTTTGAAAATGTGAGAATAATTCACCTTAATGTATATGATATATCCGCACTGTCCATCTATTTTATTAGAACATTTTAGGGCATGAACCAAAAAATGAAGCAGATCCAACACTCAAATGGATCACACTAAAGTAAACAGTGGCCTTAATTTGTCCACTATTGAAAGTTATTTCCTTCGCTGGGTCCACGTTGCGTTTTTTCATCATCTAACCCGCTCATAGGGTCACACACAGACATGGATAAGGGAAAAACACAAATATCAGCTTAATCCAAAACTTTGAAGAGCCTCGAGAAGTTTTTAATGGTAGGCATTTGATTCCCAATGTTTCCTATGGTGTAGTCCACTTGAGCTTTAGATCTACCTCACTTTTTTCCTTTTTTTTTTTTTTCTCATGCCCTAAATGTACCTGGCATAACATATGAGCAGTGTGGATAAGTCACATCATGCTAGGCCCCACATTGATTTTGTAAATTTATCCACTCTACCCGTCCATTTTGCAAAATTATTTAACTGCCTGTGGCCAAAATCGAATACTTGATTGACTCCAAGATGTTTTCAACCATAGGCTTTCAATCCCAGCTGGCTAAAATGTGGTCCAGTCATCTTTGGACCTGTCTCATTTTCTGTCCCTTTCATTAGTCATGCGAGAGAGATGGCCAGTGTGATATAACACAACATGATTTTAGAGAAATATCGTCATTTGAGAGCACTTAATATCCAATCAAAAGTAAAAAGTAATGATATGAGTTTCACCCCGTGAGCCCTTGGAAGTTTCCATGCCAGTAGTATTATGCATGTGTCATGGTACAAACACATTATACCTTGCATGAATTTGAGAGGATCACAGTTCTAGTGGGGGCCACTAGTATTTCCAATCAAACCATCCAACCTTTAGGTTGGTCTAGTGGGGCCTATTGGTATTTCCAATCACACCATCTAACTTTTAAGTAGATGTAGACCATTGATCAAATAGGCCCACCTTATAGAAGTCTTATAAGTGCTACATTTCAGATGATTTCATTTGAATTAATGTATGTCATGTGCATATTTTTATGTCTACAAATCAAGATGTCATTAGCTCACAATCTAAACCCGGGTACTTGCATACCCTGCAGCTTAAAACCGTTTAACATCGACCAAATGAAGAGTAATGTCATGAGACTGGTTATCTCTGAGAGAGCTCTTAGCCATAGGTTGATTAATTTTGTTTTTCCTAGTGTATTTTCTCGTATGCTCACAATGGGGTATTTGGGGCTGCTAATACCCTTTCATGGACCCCACTCCACCATCAACAACTCTCCCAAAGGGAATGGTGGTCTCATTTGAAAAATGTTAAATCTTTCATCATAAGCATGATTTAAACAGATTTTAATAATTATTATTATTATTATTATTATTATGAAATTAAACTGATTAGAAGCTTGATTAACTAGCGAATGTGGGAATTAACCAGGATCTCCATCAAAAACGGCTAGGATGAAGAGGGCCTCATGATCATTGATTCAACACTTTCTACAAGCAGACCCCACTTGGAGAGAGAATGATCCTCAGAGAGGGGTCCATCTGTTGGACAGGTTAGATGTCATGCACATGCAGCATGGGCTGTGATTTCAAAAAGAAAAATATAAATGAGGGCTTTTGGATAGTTTCATCCCTCAAAAAGCACTGCCCAAGAATTCAGATTCATCAAGGCCGTTTTTTTGCTAATTTTAAATTCCCATGGATTTTTACAGTTAAAATCCTAAAATACAGAGTACTTGGCCCACTTGCACGTGTGGTCAATTGATTTCATCGATCTGAACCTTTCATTTTGTCCAGTCATTGCTTCACAGGCCCACACTAGATTTTTTTTTTATAAAGTATCTAAATACTGTCATCCTTACAACCAATCTATAGAAGGACGAAATGGATGGCCAGTGTAGTTTAAAAGACAAATCCTCTAATAGATAAGGCAGTCTCTTTCTATGGACCACACCAGATAATTGATGGTGGAAAATATGAACCAGTCACCATGTTCACCATTAATGCAGCACAACAGATCAGGACCCTCCATTCAATGCACCTCTTGTTATGTTTCAAAAGGAATATTTATAAATTCCTCCTCCGTGACAACTACAAGCAATACACTATTAGAAGTTCCTTTCTTGAAAGATTAGGGGAATCTGTACGAAATGACAACAATTTTCTTATCTTGACTTATTTGTTTTACTTACATTTAGGGCCCACCTTTATACATATATCACATCCAACCTGTTGATTATAGTTACTCCACTAGATATAACTCTTACACTTACAATTTACAAAGGTCGGGCTGAGAGAATCATGATACGATCTACACCATATAAAACACGGACAAGCCTCCAAATTTACATGGTGGGCCAACCAATGGCTGGATTTTTTGTGTCTCATTTTCATGATGAGTTAAAATGCTGATTGGGTTAGATGATAAAAACACTCTATGGTTGGGTCAAACCTCTAAATTTAGTTGCCTATAAGATAGAGGTAAAAACATCAATGATTCCAAAATAACAGTCTCAATAAACAGTGATTGGAACATCCAATGAATATCTAGAACATTAGGAAAGGTATTATAAGTTGGTCCTCTACATGACTATATGGGATAGAAAAATACCATTCTAATTTCTTTTGAAATTTTATGAAATTAACATGATATTAAAGCATAGCGTTCAATTTTAAAACCTGCTGACTCAATTTCGGGCCCAATGAGTCAATTAATTTTTTAACCATGTTCCACAAATGTCACAAACAAATGGATGAAGTTTCCAATTATCATATTTTAAACACCCCTCTCCAATAATTGTAAAGGATCACCTTTTGATCTAACCATCTAATCAACGGTTAAAAAAGCTCAATGTTACTCAATAATGAGACCCTTGTGTAAGGGGCTAGGGCATGAGGTATTGCCCTGATCAATAGGAACATGCCATGTACAGAAAATCAGGCATGTTCATGATAATCAGGGCAGTACTATCCTCAAATGAGACACTCATGCTCTTTGAACGTGATAATATAACAACAATTATTATTATTATTATTATTGTTGTTGTTGTTGTTGTTGTTGTTGTTGTTGTTCATGGAGAGTCTGGATCCTCTACTTGCCGCAGACTGAAAATTCTTATTTTTCTGCATTGTCATCATTTTTGTTGTCAGCATGGCTGCGTTAAATGCAGTGTTTGATGATGTTGCCCAATCACAATGCAACATATGAGAATTTTCAGTTTGTGGTAAGCTAGGGGTCTGGATTCGTAGGTATTTACTTTTTGACTCTTGGCTTGATTAGCACAACAACATTATTTTTTGTTGCGGGGCTTTCTCTAAAATGCGCATCTGCTCAGATATTTGATTTGTGTGAACACACGCTTCAGATTAAGTGTGGCCCCGACTAGAGTTGTACATGAGTTGAACCGAGTTAAACTCGGCACAGGCAGCCACTAGCTAACCCTAGCTAAACTCGGCTCAGTGCTCGTGCCTGACTGGCCAACTCAGTTCGGTTCCGAGCTAAGATCGAGCCTCTATAGCATTCTCTCAAACACATGGAGTGTACCTTCAATTTCTCACAAAATATAAAACAACAATATCGGTTTACAAGTATTTCGTCACACACTCATTAGGCAACATAAAAATCAACATACAAGGGTATTTGTTTCATATCCATACCTTCATCACAAGCAGTCGACACTTCGTTGAGTCATTTCATAAAACACTTATTGGGTAACATCAATATCAAAATAACCGAGTCACTGGACTTGTTCGAACCAAGTTTGATTCGAGTTAGGGTTCAATCCGAGTTGAGTCTATCTCGGGCATGCTCGAACTCGGCTTGAAATTTTTTAAAATCAGCTCAACTCGGCTCAAACTCAATTTCAAACCGAGTTGAATCAAGCTTTTTCAAGTCGAGTCCAGCGAGCTAACTCAATTCGTGTACAGCTCTAGCCCTTACCATGGGGCTCACTATTGATGCATGTGTAGTATGCCCACATTGACCATCCCTTTTGCTGGCTCATTTAGAGCATGAGCCCAAAAAAAAATGAATATACAAGTGGACCATTTTTTGAATATACAAGTGGACCACACGATAAGAATCATTTGTGATTGAACGCGGATCATTAAAAACTTCCAAGGGCCCCTCATAATGTTTGATGAAGGGAAAAAACAAATATCAGCTTATTGAAGATGCTCTAAAATGATCCAAAATTGGATGGACGGCGTGGATATACCACACACACATATAGCACAATATACACACTTGGACCCTCTCACACAAGGCCGCACGGCGTTAAAAAACTTCCGTTTTAAATCTAACATTTTAGAGCGTACCTTCCACAGGCTTTACTCCCGACAAGCTAATGGGATATAATATATATATATATATATAATATATATATATATATATATATATATATATATATATATATATATATGCTCAAAAGGCTTCAAAATTGGACCATATCAATTCTTTGATTAATGGCCTATAACTTAACAGTTAAGGATAAAATGTATTAAATAGACTGAAGAAAAAAAAGGTACAAAAATCGAAGGGTTGGAATCTTATAGTGTGGGGGTGTTTTGGGTAATCCATTCCCTTAATTGAGATTTCTCGAAATCAACGGTCTTGATCACCAAAATGTGGTCCACTTGTAAGAAAATTCAGAACACTGGAAGATCAAAGACATTTGGGTCTCTACTCATGACACACTGTGGTCATGGGTTGGAATGACCGTAGAGGTGTGTAAAAACATTAAATCTTTGGTCATTTTTGGATTGAATATGGACCGTTGTTGTAATTTTTTTGTATCAACCGCCCATTTTCAGTCAACCAAAAAATGGGTTAGGTTTTCCAATATGTGAGATTTTTTATTCATCTGCCATCCACAGTAGGCTCAATCACATCAATGGTTCGGATCACTGATCTATGGTAGCGTAAACTCTCAGGGCCCGCGTTATATATAGCACGCCACCGTTAAAAGGACACTCAGGTGACGGCTATGATTGTGACGCCTCATCCGCACGTTGAAGCTTTCGAATCAGGACAGTATTCAGGTTTCCTTGCGTCAGTACCCATCCAATACCCTTCTCAACGGAGCTCTTGAGGGGTATCGTGATGTATTAGTTTTATCCACATTGCCCATCCATTTTTTCATTTTATTTTACTTGACTAGCACAAAAATAAGCCAGAACTAAGGTTAAAGTGGTCCACACCAGAGGAAGTAATGTTGGTAATGAAACCGACCGTTGAAACCTTCCTAGGGCATACTGTAATGTTTATTTACCATCTAACCTGTTTATAATAGCATATAGCCTTGGATGAAAGTAAAAAAATAAATACAAGATTAATCCAAAACTTTTGAGCCTTCTTCCATAAGCTTTCAATGATAATCGTTTAATCCTATTTTGTGGCGAGACTCCGTCATTTTTAGACTTTGAACTGAAAATGACATGAAAAAAAATGGATGGATGGTGTGGATAAAACCCATATATCAGGGTGGAGTATTACCTAACCTGCCTCCTCTTCAACAGCACACATGGCATAGTTGTATGGAAATCCACACTGCACAAACTGCGGACCCTACTGCAGCGAAATGTATTTATTTATTTATTTATTTAGAACTTGGACGACTCACTGTTTTATTTGTTACCCTTCATTTAATAGCCATTGGAAGCTATCAGCTTGATTTTAGAGATATGATGCATTTAGGATGGGACCCACAATTTGGATGGTTTGAATAGCTGTACATCAGTGCCACGTGCGTCATCACCATCTTTTAATTTGTGCAGAACTAGCATTGAGCCACTTTCAGATTGTTTGTCAAACACGTGGTACTTGTGGATGATGATCTGACCGGACATCTTGTGGGCCTCTTGGACTGTGTAGTACAACAACATTGGTATTGTGCATACGTGGCAAAAATCTATGAGCACAGTGCATCTATTTTTTAGATTATTTCAAAAGCATGAGCTAAAATAAATAGAGGGATCAAAATTTTAAGACCTTTATTTTCTAAATTATTTCATAAATACGAGTAAAAAAAAAATAGACGGATAAAAATTTTAAGTAAACTTTACAGAAAAAAGAGTGAGAATGGAGTATCTACCACGGTTTGAATCAAGTGAATACTTGTATTTTCTATTAATGCATGCCCTTATAACCTTATAAATAAATTTAATAGCAAATACACATCATGGTGGCTCTATTAAAATTTTAACAATGAGTGTGATTATCCCTTCTACTTTCTCTAATGTGGTCCACTTGAGTTTTGAATTTACTTCATTTTTTAAAATTTTATCCAAAAAATAATTTGGCAAAATGAATGGACAAATTAGATAAAACACTAAATCATAATGGGCTCACGGAATTTTGCCACGTATACATGGTACTAACATAGATGTTATGCTATGCAATTAGAGTCCTGTGGGTTCGGCCTATGGATTAACTCCTAATCAAATTCGGTTATGATTAGACTATCTCAGCCATTTAAAAATGGGACCGTTGCTGATTTCGTCTTCATTTTTCAAACGCGACTTTCCTTCATTTGTGTGCCGAGCTAGAATTTTCAAGACAATGTATTTCGTATTGGGAGGGAGGGTTTCAATCTCGTCCATGATTACCACACGTTCTTAATAATATGGTAGGAGGTTTGCCGAGCAGACAAAACACATACGATCCCGTCCATTAATCATATGTTGTAGCCCACTGCAATATGCCTTGGACCAAAAATCAGGAAACCAGGCCATATGTCAGGCTGGCCCGCTTATAAGGAGTGGCCACAATTGGATAAGAAAAATGGACGGAGGTCCATATATTGATGGGTGCTAGCTAAGTGGGCTCGGCTCAGCCCATTTGACTGTTGGGCTGACATTAATTAAGGTCCTGGACCATGTAGCGGGTAGGACACTGGTCCATATTCCGGATGTCCAAACTTGGTTAGTCCAGTAATTGATCTAGACAGTCCATTTGCAGGCCACAAAAGTAGATATCAACACAATTAGATGATCACAACCATTCAATCATAACATGCTTAAAGCACGCCCAAGAATGAGAAAAGATTTGAATCATCCACACTTAGGAGAGGCAATGGACCTAATAACCTCGCCTAGGTAGACCTTTTGCTGCTAAACTTGGCCAAAAGGATGGACCAGGACTTGAAATCTGGGTCTGGATCAACGATGAGTGGCCCACCCTCGTGCTTGGACCTAGTCCAATCATCAAGTGGGCCACCATTATATAAAAAGGAAGGATTTTTTAGAGCACTTGCAATAAACTCACATTCCCTATACTAGTCTGAAAAATGGATTTGAGTCACATTTCATTGATGAATCCCATTTATATGACAGGACTATCGCAGATAAACAAACAGTTCAAAATTCGGCCCTTATTAGACTGATGGCCCACCCAGTCCATGGACGTCTAGATTCAACTCACAGGCAGCCAACCCAATGATCAGATTAGCTTGGTTTTTGAGGTGGGACACACCTGATAACCAGATTAGTTTGGTTTTTGAGGTGGGACACACCTGATAACCAGATTAGCTTGGTTTTTGAGGTGTGACTACCTACTCCTCTGATAGTTCAACCTTATCCTCCTTCCACATACACTCACAGCCATCAAGACCATCCAAATATCACACTGATCAAGAAATCTAACTATCCAACTAACAGCTATCAAACGAACGGATGAAGTGACATAGTGAGTAGTACAAATATAGAGGGGAAAATGAGGTGGCTACTATAATCTTCTTTGTATCTAAAATTTTATAAGTATTCAAATAATTCATAAAAGCTTCAGTTAAAAAAAAGGAAAGAAAAAAAGTTTACAAATCCATCATTTTCTCTATTTGCAGCTACTTGTAAATATTTTACATATTCTAACTATTTATAAACACTTTACAACTTAAAATTAAAGCTAAATAAGACAAACTATAAAACTAATAGAATTTTAAGAGCCAAGTGTTTACAGGTTTAAAATTTTCAAGCAAACAACCAATAAAAGCTCCTAAAACTATGTAGTATTCACATCTTACAAAGAGCTTACAGCCAATTACAAGCATCCAAACAACATGTAACATGTAGAATTATTTCATATCAATTGTTGGTTGTCTTTCATTCTCATATGATATGGACCACTTGGTAAGTAGCTCACATTGCCAATGGCACCTAGCAATCTTCATGTGATGGGGCCTACTTTTAAGGGGCTTGAATGCCACACATATAACACAATGACACAAGTTACTTTGCCATCAAATATCAAGGTTGTATCCAAAAGCCAATTGCCTATTTGCCACTACCAAAAGATGATAATCTAGGTAAATCAACCAGTAAGCTACATGATCGATGGGCCACGTCAAAAGATCATCACTAAGGGGTCTGTTGGATGCCTTAAACCTTTGTGTAGCAAAGAATTCATAGAAAATGATTTGGATGCTTGCAATTGTAACCACTCTTCAAATTACGGAAGGCTTTTAACATGCCTATGGGTCATTTGGATGCTTGTAAGTTCTGTAAAATGTAAGAAATTCATTTACTGGTCATATTTGAGGAAGAAAATTGGTCTTTAGTCAAATCTTCCAGGAAATTGTAGTGAATGACTTGCAAGCCCAATATTTTAATTTTTCAAAAGGAGAAATGAGATAAATGTTCCAAGGATGTAACTACAACCACGAAGAAGCTCTCTCCCCCTCTCCCCCCACACTCACTATCTGGATACCATGAGCTTTTCTTTTTTCATGTTTGTAATGAGCTCCAATTCAACGAGAAGGCCGTGACAGTAGGGCCCCATAATATATATTTTGCATATGCCATTAGATTTGCTAGCTCATCCCAGGGCCTAGGCAAAAAATGAAGCATGTCCAAATCTCAAGTGAGCTAAACCATAAGCATTAATGGTGATTGGATGTCCACCATTAAAAAGTTCCTGCTTGAGATTGAAGGGAAGTGTTGAAATGTTGATGTTAAAGACGGCCCATTAGATCCAAACCTGTGAAATAAATCCCATAGGATCCATTCACACTTCTACTATTATAAATAGTTGTAATTAGCTAAGATTTTAATACAACCTAGGTATATTGTGTCCTGCTCTTTCTCATAATTTCTGTTTTCCATTTTATTTATTTTTTCTCATTCTTTCTTTTTTCTCTTGTAGATTTTCATAAGCCTTCAAAACTAACTTAATACAATCATTTAACAAATTAATAGAGCTAATCATAAAGTCTCTTCTTTTAGGATTTCTTCTTTTTTTTCTCATTTCTTATTATTCTTTCTTTTTTTTCCTTATCATTCTTCAATTATAAATTTTTTGGTTTTGAAATTGTTTTCCAAACAACTTGTTAATTTTTGTGTTGCCTTAAATTATGATATGCCTGATTTTTCTTTTTTTTTTAAAAAAAAAAAAAAATTTGTTACCTTGGCAATGCGGTTGGATTTTTTCAATTAAAACATATTTTTGTATCCTTGGTTAGGATTTGACAAATTTCCTGTTAAAGTAACTTTTTGTATTCCTCAACTAGAGTTTGCTTATTTTTTTTCATTAAAATAAATTTTTGAATATTTTTTGTACTTTCATTTTTGTCCTCAATGTGTCGCATCTTTCCTTCATTTTTCTGGTAGGAGTGGGGATTTTTCTTGTCTTCTTATTTTTCTTAAATTTACAAGTTTTTTTTTTTTTAGCATTTGACAAAAAGTAGTGTTTCTTTCCTTTCTTAGTTTTCTTCTTGTTCTCTTTTTTTACACAACGTATCAATCCTTTCTCATTCACCATTCATTCTTCAACAACTAATTCATCAGCTCTTTTTTTTTTTACAATTCATATGAATCCTTTTTCGCTCACCATTCATCCTTAACAAGTTATTCTCTCTTTTTGTACACAACATAACAATCCTTTTTCATTCACTTTTCATCCTTTAACAAGTGATAGTTCTTTTATTCAACTCATAACATCATATTTAATCCTTTTTCATTCACCATTCATCCTTCAACAAGTTATTCTTTTTCTCTTTTTTTACACAATTTAACAATCCTTTTTCATTCACTTTTCATCCTTCAACAAGTGATAGTTCTTTTACTCAACTCATTACATCATATTAATCCTTTTTCATTCACCTCTCATTTTTTTTTTATCCTTTTTCTGTTTTGGAAGTTTAGGGCCTTTCCATCACTAATTTATAATTCACAAGATGGAGATAATCTTGCAACAATTTTTTTTCTTCAAATTTTGCATATCTGCTATCAGATTTAAAGCATCCCTTGATATGCAATTAAAGTCTTTACTGATGTTTACTTGTCTCCAATAATTTTATTTTGATTAATTGGCCTTAATTCATTTAACCAAACATTGTTTTGATCTTTGTTTAAACCAAATGATTATCCTAACCTTAACTCTTTGCTCCAAGCAATCTCAAACTCATTGTTTATATTTAGATAATTGATCAATCCAACTTGTAAATATATTGAACAATTTACCCAACTTTATTTGACCAAGATGGTTGTTCAAGATTCATTGTTGATACTAGATTAGTTATTATATTCTTACTAGTTCTAAATGATTTGTTCCAAATTCTTATTTTCTATAAATGGTTGTTCAAACTTGTGATTGTGTCAAGAATTTGACCCAACGTTAGTTAGGATGGATAGTTGATCCAAACTCGTATTTCACATTGTTAAAGTCAACTATTCATCTCCACAACTAGGTTACTATTTTCTTTCTGCAATTATAAAATCTTTTAGACATCATGAGCATAAAATTAGTTTATAATGAATTTCTTTCTCAACTTTAATTATATTAGAAAGATATATTTTTTATTTTCTAAAATGTAATTGTGTTACAAAACAACTTTCCTGGTTTACACTCAACTCATTAAGACACTAATAATTGATTGAGGCAGTTCTTGCTTCCCTTTCATTCTCTCTTTCATTTTTCTTATTCTCATAGTATTTCATAAACCCTCGAGATGATGTAGCAATTTTTGCACAACGTGTAAATAGAGTCAAACTTGTGCCCCACCTAAGAATCTGCCTCATTTTTATTAAAATGGGCAAGCAAAACATATCAAGGCCGGAACTGAAACTTGGACTTCTTTCCAATAGCCATTGGTTTATCTATCATAAATGACATATGTTCATGAGCATGCGATTAAAGGGACTGTTTACAACCCTTAAGCTATCAACTGCAGTCCCTCCTGAAACGTGGGACTTCTTTCCAATAGCCATTGGTTTTTCAATCATAAATGATATATATTCATGAGCATATGATTAAAGGGACTGTCTACAACCACAAGTAATAAACTGCAGTCACTCCAAATAAATATTTCAAATTTTTGGTGGGAGTTAATTATTTTGTATACAGTCATTAACATCCATTTTTTGCCTATTTACTATATTATTATAATTGCTTTCTTAAAACGTCTATGCTTGACACATGATTGCTCCTTCTGATTTATTGGAGACAAAACTGTAACGGTACTTTTTAAGATTATTATAATTGTTTGATCTATGTGATTTTGTAATTTTTACTTAGTAGGTAGATCATTAGGTATAGTGAAACCCAATGCAAACATCCAAATCAATGGATTTGAAGTAGTGAAAGCCAATGCCAGCATCAAAATCAATTGGTTGGACTATTCATGCATCCATCTTTTTATTGATGAAGCAACTAATCACGTCTCCTATAACATACCTGTTACATGACCATACCTAATCGATGAATCATCGAATCATGAAAACAAGGGGGTGTAGGACACTATTCATGTTATCATAACTGTCTCTATTTTGATGTGTTGCATTTGTTTATTTGAGAGCCACAATGCCTCTATTTTGGTGCATTGCTACTTGTTAAGAAGATCAGTCTGTTCGACAAACAACATAATTATAAGCTCCTCATCTCTTTCGTCTCTCCCCAATACCACTCTTCAACAACTTAATGAAAGTAGAAAAGCTCCTAAATGATTTTCAGGAAAATAGTTCATAAGTTTGGATAAGCTGTAAATTATTTAAATCATGTAAACAAAGCCAATCTTTGAAAATAAAATCCTTTGGTTATTAAATGAAGAGACTGTAAATGAAATCACAGCTTTCTGTCAAAGATCTACTGCTAGTAAATCATTTTTTAGTATCCAAACACAAAACGGTAAACCATTTATCTGTGATCTAAAGTTAGCCCCATTTAGAGGCATCGAAACAACATTCAGTACTCAACGATAAAACAAATCTCAATTTTTAAACACTCAAATCATTTTTTAATCCAAACACAAAATAAAACAACTACAATTTGAAGCAATTCCAGATCCAATTATTCCATACAAACTCATCGACGAATAGGACTGATTTGGGAAAAGGCGTTTGGCCATCAGATAGGAGCGAAAGACATGCAAAGTAATCACAATCTATAAAGATTATCATTTGAACTATGCATTGTTCATCACATGGCCAATTAAACCCATATCCGAAAATTTTACAAAAATAAAAATAAAAACAAATAAAAACGGCAGCCTCAGAAGGAAGGCAGTAGTATGGCAATAATCATTTAATTTCAGACATAAATAAACACCACTTTCTTCATCACTGACTGGATTCAAAAACCCCTAATTTTAAAAATTGCAATTTCTTTCCAAAAACTAAAAATAGCAAGGATAAAAAAAGAAAAAATATAAAAGAGTTAGGCCTCATAGAGAAGATTAGAGTTTATCAACACAAACAGATTCAGACATATGCTTGTCATTTATATTTATAATCATCGGCCTACAATTCATTTAAAAATTTTATAAAAATAAAAAAGCATAAACGAAAATACGACAGAGATGACGAAAAACCCTCATGAGAGAGAGAGAGAGAGAGAGAGAGAGAGAGAGAGAAGCATTTTCGGACTCGGAATATGGGTGGTGATATAGCAGGATGGTCGGCAAGGCGAATCATCGCCGTTACGACGAACGAGACCTTTCGCTAAAATCGTCATTGTCCGACTCAATCATATAAATAAAAACCTAGAGAGAAGAAAACCCTAAAAAATGGAAGGGGAGAGAGATGGAAGAAAACGTGAATAATAAGAACGGAGAATGTGTATTTATAGAGAATTCTAGGGTTTCTTTGGGTTGGGTCCCCCTTTCGGCAGCGGATTAGCTGTTACCGGGTAACAGCTTAGTGGGTGTTACCTTACCGTGTGGGGTCCATATTGATGACTTTGTTTCATATCCACGCCGTCCATCCGTTTTTGCAGATAATTTAAGAACGTTATCCAAAAAATTAAGCAGATCCAAATCTATAATGGACCATGCAAATGAAAAAAGTGAAAAATGACTATTAAAAGCTTTTCATAGGATAAAATATTTTTGGATCAACCTAATCCTTGTATTTCCCCTTCATTTTTTTATCTTATCAACGGGTTGGATGGAAACTAAATATTACGGATCTGCTTACAGTGAGCCTTGGAAAGTTTTTAAGGGTGAGTGTTCAACACTCACAATTTCTAGTGGTATGGTCCACCTGAGATTTATATATGTTTAATATTTGGCATATATACTAAAATGGGCTGTCAAAAGGTCTGGACGGAGTGGATATTTAACATATCATCAAGATGGCCCTACGGCAAGGGTAACAGCCACTAAGCTCTGGCTGTTACCCGGGGAACGCCTAATTCGCCCCCCTCTTCTAATAGACGCGTAGCGGACGCGGTTTGGGTACTTCCCTGCCCCGCCCTTCCCTTGGAAGGGAGAGGAGCTCTGAGGGGCAATATGATGTATCAATTTCATCTGCACCGTCCATCCATTTTTTCCATGTCATTTTAAGTAAAAGGTATTTTAAAAAATAAAAAATAAAAAAATAATTCCAAGGCTCAAGTGGACTATACAATGGAGATTAAACACTTAACCGTTCAAAAATTTTTAGGGTTTTTGATCAAGCTAATATTTTTCTTTTACTTCATCCAGGTTTAGGTTGGATGGCAATTAACCATCACTGTAGGCCCTGGGAAGGCTCCAATAGTGACTGTAATTAGCCTCGGATGAAGCTGATATTTTTGTTTTCACTTCATCTATCTCTATGATAACTTATGAATAGGATGGATCTCAAAAATACATCACTGTGGGCCCTATAAATGTTTCAACGGTGGGTGTGAGGGTCCCATGATTTTCTGTACTGGGTCCACTTGAAATTTAGATCTACTTCATTGTCTTTGTAATGCCATAAAACGATCTCTACAAATAGTTGGACGGTATGGACCCAACACATGCATTATGGTGGGGTCCACAGAGTTTGGTGACGTCACTTCAGTAGCGATTTGGCTACTGACCTTGTTAGTATCCAATCCGTGCCCCAGCTTCAAGTGTCACACATGCTCCCTTTCACTGTAGATTGCATGCAAAAGATGAATTTCCTCCACGGAAAGCTAGGTGGGGCTGTGATGGGTGTGAAAAATCAATTTTATCCATTCATTTTATCGGGCATAGATTGAAAAAATGAGACACATCCAAAGTTCATATTAGGACACATGACATGAAAAAGTGGTAGAAAAATGCCTAGGTTGAAACTTTCTTGTGGTGTACTGTTATTTTATATGCCATCAGTATCATTTATAAGTTCGGTCTCACTGGGATGAACTGAAAACACAAAAATATTAGCCTGATTAGAGACTTTATTATCCCACCGATGTTTCGATGGTGGACATCCAATCCTCACCGTTGGGATCTGCCTCATTTTTAAGCTCATATCCTAATGTGATAGGACAAAACGGATCAATGGTTGGATTTCTCACAAGCATCACCACCTACCTCACGGTCGTACGAAGTTCCTAACATAAAAAGGCTTTCCAGGCAGTCCGTTTCGGCCACTGCAAATTATAGACCCGTGGTGGGTGGACCATGCCCAAAACTTGTTGGGCGATAAGAGTGATGGACTGATTTCATCATATTTTGGACCCCTAATAAATTCTCTATTTTACCACCCATTGGATGAATGCCAATTGGATGGTTAGGATCATCCCCTGATTTCGTCCATCATATTTTGCGCTATGATCGATTCACTTTGTGGGCCGTCATTTGGATGGTCTAGATTGATATGTACAAAGGTCGATGCAAGTGAGGAATGGTATGTTGCAATTAAATTCTTTTTCTTTTTTCTTTTCTTGGATTTTGACCGTGCTAGTATTGAGGTACGGTAAAAATACATAAATCGAGGCATTCACCTGAGAGGTTGTTTGAAAAAATTTTGGACCAAATTGCTTGTCCTTCGTACTCATGTCTGTATGGAGTTTCTTTTTCTTATTTCCCAGTAATTTTGTTGTGGTTTTTTTTTCTTTTTCAAAAAAGTTTTTCAATGACCCACCATCACTCCTTTCAATTGCATTTTCGAGCTTATCATATACTGTTATCAACTTCTCCAATATATGAACAAGTTATTGATACGTGAAAGACATTTTAAATAAATTCTTTACTTTATTCTTTTTATAATAGCATTTGTAGATGAAAGTTACTTTTGCTTGTGGATAGAAATAAATTGTTATGATTGTTTTTGTCATGGAAAGAAGTGACTGTCAAAAGAGAGATTTGAGGTATATAGGATGATTGTAGTTAACATGTGAAAGACAATGAATAAGATAAACTTTAAATTATGTAATGCATTAGCTTGTAAAACAATGAACATATATCATGTTTCTAAGGGTTGAAGTTTAGGTCATAGTTGTCATATGTTAAGGTTCGAGGTTGTCATATGTTAATGGTTTGGTTCATTGTTGTCATGTGTTAAGGGTTGATGTCGCCATGTGTTAACGGTTTGGATCCTGGCCGTCATGTGTTAAGGGTCGAGGTTGTCAATGTATAGGTCATGGTTGTCATATGAAAGGTCGACATTGTCATATGCTAAGGGTCAAGGTTGTCATGTTATAAGGTTCGAGCTCATAGTTGTAATGTGTGAAGTGTCAAGGTTGTCATGTTATAGAGTCAAGTTCATGGTTGTAATGTGTTAAGGGTCGAGGTTATCATGTTATAGGGTTTAAGGTCGTGGTTGTAATGTGTTAAGTGTCGAGGTTGTCATGTGTTAATGTTTTTCGTCGTAGTCATCATGTGTTAAGAGTCGAGATTATCCAGGTATGATTGTGGTTGTCATGTGAAAGATCGACATTGTCATGTGCTAATGGTCGATGTTGTCATGTGGTGTTAAGGGTTGATGTTTTCATGTTATATGGTTATGTTTGTGGTTGTAATGTGTTAAAGGTCGAGGTTGTCATGAGGTCAAGATGGTAATGCGACAAGGGTTGAGGTTGTCATGTGTTAATGTTCTAAGTTGTTATGTGTTAAGGGTTGTGGGTCCTGCTGTAATTTATGTGTCGAATTCACTCCATCTATTGAATTTAGAATTTAATTTAATATCATGGGCTAAAAAATAAGTTACATCTAAAAATTATATGCTCTAAAAAAATTTCACCCGTAAGTTTTCAATCTCACTGCTTTTTATGGTGTGGTCCATATGAGCCTTTGATATGTCTCATTTTTGGGCTCATGTCCTAAAATGATCATTCAAAATGGATGGACATCGTTGATCAAATATATACATCACACAGGGCCCCACATGACCATCCATATCCAGATAGGTCCGTTACCCCATCGGCATGATGTTAGATTTGGAGAAAAAAGCTTTTCAGAGACGATTTCTACCACCTTAAGTTACGTTGGGCCCACCATTATGTTTGTGGGAAATCCACTCTATCCATTCATTTTGGGAGATCATGTCTAGATATGAGACAAAAAATTGGACAAATTTGAAACTCAGGTGGACTACACAAAGGGAAATAGTGGAAAGGAATTGCCTACTATTCAAACTTTTGTAGGCTTCACATAACTGTGATGTTTATATGTAATCCAAACGGTTCATAAAGTGGCTCAAATGCTCATAAACTCCTTACCATAATGATGAACTGAAAGAATAAAAATATTAGCCTGATCCAAAGCTTCTAATGCTCATGAATGTTTCCACCGTGAGTGTATGGTCTCCACTGTTTTCTGTTGTGTGGCCCACTTGAGCTTTGGATCTACCTAATTTTTGGACTCATGCCATAAAATGATTTGACAAAACATGTGAGCGGTGTGGATTTCTCACAAACACCATAGGTGCCCCACAGTGTTTACCCCATCCGAATCCCTCGGCGGTGGCTCAACGCAAAAGGCAGCAAGGGGTAATTTTATCCCAACCTTTTTTGAAAAGGTTTCAAGTAGCACATTTGTTTAATCCTTTTAGCATTTGAGGCATTTTAGAATACCACGATGCTTTTTTTGGTCAAAATCCCTGTTTTTTTCTTCCCTCTTTTTATTATGGGACTAATCAAGAAAATGCATTTTTAATGAACATGCACATGCTTGGCATCTCATTGTACATGTGACAGTTGTCTAGAAGGAAAGTTGGACCACTGACTGGGGGGCCACAACATGCATGAAGTCACATTGCCAGAACTAGGGATCATACTACTATTGGTGTGGAATGGAAGGTTCTTTATTCAATGCATGAAATTTACACTATCATAACAGCTAGAATCATCCAATCACCACATTTGGGGTCCACAAGACCAATGATCGCCCTGGACAACCACGTCTGTTGGAGACACACAAGATGAGCCGCACACTTTTTTTTAGCCAATAGCAGCATTTTATTAGACAAATGATGCATTCATCCATTAAGGCCCTGTTTGGTAACCACTTGAACATGAGTTCATCTCATTTTGATCAATGAAAATTGCCTATTAGAGATCACTCGTTCTGTAAATTGTTGGTTATCTACCAAGAAAAAAAAAAAAAAACAGGAGATATCTCTAAGGGTGCATCTGGTTGCACCACATATCATGAAATTTCAAGATATTTTGGAAAAAAACGATTGATCATGAAATTTCATCATACTAGTGCAACCAAATGCACCGAATGCAGAACAACTACTATAAAATGAGATGGGGTCATTTTTAAGCAGCTATCAAACAGGGCCAGTGGAAAACACAATTTCAAAGACAAAGGTGGGCTATACCTAGTGCACTTATGTCTAATGCAATCACAGATATGGAGGGCTACCCCTGACTAAAATTTACAAAGATGCAGTTTGCTCCATCAAACTCAATTTTAACAATGCCAAACAGATTTTTTTTTTAATTTTTAATTTTATTTTTTTTAATCACAAGCTTAAGATCTGAGTAAAGAAGCCCGTCAAGAATCAAACAACAAAGATACACACCACGTGCTAAATATTACAAGAACCGGAGATTTTCCACCCCAAAATAAATAAACCTTATTTGCAACTTTATCACTCCAAACATGCAAATGGAAGACCAAAAATATATATGAAATGCTTTTTTCTTCTTCTTCTTCTTCCTCTTTTTTTTTTTTTTTTCTTTTTTTTTTTTAAATTAAAAAATAAAAATTAAATTAAATTTTAAAAAAAAAAAAAAAACCCTTTTGTTGAGCTAAGCTCGAATTGAATATGTGATATCAGGCATGAGATGCAGAGCAACATCCGACCAAACCCAAGGGCTCAAAACCTATGAGAAGTGAACTCAATCATATGTACAAGAATTCTCTGAGATTTTCATAGGTTTAGTTTTAGTAGAGTCCATAACAATAGCACAGGAGATGTACCTGCGGTGCTTCATTCTCACCAACTTTCCCACTACATCTCCTCGTGAGCGGATCTCAAACTCAATCCTCAATGGAACTTTGCCCCCGGCACTGTCAGTTACTGATAGGCTGGCTCCTGCACCATACAGAGGAACCTTGATTCCTTCGAGGGTCACAGACACAGTCCGGTGGCTCTTTCTCGGTTGGTAATACTTCTTCAGCTGCAAAGCAATGCAGATCACATCAGGCAGCGTTTCAAAAATTCAGTCAATACCAGAAATTTCGGTCAGATGCATGTCAAATTGAATTGCAATAGACAAAAAAAACCAACTTGGAATTTTTCATCCTTAACATTCACACTGAAGATCTGGGCTCTAGACTGAAATTACACTACCTACAAGTTGGAGTTGAAAGAAGCATAACTACAAAATGAGGGATACTTCCTCAGAACTAGTACTGTGAAAGTCTTTAAATTTTGTCATTTTCTCTCCATTCCAATTGAATTCAGTTGTGCATTAAATGCAGTATTGGATACAAAACATTTGTTCTTGACACTATGTAATGTGAGTTTTTTTACTCTTTTTATTTTTGGTTAATCCACATGCATGTTATCCCAGCCCATCAAGATGCTGCCACATGTGCTAACATGGACGTGTGCAAGATCCAGGCCATCCATCAGGGGGAAACAGCGTGCAAATGGGCCTTGCCCAAAAAATCAGGCCTACGCATTCATCCAGTAAGCCAGAATGCATGAACGAACTGATGGCTGAAAAAACTTAGGTTAACTTGTTTCATACAGGCCCACCGGGTGAGTGGATGGCCCAGTACTTCTACATGACTGGGCCTATCTGATGGACAGCTCAGATGTTGAAACAGTTCCAGATTGTTAGCATGTGGAACCCAGGACATGCATACATGTGGAATTAGCAAAACTCCAGTGATGAGTCTTAATTGATGAACAGGAACCGGGGCCCACTCACTTTGCCACTTTAGGAGATGGTGCATAATCAAGTGGGGCCAATTTCAATCACCAAATAACATGATTCACCATGGCAGAATTTTGTTATTGATGTTTTCACAAATTCATTTCTCTTAGAATAACCATACAGAAACAAAGTTGCCATGTTACAAAGTCCATAAATTGAGAGGCTTCAGTGCATTGCTGATGTGTTTACTGATTCTTCACAGATGGTAGATCCTCTAGAATGTTCATAAACAAAGTTTTTCTACAACTCTGCTTGTGCGGCCCACTGTGGTTTGCTCAAGGAATCCAAACTGTCCAAAGGGTCACCCCATCGAGAAATTGGGACGGGCCAAAAATAAGCCTGATCTAACCATCACTTGGGCCATCACATGAATTTAGAAGTTTTGGATGGATGTCCATTGTTTTCTATGGTGTGGCCATAATATGAATTTGGAAGTTTTTGCATAGATGGCTGTTGTTTTCTATGGTGTGGCCCACCTAGTGATTGTATAGACCTGATTTTTGGGACATCCTATCATCATGGTGGCACTCACTAGATGCGCAGGTTGGATGGAACACACAAAACACAACGGACCCCACAAAGAGACCTGAATAACATTTACACGTAGGTGATAAGTTCCACACACATCAATAACCTTTACGCCCAGGTGAATAAGGGTGGTAGGAAAAGCTTTTTCTACAAACATTGTAGAGGATCTGGCCCCTTTTTCACATGCATAAAAAACAACATGGCTCTGCATAGTAAAAACATTATCTTGTGCACATAGAAACACAACAAGACCATCCAAAAGAAAATACCCCCAAATTATGCAATTAAAATACTCTTACACATACTCAATGTTCGAGCAAATGCAAACAAAGAGCAGTTGCAGTTAGATTCCTTATAACCACCACATAGTACAAGAAGGTTACTAGGGCAAGAAAGAGAAGAAAATCTTCCTGCAGGAAGCATGCGACAGCATGTCACATGTTGACTGCTTGTAAGGGTTTTTGGCCGTCCATTTATTTCATAAGCATGTGGTCCAGGGATATCAATGGAGAAGGAGAAGAAAACTACCTGCAGGAAGCATGCGACAGCGTGTGACTTGTGTGAGATCAGATGAGCCCCACCTTTGATATCCCTTTAACACATGCGCAAACACCAGTGGGATTTTACCACAATAGGTACTTGAACCCATGACCTCGTGTTGAAACTCTTGTGAATCTACCACCGAGGCATGAGTAAGGACCCTTCCATTGATATCCCTGGACCACATGCTTACAAAATAAATGGATGGCCAAAAACAGTGACATCCACATGCAACATACAAGTGGCCCACTTGATGGGGCACATACATGGAGATTTTTCCTGGTGAATGGCTTCATCTCACACATGCTGTGCCATGCTGGCATGTATGCCTGCATGTATCCTTGAGTGAGCAGATTCACACATCTCAATGGCATATTAGCTAAAGACAAACACAGGCAACCTAAACATATTATATATATATATATATATATGTCAACAGATCATGGCATCAATGAGAGAGTAAAATTTCAGACAATAATGTTACTTTTAGCCTCTTGCAAATGTTTCAGAACTCATTAGTCCTGAACCTGCCTGTATAGGCTCGAATTAGGCAGGCCATCAGCACAGGTGTCCAAAGTATATCATTTAGTTAGATGACTTCCCTACCATCGTTTCTCTGAAAAATAAAGGAAGAAAATCACCTGCCCGGTTGCGATAGGGATATCTGCGTAGATGAGATTGACGGGTGTGGAGCTGACATGAATGCCAAACAGTTTCGCCGGATTGTAGATTCCTATCTTCAACGAGCAATTCATTGTCAACATCTTGGTTGGGACCCCAGTGTAATCTGATCCCTCCCCCAAATTGAAGTTAAATACAGCTAGTGTCTGCAATGACAGCACGCTTGTCATGCGGAAGATTAATTCAAGACATGCAATGCAACTATTTTTGGAACCAACAGCCATTCATCGATATTACAGCACAAAGAAACTGGAGCATACCCGAGGCAATATTAAAAAACTCACTGATCAACTCAGCAGATGGCCAAGGAGCCTCAAATAGCCCCGGCTATGCATAATGAATACACAATCCATTTTCTGGATTGGCAGTGGAACTTGAGAAGTGAAAAACTGGTTTGTGAATCGGGTGGGAGTTTTTAAAATTGCCAAAAACAATATCATATTAGATTTTTGTCAAGTTATTTGGTTTCCTCCAATGTTTCTTTCTTGCTGCCTTCTACTTAGACAAAACAAAGTGGAAAAAATGTACAACACTCAAAAAATTCCTGCTTTCCTGTATGAAATTTTCATATAGAAGCCCAATTTGCAGCTAAAAATTTAGTCCAGTGTTTAAAAATGCTCGGGCAAAAGTGAAATAGTACAATCAAGATCCTACTTCATTTTCGATACGGTCTATGCCAATGAAAAAGAAGAGAAGAAGCCAGCTCCAATACAAACGTTTCTAGGAGATGTTTTAATCCCATCCAATCCCCATCCATCATGTGTGGCCCCTAATGTTCTCCTTGGCACCCAAAAATCCTGTCGATCAAAAGTCGGGTGGGCCCACCACAGGGAACAGTTGGGATGGGGATGTCCTCACAGTGTTTTGTCTACACCATCTACCAATAGTAGATGCATCTGTCTATGATGAATGGACAACCAAAAAATAAAGCCATTACAAAACTAAGGTGGGCCAAGGAGAATAGGAAGGGTGGCACATGATGGATGGATTGGATGTCATTAAAACATCATGTTGCATCCCATATATCGATTTGTTCAGTTATGCTAAAAACGTTTGTATTCGATCCAGGTGCATCTTGGCAAGCTTTGAACATTGATTAAAGGCTACAATGGCATCTTGTGGTGATTTTTGGGACTTGGGGTCACATCCCTTGGACCATTGTATCTCTGTGATGTTTTATAGGTAACCACCGTAATGGGTTTTGTTGATCATCAATGTGTTGGTGAAGCATGTTAAACCTACACCTGCCTTCATTGGTGAGGGTGCTCATTGATCCGAGCCTTCTATTAAAAATGGCCACCTCTACCTACAATGTCCACTAATTAGAAGGTCAATACAATTCAATCCTACTTGACTGTAACATTTTTAGGCTGCCTTTTTTTCTTTTTCTTTTTCTTTTTTTTTTTTTTTTTTTTGGGAGAGGGGGGGGGGGGGGGGGAGGTGTGGAATGCTTCAGCCATCCAATTTGTCTGGGTTTTGGCAGATGGCCTATTGAAGAGGTGGTCATTCTGATGGAGTGCCCAGATCAATGAGCACATTAACTGATTAATGTCGGTGAAGGCCTGTGTTAATCAAGACACTGACGCAGTGAAGGTTAAGAAAACCATAAATAATAACAAAAGTTCAGAATACCTTCACAGAGATCTCTGGTTTATATGGTCGACTGGCGCCCCAAATAATAAGAGAGAAGACAGTGAAGAGGAGAACGAAAGCCAAAAGAGCAATAAAGGCCTGGCAACGTCGAGAGAGTCCCCGCCCCTCAAGATCATCATAAGATCCCTCCTCTTGAATCACATCACACTCAGGCCAACCCTTATCATTCCTCTTCCTGTTCCCTTTCTGTCCAGACGAAGACCGAAACGTTCCTGAGAACCGGCTAGCAGAAGAGGCCCTTGAGTGGCGCCCGTAAGAAGGATGCGAAGGCGACTCCATTGGGCTGTTGGAGACAGGAGTCGCCTGCATCGAAGAGGACTTGTCGCCATCATGAGAGTCCCGTGAAGGGCTCTGCACATAGTAAACGGGCCGCTTTGGAGACCTTGGTGACGAAGGGGCTAAACTGGTGATGTCAGAGTCAGACTTAGCATGAATCATCGTGAGTCCTAGTGGGAAATGTACAGAATGGGACTGAAGATCTTGCACAAAATTGTGGCTTTACATGACCATTAAACCTACAGTTTTTCAATAGCTAGAAATGCATTAACAGAAAATCATGCAGGGTACTTATTCAAAGGAACTGAAAAGATTCAAAACATCTATTTTCCTACAAAGCTAAAAAATTCCGAAGGATGGTGGCAATGACAATGCAAAGGCTTCATGCCACTGTTTGTAAAAGAAAAAAAAAAACAGATAAGTACATATAAACTCTAATAAAGCACAAAAGGAACACCTGCCTATGAATTCATACAAATCATCATCATCTAAGCCTTATACCAATTAATTGGGCTCGGCTATATAATCCTGTTCCACCCTTCCACCTATCAAGGGCCATTACTTCAGTTAGACCATAAGTCTTTTCTTAATACCTCCACCCATGTCCTTGCAGGCCTTCCACTTGCCCTTTTCTTAATACCTTGATCTTCGTTGCACATGACCAAAAATCTAAGTGTGCTTTCCCTCATCTTATTACCTATTGGTGCTACTCCTAAGCAGTGTTCCTAATATCGATAATATCTGCCGATAAACCCATCCGAAACCCCTCGGAAATTTTATTTAAAAACAAAAAAAAAAAAAAAAAAAAAAAAAAAACAAAAAACAAAAAACCACAATTCCTTTTATCGTGCGAGCACAATATCGCACGATTTTTTTAGCGAAATCGCCGATATTAGCAATACTATCGTGTTGTATCTGCAGGTTTACCGATAAAAAAATAAAAATAAAAAATAAAAAATAAAAATAAAAATAAAAATAAAAATAAAAAAAGGAGAGAGAGAGGAAAAATCTTTCAATTCATGTAAGAGGGGATTTCGGTACATGTGGA
The DNA here is from genome assembly GCA_021015155.1 of Magnolia officinalis. NCBI lineage: Eukaryota > Viridiplantae > Streptophyta > Magnoliopsida > Magnoliales > Magnoliaceae > Magnolia > Magnolia officinalis. The sequence continues at coordinate 18,092,468 of JAJHSJ010000001.1, read as the reverse complement.
AGAAGATTACTTGATCGAAACAGAATTTGGTGGGCCACTCGATCCAGAGCTAGCAGTATGCCAAAAATCGTAGGGATCCGGGGGATTTTTAGAGAAAATCACGGGGATTGCGGTATCTCTGTTGCGAAAATCGCTTCGGAAGCCTTTTTTTAGAAGCGGATTGCGTCCTACCCTGCCCGTCTCAAGTTGGGAACGGGCAGCAGCTTTGAGTGGCCACGTGATGTATGGGTCTTATCCACACCGTCCATCCATTTTTTTCCTATCATTTTAGGGCATAAAACAAAAAATGAGGCAGATCCAACGCTTAAGTGGACTACACAACGGGGATTAAACTCTTATCGTTGAAAACTTCTTTTGGGCCACAGAAGTTTTGGATGGAGCTGATATTTGTGTTTTCTCTTCATCCAGGTCTAAGTAACTTTATGAATAGGTTGGATCGAAAATAAACATTACGGTGGGCCCTAGAAAAGCTTCAACAGTGAGAATCATTATCACCGCTGCTTCTATGGTGTGGTCCCCTTGGGCCTTGAATCTTCCTATTTTTTGAGATTAAGCCCTAAAATGGTACGGAAAAATGAATGGACAGTGTGGATAAGACCCATATATCACGATGGTGACTCAAAGGTATTGCCCGTTCCCAGCTGGAGACGTGCGGGGTAGGACGTAACTAGCATTCCTTTTTAAATGAATGCGGCCGAGACAAATGAGACTTATAGATAGACGGTCTGTCACGGGCTCCGTGGGTCCTAATTAATGTATATGTTTTATCCAGACCGTCCATACGTTTTTTCATACTATTTAAGGACTTTTTGAGAAAAATTAAGCAGATCTAGATCTTAGGTGGACCACACCAGAAAAAGTGGTGAATGACCATTAAAAGCATTTTATAAGCCACGAAAGTTTTGATTTAAGCTAATATATGTCTATTCCCTTCATCCGGTTCTGATTAACCTTATCAACGGGTTGGATGAAAAATAAACATTGAGGATCTACTTAAAAGTAGGCATTGATATGTTTTCAACGGTGGACGTTCAATCATCACTGTTTCATGTGGTCTGGTCCACCTGAGATTTTGATGTAGTTAATGTTTGGGACAATGTCCTAACATGATCTGTCTAAACGAATGGAAGGAGACTAAAAGACCTCTGAAATTAAGAAAACGGATGAAATACATGCAATTTCTTGCCTAAAAATGAGATTTGAAGAATCAAAGATCTGATCGTTCTTACAAAACGCTTGAACTCACACGAAACTTCTAAGATTACAGAAAAAACTGAATTTTCTGCAGTTTCTTACCAGAACAAGGGCGATTCTAGCGATAAAGCTCTGAAATTCCTCACGTTTCAAACGGATTTCGAAAATTCAAGCATTCTAAGGATAGATTGCAGTAGATATCGCTCGAACCTCTTCACATTCATCTCCGGAAACGGAAAGTGGAATGCTCGAAGAAATCAGCCATGGATCGAAGCTTCTAGAAATCTTTCAGATCTGAACTCTCTCTCCCTCTCTATCTGCACGAAAGCAGGGGATGTGGGTTTGGAGTATCAGTAAGACAAAGTAGTTGTAGTGTGTTTATAGCTACGCACGGGAAGAGTGACTAGGTTCGGCTTCGGGACCGAAGCTAAGGTTCGGTGGGAAAAAAAAATCTTTTGATACTCTGGCGTAGTGTGATGGATGATACACTAGCGAGTAGATATTACTTACAAATTACAAATGTGGTATAAAATTAATTTAAATTGAACTGTCCAATTATGGGTACCTATTTAGATGTGTCAGGGATCAAAAATCGATCTTATTTTATCACGTGACTATTCGATTGGTGGGAGATTTATTGGACGGTTTAAAGTGAAAATTAATCTTATTTGGTTGCGTGCACGAATCAGAGGGTGGGCCTGTAGCTTAGATACAGTTGGTTCCTACATTAGTCCGTTTAGATTGAGTTATTTATGCCACGTGTATATTTCCCAGTGCCTGCGTATCAAGCGTCGTTGGAGTCCGAGTATCAAATAACGACTACGAATACTAATTGCAGACTCTGCAATTCAAGCGCAAGCGCCGCAAGAAATGAGGATCTTGGATGATCAGATGGGTCCCACATTGGATACGCTCGTGTGGAAATGAATTTATTAAGGAAAGAGAGATTATAGGATCCCAAGCTTTTCTTCGACACGTGGGGCCCATCGTTGGGAAATCAGACGGTTGATCTGTTGTGTCCCACATTGAATGTGCCATGCTCTAAAAATCTGCTGCATATGATAATAGTTTTGGTTTGTGTTGTAGAAATAGATTATTAAGAAACGGCTCACATTCAATTGAAAAAAGCCCCAAGATTTATGGCATAGATCTCACGATCTGGGAGATTTGTGAAGCGTCGTCCATCCAAAGAGGGACACACCGGAAGAATGGTCTGGATCACCAAACGATCCTTCCCAGTTATCATAAATGAGAACGAGCCTCAACGCAGGCTCTGAAGGACGGTCTGATCAACGTTCTAGATTGTGTGCACGTATGCCACATAAGAGCATGCCGTGCGTTTGGGTTGGCGCTTGAGAATGGTGCGTATGGGATTAGTGCTTGACAGCCCAGGCTCGGTTGAAAGTGTCGGCAGAGTATCTGGCAGAGACTCGCCGTGCATGCTTATGATTGATTGCAAATCAAAACAAAGATCAAGAGCTGCAATATTCTGCGTGGTTCACGTGATGGTTGTACGTGCGGGACATGAGGACGCACCTACCACATGGCTGGCTATATGGAGGGCCATCTGGACCTTCCATCTGATGAACCTGATGGAGTGGGCCATTAAAGCTTGGGCCGATTAGATCAGGTTATACATTCGATCAGACCGTGAGATTGTCACGTATTCAACGGTAATAAGATTTCAGACATTGCCACGTTAGCCCACGCCACTTTCAGTGGTGGTGAGATTACACGGGTGAGTTTTCATTGGCCAGCTGTACGAGAGCTCTACCGTTTTTTTTTTTTTTTTTAATTAATTAAGTTTTCTGCCTAAGTATATACTAAGGTGGGTGGATTCTTGACTGTGGGGCTGACCTTGATATTTCTGACTTAGATCTACGCCGTCCATCCTTTTTTTAAGCTCATGTTAGGGTATGGTACAAAAAAAGAATCAGATCCTATTCTCAAGTGGACCGCACCACATGAAGCAGTGGTGATTGACCAGTAAAAACTTCTTATGGGCCACGAAAGTTTTAGATCAAGCTGATATTTATGTGGTCCCTTCGTCCAGGTATTTTTGACCTTATTAACAGGTTGGATGGCAAATGAACATTCCGATGGCCCGCAAAATGTTTTTAATGGTGGGTATTCAATCACCACTGATTCCTGTGATGTGGTCCACCTGAGATTTGGATGTACTTTGTTTTTTTATCATGCCTTAAAATGAGCAGTCAAAACAGATGGACTGCGTGGATTTAAGTAAGATACATCAAGGTAGGCCCCACAGTCAAGGTGGGTGGATCCTATCCACCGACGCGATCCTTTGACGTCTGCCTTCACGTACGGCCCACATATCGTTATCCAATCAAAACTCCTCTGCGCCACAAACGGAGGGGAGCGGATTAGGTGTTACCCGGGTAACAGCTTTGTGGGTGTTACCATTACCGTGTGGGGCCCACCTTGATGAATTCGTTTCATATCCACTCCGTCCATCCGTTTTTTCAGATCATATAAAAAATTAATCCCAAAAAATAAGTAGATCCAAATCTCTGGTGGATCACACCACTGGAAAAGGTAGTGAGTGACCATTTGGAACCAAAAAATCATGATTCAGGTGATTCATTGAAAAGAAGATGTATGTAAAAGAATTAAAGATTAAAGAAAAAAAAAAAAAAATAGGCTTACGGTGCATTACAACATCACTGAGTTTGCATCATTTGAATCTTTACACCTGCCCACCATGGACAAAATTCCTCAGCCTGCAAATGGTCCTGGCCATTCAACGGCTACTGAGCTTTGAAAAAGGGTCATTGGTTTGCATCCAAATTCATTTAAATGGTGGGAATCGTTTGTAGAGCACTGGGACCTACCTTTTTTACAGTTCCAACCACCCTTCTGTAGGCTGGAATCGTTTGCATGCTCCAACTGTAAGAACACAAATTCAACTGGTGCTCCTGCAGTGGATGATGCGACTCCTTAAGAAAGTTATTTGGTGCGACAGCCGACGATTCAGATAGCAATTAGAGGCATGATGATGACGGATTTGCCAGAATAAATAATTAATTAATTTTAAAAGGCACGTGAGGCCCACTTAAAAATTTCCAGTCAATCAATTTCACTTGAAAACAACAGTTGAATTGTACTATTTAAAAGATTTTGTAAGTTTAGTTATGTGTAGAAATGCTTGGAAGTGTTCTTTTTTTTATCATTGGATAAATGCCAAGTTTAGAGGTGTACACGAGTCTCAACTTGACCACTTGCTGATCCCGGCTCGAGCTTGGCTTGGTCCTCGAGTTTGACTGGCCAGCTCAGCTCAATTCAGCCAGCAGCTCGGCCGTTCGAGCTGAGTTCAAGCCACGTTCACCTATGCAGCATTTTTCACAAACACATGAACTGCATCTTCAAAATCTCATTGCATGTAAAATAGTACTATTGGTTTTACAGGTATTTCATCAAACACCTTCTAAGCAATATAAAATTTAAGAAAAAAAAATTGTTTCATATATATATATATATATATATATATATATATATATATATATATATATATATATACCTTCCTTGCCATCAACCACACTTCGATGAGTCATTTCATCAAATATTTGGTGAGCAATATTATTGTTGGGCGCTGGAGAACGACGAGAAATAGAAGAGAGGAGAGTGGTATTGGTCGCCAGTCGTCGTTTGAGTGCTGAAGAGAGTCAAATTCGAGCTCAAGACCGAGTTAGGTTAGGATTTTTAGGGTTAGACGAACGGCCAAGACGAGAAAAGGCGCTGAGGTTGGGTTAAAAAAAAAAAAAAAAAAAAAAAAAAAAAACCAACCTATTTTAAGTGTCCAAGTAGATTAAAATTATATATACTTACTCAAAAAATCAATTTTAGTCAATATGAGCCGAACTGAGTCGCGTTCGAGCTCAAGACCAAGTCAAGTTAGGTCCAGCTTAAACTCGACTCGAAAAGTTTCAAGCTCAATAAAACCGAATTGATTTGGGCGAGCTAACGATCTAACTCGACTCTTGTACACCTCTAGCCAAGTTGGACAATCTAAGCCATCGATATAAGGAATTTAAAGATTTCTTAAATTTAAGTAATAAAAAGTCAATACCGGCTTTCCTGGTCCACTTCTGTCTAGTTCTCATATAATACTGCATAATAGCTAATTCTCAGCGTCCAGTGCATAGTCTCAAGGACAATCGAAGTGTATATTGGCAAGATTCATGAGGAGTTAACAAGCCCATGACATTAACCACTAAAAAAATGTTAGTATTGGCTTTTCTGGTGTCCAATCACTAGAACACAGTTTCATATCACTTTTTATGGTGATGACTGGAATAAACTTTCAACGTCTACGATGGAATGATGAAACAATTCACTCCTATGTGATAGAGGCCCATGTAATAACGAACAAAGGTCAACTGACCCACATTAATGGTGGTGGAAAGATAACCGAACTTTATGCACGGGTAAAAACCCCAAGAGAGAAAGACTGTCTTGGAATGTATAATACCGTGTATGCCATCTTGTTCCGTTGGAATAAAATGTGTTAGAAATACCGAAAAATAAAAATAAAATAAAATAAATTATTTTGTTTTACTAAGTTGAATCATGTTAAAAACTATGTTATCCTTAAAGCATGATTCGCCCCCTTATCAATTACCAATGGGTTACACACAAATTACTTAGGGCCTGTTTGGCCAATTGCATTAGACCGTATTAGATGGGATGGAATTACATATAATGTGATCGAGGCTACTCTCAGTGATTGTCATGGATTTGCAGTGAATTTGGAAAGGCAAGGATGTCACGTAATCTTGTTTGGGAACACATGGATTTGCGATGTAATGGTAAAGCGGTACGGGAGGGTCGCGGATTACTTGAGCAGTTAGACGCGGCACATGCCACGTAAGTGACGTTGCCAAGTTCTGTGGATCCATCATGATGTATGTTTTGTATCCACACCCACCATCCATTTGGAGAGATCATTTTAGGACATTATCCAAAAATAGTCCCATCTAAATCTCGAGTGGACCACACCACAGAGAACAGTGGAGAGAGTGATGCCCACCATTAAAAACTTTTTAGGGCCACAAAAGTTTTTGATCATGCTGATCTTTGTTTTTTCCGTTCTTTAGTTCCCGTGTTAACTTATATACAGGTGGGATCTGCAGATAAACATCACGTTTGACCTTGGGAAAGTTTCAGCGGTGGGCGAAACTCCAGACGGGCTTTCACGTGAGGAGGTGTTCTCAACCACCGTCACCTGTAGTGTGGTCCACATGATGGTTGGATCGGACTAATTTTTGGGCTCATGGGTTAAAATGACTGGGATAAAGAGATAGATGGTGTGGATCTAACAGATACCTCACGATGAATCCCACGAGTGGAAACCCACTCCAAAACTCTAGGCATGCAACCGAAAGAGTCGTTGATGCTGGAGCTTTCCATTACTTGTACCTCACGGTGTGGCCCACTTGAGATGAGGATCGACTTTATTTTTTGTTTTGAAAGCTAAACTAGTGTGGAGAATCGGATGGACGGCTTGGATGAAAAATATGCATCATGTTGGGACCCACGAGTGGAGGCCCACCCTTCCAGTGTAACTCCCGGGGTGGGATTTGGAAAATCAAGTAGAGGGATAACGAAATCCCGCAGTTTAGGCGCGAAACTGAAAGTAATTTTCATCCAGGTATTTAGCGTTCTTCCAAACATGCCAGCACCATCTATCCCATCTAATACGGCTGGCCAAATAGGTCCTTATAGAATAAGAGAAGTCTGTTTGGATCATGCGTTCTGCAATCACAAAGGGTTCATTTAAGAACAATTCAATGCAACATATCTTCTAAGCAGAATCAAACAGTGGATGTGTTGTATTCTAAAATGGAGATGCAATATGAAGGATTTGATGGATGAGGAGAGGTGTGCTTGAGTTAATGAAATTTGGACCGGAATGGTCCAGTTTATATAGGCACCGGGGAATGGACCATTGCTAGGTGGTCATCGATGGTTCAGAACGTTTAAAAAATGTCTCTAATCGTTGATCGTTAATTTGAGCCGTTTCTGGCTATCAGATCGAAAGATTTGACTGTTGGATCACTATGACCCGTTCGTTTTTGAAACGTTATGGCTTTCAAAGCTACTAGCCGTTTTGAAAAACAGCTGACCATTTCGGATTAATAATCCGACCGTTCACAGTCGCCTATAAAACCAACTACAGCCACACTACCTGTGCCTATGCCCGAACGCGTGCATGTGTTTCCGTACGTAGCGTCTCAATCTCCAAAGTTCTAAGTAAGAATACTATACACACATCCACATATAAACCACAAATTTCCTCTTTTCATTTCCAACATAAGACAAAAGCACACCGCACTTTTCAATTTGAAAATTTCAAAAGCATTTTGGTAGCAAAACAAAAATCCCAAAATATTTTGAATATTTGATTTTTACAAAAACCACAAATTTCGATATGTCCTAAATATAGCTTCACCTATGAGATTTTTAGCGTTTTAGGCATTAGGCATGAGATTTTGTCTTAGCATTGTTTAAGAATCTTGTATACCAACTAATCATTTAGATGTCTTATTTGAAGTCCAAATCGTGCAAGCCATCTTTTGGACTCGCCACACATGTGGGCACTCTGGCAAGCCCCACCTCATGGGGTCTACGTAGTCAACCAAAAAAATAAAAGAAAATAAAAAGAATTGTAATGACAACAACACCAAGAATAGCAGCTACTTGGTAGGGGCCAATATTTCCAAACGCACTTCGTGTGTTTCTGCACCCCCTCTGAATTTATGCAATATGAACACACACAAAAATCAGATTGAAATCCCGGCATATTTAGGCTGAAGACTTCTTCCATCGCAGAATTTCATGGGAACGCTTGGATGTCAATCTGTGAAAAAATACACAGGAAAAGTTGCAAAAATGTAGTTTTTGAGAAGAAACTCCACGTCACAAGATTAGATACCCATTATGATTAGGTTGAAGACTTCAAGCACATACACATACAAATTTAAATCCTACATCACAAAATTTCATGGGCATGTTTGGTCGTCCATTCATGAAAAAAAATACAAATTGGAGACGGTTTAAAAAAAAAAAAAAAAAAAAAAGGTTCCTCTTTAAGAAGAACCTCCACAACCAAACAGGCCAACTACCGACAGCCTGTACTGTTTGAAGCCACTTTCGGGTGAATTTTGCACCACATGAGAACCCATAAAGCAAACGTTACATGCCATCAGAATCTGGCCAACTACCGCAACCTGGCAATATAAAGAAACAAATCATGTGGGCCATCCCGACAGCTCGAATCAAGGGCCCCTGGATAACGCCAGGTGCCCCCTTTTTATTTTTCCTTTCATTCGATTACAGCTATTTTATTGAACTCAATATGATGCATTCATCCATGGCCCTGTTTGATAGCCACTTAGACAGGGGTAGTTAACAGTAATTGTGCGTTAGATATATGTGTTTGGTTGCACCAAATATTATGAAATTGCATGATATTACATGATTAATCAGTAGATGCGAAAATATCATGATATTTGGTGCACCCTTAAAATCAATTGTTGGTTATTTGGTAATCCACCCTAAGGGTGTGGTTGTGTTTGAATGCACCAAATATCATGGTATTTTGCACCAAACTAGACTGATTAATCATGAAATTTCATTATATTTGGTGCCACCAAACACATCTAATATCTAGCTACAACTAACTAAAATGCAATGAACTCATTTTTACACGGCTACCAAACAGGGCCTAAGTGGAAAAGAAAATTCCAAAGTATAGAATGGGTCACTCCCTGGTGCTTAGAAATTGACCAATGATCCACATCCCGTGTACACATGTGGCCCGTCTGATCAGATGGGCCAGATTCCTGGGACTAGCTATCTCCACTGCACAGCGGGAATCACTCAATAAGCAGGGATCCAATCTTGCAACCTGTTTCCTGTTTGGCACATAAGGAGATCACTTCCCAAACGATGGATCAATTAGCGTTTCTTGATGCCTCAGTTTTCAAAGATGCAGTTTTACTTCACCAAACTCAAATTCTAACAATTTGCCAAAAAAAGAAAAAGAAAAAAAGAATCACAAAGCTTAAGATCCGATTAAAGCCCTTATGCCGGCAAGAATTAAACAACAAAGAAATACACCGCATATCGCTAAGAATTACAACAACAGGAGATTTTCCAGCCCCAATATAAATAGACCTTATTTATTCACAGCTTTATCACTCCAAACATATGAATGAAAAACCAAAAACATAAAGGAAATGCTTTTCTTCTCTCTCTCTCTCTCTCTCTCTCTCTCTCTCTCTCCTCTCCTCTCTCTCTCTCTCTCTCTCTCTCTCTCTCTCTCCTCTCTCTCTCTCTCTCTCCTCTCTCTCTCTCTCTCTCTCCTCTCTCTCTCTCCTCTCTCTCTCTCTCTCTCTCTCTCTCTCTCTTCTTTTTGTTCAGCAGCTGAGCTGGAATTGAATATGTGATATTGGTAGTGAGATGTGGAGCGGTGTCCGACTGAACCCAGGAGCTTTAATCTTGAATCGTATGAGAATTGAACTCAATCATACGTACAAGAATTCTGTGAGATTTTGATGGGTATAGTTTTAGTAGTGTCCATGACAATGGCACAGGAGATGTACCTGTGATGCTTTGTTCTCACCAGCTTTCCCACTACGTCTCCTCGTGAGCGGATCTCAAACTCAATCCTCAGTGGAACTTTGCCACCAGCATTGTCGGATACTGTTAGGCTAGCTCCTGCACCATACAGAGGAACCTTGGTTCCCTGGAGGATCACAGACACAGTCCGGTGGCTCTTTCTCGGTTGGTAGTACTTCTTCAGCTGTAATGCAATGCAGATTGTATCAGGTAGCCGTTCAAAAGATCGGTCAGTAGCAGCATTTTAGGGTGTTCTTGGATGCATTTAGAATTGAATTGCAATAATCAGATCAAATAATTAAAATTAAATTAAATTAAAAAATTAAAAACAAAAAACTAAATTGGAGTTTTCTCAACATTTATGCAGGTCCGGGCTCCAACATGCATGTTATCACATGTGCAAACATGGACGAGGAACAGTGAGCAAATGCCCTTGCCCAAAAATCAGGCCCACCCATTCATCAAGTGGGCTACAACGCATGGAACAAACAGATGGGTAGAAAAACTTTGATTAACTTGTTTCATACATGCCCACATGGTGAGAATGGGCCAGTGCTTCTACAGAGCATGGCCTACCTGATGAACAGGTCAGATATTGAACCAGTTCCAGCTTGTTGACATGTAGTGGGAGGTGTAGATGCCCAGGACAACCACAAGAGTTGAACTAGCAGAACCCCATCATGTCATTTCACTCATTTTTTTTTTCTCATCCTTCAAAGGATAAAAGAATCCATGATTGAGTTTCAACACAAGGTCATGGGTTCGAGTACCCATTGTGGTGAAATCCAACTGTTGCGTGAGTGTGCGGGTGTGTGTGGGGTGTGAAAGCGTGTGTCAAAAAAGAAAAAGAAAAAGAAAAAAGAATCCACGATTGACGAATTTTAACTCCTGAGCAGGAACCAGGGCCCAATCCCATTGCCACTTCAGAATATGGGGCATAATCGCATGGGATCAATTTCAGTCACCACAGGACAAGAATCACCAGTGGCAGAATTTATTATTGGTGTTTTCACAAGGTCATTTCTCTTAGAATAATCACACAGAGCAAAGTTATGCAAATAAAATACTCTTAAATATACTCTTTTAAGTTTTGACCAAATACAGACAGAACAGTTGCAAGTAGATTCCTTGCAACCACCACAGAGAGTAAGAAGGATAGGATGCATGACACATATGATGGCATGGCACGTGTGAGATAAAGTATGTTGATCAGATGAGCCCCACCATTGATATGCCCTGGCCCACATGCTTGCAAAACAAATGGGTGGCCAAAAGTCTTACCAGCAGTCCACATAAATGTGCAAGTGTGGCCCACTTGATGGAGCACATACATTATGGGTTTTCTTGATGAATGGATTGATCTCACATATGCACCTGCCATGCCATGCTGGCATGTGTATCTGCAAGTATCCTTGAGTTTCACTTGGCCTCTTGCAAATGTTTCAGAACTCATTGGTCCTGAATCTGTCTGTATGGGTTGAGTGTGGATGGCAATGAGCAAATCACCCAGTCCAATGTAGAGCATTTGGTTAGATGACTTCTCAAATCTTCATTTGATTCGAAAAGAAAGGAAGAAAATCACCTGTCCGGTTGCCATAGGGATTTCTGCATAGATAACATTGATGGGTGTGGAGCTGACATGAATACCAAACAGCGTAGCTGGATTGTAGATGCCTATCTTCAATGAGCAATTCATCGTCACCATCTTTGTTGGGACCCCTGTATAGTCTGATCCCGCCCCCAAATTGAAGTTACTTACAGCCAGCGTCTGCAACGACAGCAAACTCATCATGCGGACCATAGTTCATAGAGAAAAGAATTGATCCATCACAAACAAAATCACAAATATTAAAAGAAAATAATCAAATTTTAGGAAGATCACATGACAGCTAAGATAGCTTTCCTTAATCCTGTAATTTAAGACATGCCATGCAATTTATTTTCGCAACCAACAGCCATTCATCACCATTACAGTACAAAGCAACTGCAGCATACCCAAGGAAATATCCAAAAACTCATTGATTGACTCAGCATACAGACAAATAGCCTCAAATAGCACCAGCTTCGTGTAATCAGTCCAAAATCCATATTCTGGCTTGGCAAGTGGAAGTCAGGAAGTGGAAAACTGGTTTATGAATCAGGTCGGAGTTTTTAATATTTCCAAAACAATATCATATTTAGATTTTTGTCAAGTTATTTGTCTTCCTCCAATGTTTCTTTCTTTCTTGCAGCCTTCTACTGAAGCAAAACAGAAGAATTGTACATCACTAAAAAAAAATTGCTTTCTATTTTCTTTTCTATGATAAATTTGTTGTACAGAAGCCAACTTTGCAGAATATGATTTAGCCCAGTGTTAAATGCTCAGGCAAGAGCAAAATAGTACTTTCAATATCCAACTTCAACTTCAATACAGCACATGGCAATGGGGGACAAATTTGAGGAGTCATCTTGGAGCTTTGAACATTGATTTAAACTGACCATGGCATCTTGTGGAGATTTTGGGGACTTGGGGTCACATCCCTTATGCTACTGTATCTCTGTGATGTTCTTGTAAAAACAGATAACTTATAAACCATAATGGATTTTGTTGACCTTCACTGCATTGGTGGAATATGCTAACCTTCACCGGCTTTCATTATGGTTAAAACTGCCACCTCTTGGTAGCCTACAATGTCGATTAATTGGAAGGTCAAGACAATTCTAACCCGCCACTTTCAAATTTTTAGGATGACATTGTATCAATTATTGACTATCCAATTTTAGTGTTTTGTTTTTTTTTTTTTTTAGGTGCACCATTAGGCCCATCCAATCAATCTGGGGTTTTGGCATATGGCCCATCCAAGAGGTAATCATTCTAATTGGCAGCCCAGATCAATGAGAAAATTTGCTGAATCAATGTGCTTCACTGACACAGTGAAGGTTACAAAAACATAAATAAATAGGAGTTCAGCATACCTTCACAACAATCTCTGCTTTGTACGGCCGACTGGCCCCCCAGATAATAAGTGAGAAGACAGTGAAGAGGAGAATGAAAACCAAAAGGGCAATCAAGACCTGGCAACGTCGAGAGAATCCCCTCTCTCCCTCAAGATCGTCATAAGAGCCCTCCTCTTGAATTACATTACACTCAGGCCAACCCTTATCATTCCTCTTTCTGTTCCCTTTCCGACCAGATGAAGACCGAAAAATTCCTGAGAACCGGCTTGCAGAAGAGGCCCTTGAGTGACGTCCGTAAGAAGGATGCGAAGGTGACTCCATCGGGCTGTTGTAGATGGGAGTCGCGTGCATCGAAGAGGATTTGTCGCCATCATGAGAGTCCCGTGAAGGACTCTGCACATAGTAAACGGGCTGCTTTGGAGACCTTGGTGACGAAGGGGCTAAACTAGTGATGTCGGACTCGGACTTAGTATGAATCATCGTGAGTCTTTGTGGGAACTGAACAGAATAAGACTGAAGATCTTGCACAAAATCAAGGCTTTATGCGACAGTTACACCTACAGTTTTTTAAAGGCAAGAAACACATTAACAGCAAAATCCCACAAGGGCCTGTTATTGAAAGGAAGTAGAAAGATTCAAAACATCTATTTTTTATTTTCAAAATTTCCCTTAGTCTTGAAGTTTTTCCTTCTTTCCCAGCTTTTGAAAGAGGACTAGAGCAAGAGAATGGAGAAGAAGGTGATGATGAAGATTCAAGCAAGGAATTGTGTGGAAGAGGGAAAGGAGTACAACTCGGCCCTTAGGGCCTAAGAATTGGCTCCTACGACCCTTCCATCACAATCTACAACATACATTCGAGCTTCAAGAAAGATCAAATCCCTCCACGGCAGAATTGCAACTTCAAATTCGGAGCTATTTCAGAACATCAACGAGATTTCTTTACTTTTCATGTGGATTCGTGTTATTATTCGAGTTATCATGAATTGTAATCTCCAATTTCATATATGAATGCAAGGACTTTTGCTTCGAACCAAATCCTACTAAGCCACTTAGTAGAAACCACGATTCCTGGCGAGAAAAGGTGCCTAACACCTTCCTTTTCTCGCCAACATGGTTCTGTAACCAGATTCCTGGTTAGATCACAGATTTGGAGTCATTTTGCTGAAATTGTGTAATTTTGTAGCTCCCCACACCAAATAACACTCAAATTGAGCTACTAGTGACTCGAGGCTTTGATTTTCTCGATCTTGAGTGCTAATTCAAGAGCGCAATCTTCACAAATACAGAATTCCAGCTTAGAGTTCCTGAATTTCCTGAAAACTTTCTCGCCGGAACGAGATCGAGAAACCCAAAACCTCCAAAATTAAGAAAAACGATGAAATGCATGCAATTTCTTGCCTAAAAATGAGATTCAAAGAATTAAATATCCGATCATTGTTATAGAAACACTTAAATTCACATGAAACTTCTAGATCACAGAAAATCTGATTCTTTCGCAGTTTCTTACCAGAAAAAGCGTGATTTTAGCTTTTGAGCTCCGAAACTCCTCAGAATTCAAACTGATTCGGAAAATTCAAGCATTAAAAACGATCGATTGCAGCAGAAATCGCTCGAACCTCCTCAAATTCATCTCCGAAAACGGACATTGTCGTGCTTGAAGAAATCCGTCACAGATCTAAGCTCCCAGAACCTCCTCCTCCTCTCTCTCTCTCTCTCTCTCTCTCTCTCTCTCTCTGCACGAAAGCACGAGAGATGGGTTTGGAATATCATTTGTAAGAAAGCAGCGGTAGCCAAGTGTTTATTGCCGCTAGTGGAAGAGTGAGTAGGTTCGGAATTCAGGCTCGGGACCGAAGCTGAGGTGACTCTTTTCGAGGCTGCTACCTTTAGGTGGGGAAAAGCTTTGATAGTCTGGCAGTGCGATGAATGATACACACGCGCCTAGACATTACTTAAAAATTGCGTACGTGGTATAAAATTAATTCAAACTAAACTGTCCAAACTATAGGTCCCATTTTATATGTATCATGGACCAAAAATAAGGCTTATTTAATTATGTGGGTGTCCGAACGGCAGACATTTATTAGACAGTTAAAATTAAAACTATTCTATGGTCCTATTAAAATAAAAAAATATCCACGAATCAGAGGTTAGGATCATTCAACCATTTTTATTTTGGGCATATAACTTAAAGACATTGAGTTTCACCATTTAGTCGGTTTATTTTGAGTCATTCCATGACACGTGTGCAATTTCTCAATGCCTGCGTATCAAACTTCACACACAGCTAGAGTATCAAGTAACCCGTTTGGGTTTGTAATTAGTAATTGCAGACTCCCCAACTCAAGCGCCAAAACACACACGCACGTGAGGATCTGAGATTGTCAGATTGGTCCCGCTTGATGCTCCTTGCCGCAAAATCCATGCGGTCCGTTCATCAGCACGTGCCACGCGTGTGAGAAGAAATTTATTTAGGAAATAGGAATGATAGGATCCCGAGCTTTTCATCGTACACGGATTTACAATCTTGACGCTTGGGCGCATGGTCCGGAAATCAGACGGCTGATCGGTTGTTTCCCATGGTGGATGATCATGTTCCAAAAATCTGCTAGATATGATAACCATAGTGTTTTGATATGTGTTTGCAAATAGATTATTAAGAAACGGTCCACATTCAACTGATATTAAAAAAACCCCCAAGATTGACGGCATCGATCTTACTGGAAGATTTTCAGGGCATCGTCCATCCAAAGAGGACACAACAGATGGATGGTCCGGATCACCGAGCCATCGGCTCCAGTGGTCAGAAATGGGAACCAGAGTAGTGAAAAACCTGGGGAGGTGCGTGTTATATTCCTTTTCAGGAAAATAAAAACGGAAACGGATTGGCTACTCCCCCTGACACCAGCCCTGTGGCTGGTGGTCGGTGCTCTGTGGGCCTCACCATGATGTATGTGTGTCATCCATTCCGTTCATCCATTGTTACAGATAATTTTGTGGCTTTATCCCAAAAATGAGAGGTATATAAATCTCAGGTAGACCACACCACATGAAAACAATAGTGATTGGATATCCACCATTAAAATCCTCCTAAGGCCTACCGTAATTTTTATTTGACATCCAATCTGTTGATTGGCTCATTCATTCCCAGATGAAGGGGAAAAACAAAAATCAGCTTGATCCAAAACTTTTATGGCCCCTAAAATGTTTTTAATGTTCTACACTTATTCAACACTGTTTCTAGTAATGTGGTCCACTTGAATTTGGGATATGCCTCAGTTTTGGTCTCATACTGTAAAATGATCTGTAAAAATATATGGACGGCATGGATGAAATACATACATCATAGTGGGGCCCACAGAGCACCGACCACTAGCCATTGGCTGGTGTCAGGGGGAGTAGCCAATCCGTTTCCAATAACAACTAGCCGAAACACGTGCGCTGAAGAATGGCCTGATGAACGTACTGGATTTCTCACACGTGTGCCACATAAAAGCATGAGGTGCTTTAGGTTTGGCGCTTGAAGATTGTGCGTCTGGACTCTGGACGAGCATTTATCGCTCTAGGCTCGGTTGCAAGTGTCGGCAGCTGGAATGGTTGATTGCTAATCCAAACAAAGATCAAGAGCAGCTGTATGATGTGCGTGTTGCACGTGGCAACTGTACGCTGAGGGTGATCCTAGCTACGTGGCTTTATGAACGGCCATCTGGACCTTCCATCTGGTGGACCTGATGGGGTGGGGTATTAAAACATGGACAGATCATATCAACCTATACAACCGATCTAGCGGACGGCTAGAAAAATAAAGTGTAAGATGGTCCGCATTCGATGGAGAGAAGTCCAAAATTCAGCCGTGTGGATCTTTCAGTTGGTGTATTTTTTGCCACATGAAGAATCCATTGTGGGGCCCATTACATGGATGGTTCAGATCATTGCACGTGTGGCCACATTAAAAGCTAGAGGGACGCAGATTGTGTAGAGAGGAGCTCCCCACGCGAGCGCGTGGTGTGGATTCTCTGTGGGGCCCACCATGATGTATGCGTTTTATCTACGCCTTACATCCGTTTTCCAGCTAGCATCATCCAAAATTGAAGCACGTCCAACGCTCAAATGGACCACACCATATAAGATAGAGGGATTTGAACGCCCACCGTTGAAAATCTCTTGTGGGCCACAGAGGCTTTGGATCAAGCTGATATTTACGTTTTCCCTTCATCCAGATCTCCGTGAGCTTATAAACAGGTTGGATGATAGATAAACATCAATGTGGGCTCTACAAAAGTTTCAACGGTAGAAGTCATTATCCCCACTTTTATCTGTGGTGTGGTCCACTTGATCTTTGGATCTGTTTTAATTCTGGGATAATGCCCTAAAACAAGCTGGAAAAACAGATGGACGGTGTGGATAAAATACATAAATTACAGTGGTCCCCACAAAGAATCCACGTCACGCTAGAGCGTGGTGAGCTCCTCACTACACAATCAGCGTCCGAGCTGTAGCTCTCTCTCTCTCTCCTCTAATGATAGGGAGATCTCTTTTTATAAGAGAAAAAGTCCACCTACAACATCTGCATGGGAACTTTAAAGTGTGTCACTTCAGTGGAAAATCCTAGCCGTTAAAACTGCGTACTACATAGTTGGGCCACACACGTAAATCAAGTGCACCATTGGCCGTCCACTTATTTCAACGGTTTAGCCTGCCTCATTTCGCCCATGTGGTCTTTATTATGCATACCACCATCTGAACGGCTCAGATGCTATAAGCAAGTGGGACATTGAGCGCAGCAGAAAGCCTGTAAATTAAAATTTGGATGAAGCATTGTTGCAGGTGAACATTTCTCTCTCTATTGATTAGGTTAGGAGATTCGAACAGAGAACAATAGCTTTATCAACCACCACTTAAAAAATAAATATTTAAAAAAAAAAAAAAAAAAACAAACAAACAAAAAAAAAAACTAAAACTTTGATACTCTGTTAGGGTGTGATTGATGATACACAGATACTGAAAATTACTTTAAGAATTGCATACCAGTCTTCGAAATTGAACTGTTGAAAATTTTGGGTCCCAATTTAGTTATATCAAAGAACAAATTCAGGCTAATTTACTTGTCTAACTACAATTAGCCGTTATTTATTTGGACAGTTAAAAATGAAAAATATCCAACGGCCCTGCTTCCACAAACAAGCATCCATAAAGCAAAGGTTAGGATTGTTCAAGAAAATGTTGCGAAAGTGGGTTTCCACATTTTAGTCCGTTTAATTTAAGTTAATGTATGACAGGTACAATTTTTTATTACCTGCGTATCACGTGTTGTACCTGCCAGAGTATCCAATGGCTATCCTAACTATCAATGGTACCGAGCGGGCAGGCAGAAAGCATCAACTAATGGAAAAGACTGGTGCACTGCTGGAGCATCAATTGAATCTTTGCACCCGCGTAAATGGGTGGTTGAGGTTGGCCTGGACAGAGGGAGAGCGGAATGCGTGTGCCCAGAGCTGCGTGGGGTCCACAGACATGGACACGACAAATCGACTCCGTCCATCCGTTTTGAAAGACCATAACAAGACAGAATTCTAAAAATTAGGCAGATGCAACACTCAGGTATACCATACCAACAAAACAGTGGGAACAGCAACGTCCACCGTTCAAATATTAGATCCATGATGTTTATATGCCATCCAAACCGTTCATAGAATTATTTCCACTTAGATAAACCGTAGGAAAAAATATCATCCTAATACAAAACCTGTCACCGCCAGGCTTTCAATCCCCCCTATTTTATGTGGTATAGATCACATGAGTTTTGGATCTACCTGATTTTTAGAATCCTGTCCCACTATTATGGTCTTTCAAAACAGATGGACGGAGTGGATTTGTCACAGACATATCTGTGGACCCCACACTGTGCCAGGCAAATCCGGTCCGAGATAAAGTACGGAAAAATGCCTTACCGTGCAAAAGACCCTGACCATTCAACGAGCAATGAGTATTTAGAAGAATTTATTTATTTATTTATTATTAATTTTTTTAAAGGATGGCAATGATTTACGTTCAAGCTCATTTGAACGGTTGGATGATTCATAGGACAGTGGGACCTCTCTCTTAAACAGTTCCTCCAATTGCAAGAACACATTTCATTTGTGCACCGGTGGTGTACGCTGCGCCCAGTATATCAGAAGGCAATCATCAGAGGCATCATGATTGGCACATTTTCGCAATCACCCAGGAAACAGAACCCAAAAAGGAACACAAGAACCATGTGGGGTCCACTAAAAAATCTCTGATAAATCATCCATTGAGCCCTGACAAGGTCATTTGAAAACAACGGTCGACGCTTTTCAAAATTTCAAGGAAAAAAATATATATTTAATGCCCAACACATGAGGAATTTCACTGCGAAAAATGGACGGTTATGAGATGGAAACAAAATTAAAACCTCTACCATCCAACCAACATCCTGCCTAATCCAGTATAATGTCTTGGCATGGAGGTTGACTCATGACCAGGACATTTCCAGCTCTATACTAGTAAATATGAGAAGCTTGCACACGACAGGAGTGTAAATAAAATTTTGGAGTCATGTTATATATCTATGGAGAAATGTATAATAGTTGTTTGGTAAACTAAAAAATAAAGTCTGAAAATTAATTTAAGTGTTAAATTTTAATATTTATAAGTAATGAAAAAATTATATGATAATGTATATGAAAAAAGTCCTAATATCTAAAATTAAGTACTTTTTTAACAAAAAAAAAAAAATTATTTGATAAATACAAATCATGAATGTTTTAAAATTGACAAATTTTTGTATTTGTCCTTATTGTCTCAATTTCTACATTTTATAGAGTATGAGACAAAATTTATTATTATCTTGTTATCAAATTTGGCACATTTATGCCTAATTTATATATATTTTTTCAAAGATAATTTTTAAATTATTGAACCATGTATTATATTCTTCTTAAGTGAATAATCACAACTTTTCAATTGGTGTCCTTAAATTGGACAACTAATAAGAGAAGCTTTTTTTTTTTTTTTTTTTCCCCACATGCACTCACACACCCCACACATGCCAACTCACTCACACCACAATAGGTACTCAGACCTAGAGTTGGGCATCAAGTCGAGTTGGACCGAATTAGGGCAGACTCGACTCGATTCGGTTTTGAAATAGGCCTGACCCAAACTCGACCCGACTCGGTACTGAGTTCAGCATGCCTGACCCGATCCGAGTTTGGGTCTGGCCTGGACTAATCCTGATCGAGTCGGGTTGAGTTGGCACTGAATTGAATCAAGAGATGAGAGAGAGAGAGAGAGAGAGAGAGAGAGAGAGAGAGAGAGAGAGATGAGGAGAAGGGTGGAGGGTGGCTGCCGGGCTTGGAAGAGGAGGAGAATGAGGGACGGAGAGAGAGAGTTTGGGATCAGGTCGAGGTCGTCGGGGTCAGGTGTGGCAGGTAGGGTTAGAGATACTTAAAAATTAGAATTTATTATTATATATATACTTGAATCTGAGTCGAGTCAGGTTTCAAATCAAGTCGAATCTAACCAAATTGAGTTTCAGGTCAAGTTACTAGGTAACTCAGACTTAACTCTATTTGAGTTCGGATTGGGGGAAGCCTACTCAGTTCAGACTGATTCACCCATTCGGTTCGGATCGAGTCGGGTCTGAACAAGTCAGATAAGTTGAGTCGCCATGTGCCCAGCTCTACCCAAACCTATGACCTCGTGTTAAAACTCTTGTGAGTCTACCACTGAGCCAACAACATCCCATATTTAATCAAGATGGCCCACCTTAATCTCTGGGTAAAGCATGAAATATGAGTGTCCTCAATGGGAGTGGATTAGGTGAGACCTTGGCCTCACCCAAGATTGTGCGGCACTTACCGTGGGGCTCCCCTTCAGGAACAACAGCAGACCATCAATGTATATATTCTATATATCTATATCATTTCAGTGCATGATCTTAGAGAGTAGATCCAATTACCAAGTGGACCATACAATAGGAAACCGTGGTTGTTGATCATTAATGAGCCATAAAAGTTTTAGATCAAGCTTATGTTTGTTTTTTTTAATTCATTCAAGCTTATGTGATCTTATCAATGGATTCAATGACAAATAAACACTATGCAAACATTAAAGGCCCCCTAAGAAGTTTTTAATGGTAGGGTGTTCAATCACCACTTTTTCCCATGGTCCATCAGATATTTGGATCTTCTTTATTTTTGGCATCATGCCTTAGAATGATATGGAAAAACAAATGGACAGCGTGGATGCAAAATAGAAAAGGGACGCACCATCTTAGGTGAGGCCGGACTCTCACCTAATCTGGTCCTATGGATTGTCTATTGACGTTGTTTTTGCTTGGACAGTGCTCTGTGAGCCCATCATAATTAGGGGTGTACATCGAGTCAAAGCGAGTTGAGATGGCATCAGCTCGGCCACTAGCTTACCCCAGCTCGAACTCTACTTGGTTCGGTCCTCGAGCCTGATTGGCCATAGAGCTGGGCATCGGTCCGGATCAGATCAGATTGGGTTCAACTCGATCCGATCCGAAATGTTAATGGTTTGACTCGAACTCGATTCGATCCGGAACCAAATCTGGGTCACCTGACCCAAACCGATCCGATACATGAATTGCCTGAGCCAAACCGAGTCCGACTCGGTTAGAGAAACCGAGTCGGATCAAGTTGGGTACGATTCGGATCGTATGAATTTAATTCAACTATTTCATGTGATGTGGTCCACTTCAACCTGTAATATATGTCATTTTTTTGCTCAAGGCCTAAAATGATATGTCAAAATGGATGAACGGCTTAAATAAAACATATACATCAAGGTAGGCCCCACATGACTCTGAAAGAGCTTTCCATCTACGTATTCATGTTTTTACTGGACGTTGACTTGAGGTGCACGACAAGAAATTGTGACTTGCTTTTCACGCAAGCACATTTGTGATTTTGTATCGACATTAGTGAGTTGTGTGGGTCTAATCATGGGGTATGTGTTATATCCAAACCGTTCATCCATTTGGTGAGCTCGTATTAAGGCTTGAGACGAAAAATAAGACAGATCTAACTATGAAGTGAACCACACGAATTGTTTAGCGGCGAAAATCATTCTCTACTGCTATTTGTGGTGTGGTCGAGATGATCTTTGGATATTATTCATTTTTTGGATAATGTCCTATAATGATCTCTTAAAATATATGAACGGTGTAGATATAATAAATACATCACTGTGGAGCCCATATAACTTTGATCTCCTTTGAACCGTTCGTACAACTCGAAGCTCGAGGAGCGCAGACACCGTATGGGCTACTCGTCTACTCCCCTTGCCACCAGCAAATGGCCCGTGGTCGGTGCTCTGTGAGCCCCATCATGATGTATGTGTTTCATCCATGCCCTCCATCTATTTTTATAGATCATTTTATGTTATGAGAAAAAAATGAGGTATATAGAAATCTCAAGTGGACCACATTGTAGGAAACAATGTTGAATGAACGTTGACCATTAAAAACGTTTTGGAGGCCTTAAAAGTTTTTGATCAAGCTGATATTTATTGTTTCCTTTCATCTGGGTCCTTATGACCTAATCAACAGATTAAATGTCAAATAAACAGTATAGTGGACCTTAGGAGGATTATAATGGTGGATATCCAACCATTATTGTTTTCCTGTGGTGTGGTCCACCTGAGATTTATATCACTATCTTTTTTCACATGAAGCCCTAAAATGATATGTAAAATGGATGAACGGAATGGATGAAACACATACATGATGATGGGGTCGGATTGGGTCGGGTCGGATCGAATCGGATCGGTTCAAGTATGTATAGATCCGAACTCGACCCGAAAATCTTTCAGATCTGGACTGCCCTACTCAATCTGCACCGATCCAGCCGTCGAATCGGTTTGGATCAGGTCGGATCGAGTCGGATCCACTGGATCGGGTCATGATTGCCCAGCTCTAATTGGCCAGCTCGGCTCGGCTCGGTTCGATCAACAGCACAGGCCAGTTCGAGCCGAGTTCAAGCCAAGTTCGAGCCAAGTTTGCCTGTGCAACATTTTCACAAACACATGGACTGCACCTTCAAAATCTCACTGTATGTAAAACAACAACAATGGTTTTACAGGCATTTTATCAAACACCTTCTAAGCAACATAAAAAGTCAAGAAAAAAAAAAGGTATTTGTTTTATATATATACCTTGCTTGCCACCGGCCACACTTGGTTGAGTCATTTCATCAAACACTTAGTGAACAACATCAATATCAAAGTAACCGAGTCACCAAACTAGTTCGATCCAAGTTCGATTCGAGTTGGGTTCGATCCAAGTCGAGTCGAGATGGGGTCAACTCGAACTCAGCTCAAACTCATTTTCGAGCTAAAAAAATCAGCTCAACTCGGCTCGAACTCAGCTTTGAATCAAGCTTTTTCAAGTCGAGTTGAGCAACCAAGCTAGCTCGGGTTCGTGTACACCCCTAATCATGATGCATGTTTTTTATTCACACCATTCATCCATTTTTCTAGATCATTTTAGGGCATGAGCCCACAGGATCCGGTGGTGATTGAACACCCATTATTAATAACTTCTTGGCGGGCCATAAAAGTTTTGGATGAAGCTGATATTTGTATTTTTCCTTCACTCATCCAGCTGTGTGACCTAAACAATAGGTTGGATGGCAAATAAACGTTACAGTGGCTCCTAGGAAATTTTTAATTGTGGTTTCAATCATCACTTTTTTATTGTGGTATAGTCCACCTAAGATTTGGATATGTTTCATTTTTTAGTTCATGGCTTAAAATGATACGGAAAAATAGGTTGTTGGTGTTGATAAAACACGTGCATTATGGTGGGCCCACGGAGCACTGTCCATTAGCCACCAGCTACTGACCACGTCAGTTGGCAACCCGCGTCCCTCGTCCGCTGTTGTCGTCAGTAGCCTTTGGCCACGGTTTTGATGCGGCAAAGTTCTATGAGCTCCACCGTAATATGTGTTAGATCCACACTGTTCATACAATTTTCTAGATGATTTTAGGTACTGATTCAAAAAATGGGGCAGATTAAAAGCTTAAGTGGACCACACTGGAGAAAATAGTGGAGATTGAATATCTACCATTGAAAACTTCTTGGGGTCACGAAAGTTTTGGATTAAGCTAATATTTGTGTTTTCAATTCATCCAGGTCTATGTGGCCTTATGAACAGATTTGATGGCAAATAAACAACATGGTGGGCCTCAGGAAGGTTTCAACTCTGGGTGTCATTATCCCACCGCTTTCTATGGTGTGGTCCACTTGAGCTTTGGGTCCACCTGATTTTTTGCCTCATACCTTAAAATGATCTAACAAAATGGATGAAGGGTGTGGATATAGCACGTACATTAAGATGGGGCAAAGAACTTTGCCACGTCAATTAAACTTCTACCCTCTTTGGCATGTTACAAGAGTAAGGTAAATTTGTTATTTATAAATAATAATAATAATAATAATAATAATAATAATAATTTGAAATCACTTATCACTTTCAACGTTAAGCATTAAGCTAAAGAGAAAAGTTTTTTTTTTTTTTTTTTAAATCTAAAAAAATTAAGTCAAATGAGAAAAGCAAAAAAGAAATCTAATTTTTTCAATGAAATTTTAAATTAAATACTTAGTATTTTAATTTTGCCAAACAATCTTAATCAAGGAAAACTATTGAAAATAGCTAGTTTTAGTGATAAGTGCAAAAAATAATTTTTAACAAACAAATCCTTAGTTAGAAAAATGCATTTAGAATGTTCGAAGGTTCTTTAGTGAATTTTAGTAACTTGAAAAGGTATGAAATAATATAAGCTTTCTCTGGGTGTTCTTAGCAACTCGTTAAATGTCATGTAATACCATGTGGATCATTAATGAAAAGGGTCAAGATACTTTTTAGATCTGTATGAAGGAAATTTTACCACATTTGGAACTTGAACTATAATCTTTTCTCCTTCAATGCTAGAGAAGCTTTCCCACTCCACTCTTTTGCATTCTCTCAGGCTTTCTTACTTTCTTGGTAGTTCTTAAGGCCGGAACGTAGGATTACATGGCATGGAATTGCTTTTGGTCCCATACAATTTTCATTTGCATTTGGAAATGATAGAAAGAATTGAATTAATGAATTAATACATGTATCATATCATCCACCACCCATAGTAAATGCGGCAGGATTTCTAATGGTACATCTATGGCCCCACATTAATACATGTGTTTTTCCAGGCCGTCCACCCATATGCGCCCTTTACACGTGAAATTCCAGTTGCATATGCATACAACAAAAGCAGGTTAGGTGTTTTTCCCAAAAGAAAATTTTGACCCCAAACATAGAATTGAACAGTCAAAATACCATGGTATTTCCTCACATGCAATCATTGTGCAATAATGGTGTTAATTCCATACCATTTAATCCCGCATTCCAAACACGCCTAGCGTCTAACACTTATTAGTGCAAGTTGGAGCAATTGTGACAAATATCACTAACATTTGGAAATTGCCGTGATTATATCATGAAAAATACATGAAAATATATTATTGCAATATTTGTGCAAGATTTTTAAAAATCTCAACAGATTTTAATTATCATGATATTTACTCAAAAAATAGTAAAAACCTTGTAGAATTTGTTATTTAAATATATACTTAAACTTTCATTTATTTATTAATTTGCAGTAAATATTTTATTATTGGCAAAATTTTCCCAATAATAACCCAAGAAAAACCTCAAAATTATTGGAGCTGAGCTGATTCAGGTAGTGTTGAGGTATTGCACAAGTGTCGCCCGAGTGAGTGCTATGGAGTTCGCAAATCTGTGACATTAGGCATGCATAGAAAAGGAGGAAAAACACACACACACACACACACACTAAAGAAGAGCACAAACGCCAAGAATAGCAGCTACTTGGAAATCAAAATCCAACAGTCGCTGCAACACATGGATCATGTACACGCTAAAATCAGATTGAAATCACAGAATGATCAGGCTGAAGACTTCAACCATGCACATGTACAAGTTTAGATTCTACATCACAAAACTTCATTTCATGGGCATGCTTGGCTGACGAATTATGAAAAAATACAAGTGGAAAAGTAGGAAAAAAATATGTTAATTCTTTGAGAAGAAATTCCACGGCCAAACAACCCATAATATCTGAAACCACTTTCGTTGAATTTTGCACCTCATCGAAACCCATAAAATGATGTTACATGCCATCAGAATCTGGCCAACTATCGCAATCTGGAAATATAGATAAACAAATCATGTGGACCATCCCGATAGCTCAAATCAAGGGGATTGGAAGTACAAAGACAACTGCAGGTCAACGTTTTCAGACTCGGCTAGCTCTAGTTCTATCCACTTGTATGGTCTTTGAGCTGACCGTTGTCAGGATCTGGGGCATCGACATGCCCCCAGAGATGACGATCTCTACATTCACAAGCAAACACAATACATTAGACTCAAATGATGCAACAGCAGACGGGCTGCTAGAAACTAAGCTCCTGCATTGTGCACGAAGAACATGGCCATGTTGCTCGTGTACAGATATATACACAAAAACCTGGACAAGGGCTAGACTCCCAATGTTGTTCTCCTCTCTTAAAATTGAGGTGATTATCCATTGTAAGTGTGGCATAAATTTTATATTGGTCCAGACCAACCAAAAATTGGGACTCATCGTGGATGGAGCATATTTCAAAAATCACACTGACTGGATGATACTAACCATCCAACTGGTAGCCACAAACAACAGTCCAAAAAGAAAATGGTTCATGTATCAAATTCAATGGCAAATATCAGATTGTTACATAACCTGGTCAGGGTATTATTGGCTATGTTCCATCTGCAACAGGGCCACGATTTATAGCCTAGATAGTTATGCCCTAGGTCATCTGTTTTTAAGTGTCCAAGTAACAAAAGAAATGGATGAGGATGATTAAAGGAACATGACACTTACCGATTCCTTCACGAACTGATAAATTTGGCCTAATTACATCTTTGGAGTTGATAAGAAATATATCGCCGAGGTAAAGATGGTTAGTGGGTACATAGACACAACAAAGCTCCTCCTCGCCGGAATAATTCTGGATTACCAATTCATGGATTCAGAATGCCAAAAGAAATATGTCAAGAAAGAAAAATAATCAGACCATTGAGGAAAAAATAATTTGTGAGAGAGGTCCATTGCGATCAATGTTATTTAAGTTATCAAGCATCCAATATCCATGGATGTGGTACACTTGCATGATATTCAGACCCTCCATCTATTGGGGCTTATCGCAGACAGTGTAGCTCAAAAATCACACTCACTGGATGATCCTAGACAGATCAGAGGACTCTTCATGATTAAAATGGGCGTCTAGGAAAATTTCCAACCAACTAGCAACATTTGATGAGCAAGAATCCTCCAATTTCTGGCTAGGATCATCTAAATGGCACGATTTTGGTGGGTGGCAATCCAATGTTGGGTACCACAGATGAAGAGTCCAGATCTCATATTCACGTGCCAAGTCTCGGAGATTGAGTTCTTGCAAATTGACTTAGATATTAAACATCTAGCACTGGATATGTTCTAAAAGATAGTAAAATATTGGTCATACATTAAAAGAAAAAATCTGCACATACATGCAAGCAAACATAGTGTGGACAATGTAAATACAGCAACATGATGCACCATTATAAAGATTACAAACATGCATGCATGCAGATATGCACAAGTATAAGCTAACGAAGCTGATCTAATTTAAGTGTCCAGGTTCTCAATGATGGATATGCACGATAATCCAAAACTGACAAGATTGCCCTGCAATAGTACTGCTTTTCTTTTCCTTTTCCTTCCTTTCGTAGGATTAGGATTTCTAAAGTGAAAGAAGCATTGAGAAATGAGAAAGATGAAAACAGAAAAAAGCCATTGGACCAAATGGCATACCAATAGAGGTTTGGAAATGTATAGCAGATACTATAGGTTATTTTGGTAAACAAAATAATGCAATGAGATTGCAAGATCGAAGAAAATGCCAAACGAATGGAGGAGAATTATTGTGGTACCTATTTAGAAGAACAAAGGAAACTTACGGAGCTGCACTAACTATCGTGGGATTAAACTTATGAGCCATACTATCAAACTTTGGAAAGGAGAGGTTGAGCAAAGATAAGGCATGAGACGAATGTATTAGAAAATCACTCGCTGAAGCTATTTTCCTACTCAGACAATTGATGGAGAAATATAGGGAGAGAAGGACCTCCACATGGTTAGTATTGAGTTAGAGAAAGCTTATGATAGGGCCCCTAAAGAGTTAATTAGGTGGGCGTTGAGAAAAGTAAGGAGATTCAAGAGGGTATATTGACACAACTAAGGATATGTATAAGGGAGCTGTAACAAATGTGAGAACCACCAGTGGAGAAGTGAGATTCCACTAACTATAGGCTTGCACAAGTGGTTATGAACGAGTTAATGGGGCATTTGTAGAAAGAGATTCCCTGGTGTATGTTGCTTGCAGATGAAATAGTTTTGATTGACAAGCCGAGGGAGCACACAAACACGGAGCTAGATCTATAGAGGGGTTATTTAGAATGTATGGGCCTGTTTGGATAGTGAAGTAAAACTGCAATGAATTGTAAAAGTGCAGTAATTACAAATCACAATACCTGTCTCCTAGTCAACAGGTAATTTGACCAAAAATTCCCATGTTTGGATATGTGTGGAAAAAGTGTAACGATGATACTTTTACATTACTGAGAAGTCAAATCAATAGGAAAAATCCAAGTTCTACTGCAGTGTATTGTAAATTTGTAATGATTACAATTTCCTTGTCTCCTATTACATTTGCATTTTACCACCAAAATTACATGCTGAATTATGTGTTTAAACAATCACTGGAAAATTGTAATGACGGTGCTTTTACATTACAATACTGTTGTAATGAGCTATCCAAACAGGCCCTAAAAGAATTAAAATTAGTCAGATTAAAATGGTGTATATGGAGTGCAATTTTAGTAACAATAGGGGGTGTTTGTTTTTTCATTTACCAGTATAATTCAAGGTGGATGAGTAATGATTGTTTACCTATGTATTTACAGCAGCAGCCCCAAGGTTGACGTTGACAAGGAGCCTGTTTGCAAAGCTTCCCACTTCATAAATTACATTCGTACAATTTCCATATGTAAAAGTAGGGCCCATCGTGATGCATGTATCTTGTCCACACCGTCCATCCGTTCAGCCAGCCCATTTTAGGGCATGAGCCAAAAAAATGAGGGAGATTTGAAGCTCGAGTGGACCACACCATAAGAAATGGTGGGAATTGAACACCCAACGTTAAAACTTTTTGGGGGCCGTAGAAGTTTTGGATCAAGCTAATGTTAGTGTGATCTTGTGAACGGGTTGGATGATAGATACACATCCCTATGAGCCCTAAAAAGGTTTCAATTTTGAATGGTCGACGCCATTAACCACCTTGTTTCCTGCGGTGTGGCCCATTTGAGCTTCCAATCTGCCTCATTTTTGGGTTCATTCCCTCAAATTAGATGGTAAAACGGATAGACGGTGTGGATCACACACATACATCACTTTGGGACTCATGGATTTTAATAGTACCCCATCTGTGTTGGATTTCATGCACTTGGACATTGTTTTCAAGGTGTAATTGCATGTGTATTTCCCTCTTAAACAAACACCCTTCAAAAGTCATTATAAGCAATTTATCCCCATTTACATATATAATTGAAAAAACAAACACCCCCTAGAAGTGAGAACGAGGAATTAGTTAAGATTACAGACCAAGAAGTTTCGCAAAATGACCACTTTCGATATCTTAGGTCAATAATTCATGCGAGTGGAGAAATCGAGAAGGATGCGACCCATAGAATTCAAGCGTGGTGGAAGAAATGGTGATGTATCCATTGGAGTTTTATGTGATCGTTATGTACCACTCAAACTAGGGAAATTTTATAGGATGACTATAAGACCAGCCATGCTTTATGGGATAAAATGTGGGGCAGTTAAGGAACAACGCATTCATAAGATAAGTGTAGCTGAAATGAGGATGTTGAGATTGATGAGTAGCAAGACAAGGATATAATTAGAAAGAATGCATTCGAGGGAATTTAGGAGTAGCACCAATAGGTAATAAAATGAGGGAAAGTAGGCGTAGATGGTTTGGCCATGTGCAACGGAGACTAAGAACTACACCAGTTAAAAGGAGTGAACAGGTAGATGTTGAAGGCACTAATAAGGCAAGGGGAAGGCCTAAAAGGACATGGGTGGAGCGTGGAGGTAGTAAGAAAAGACGTGATGAACTGTGATCTAACTAAAGTTATGGCCCTTGATAGAATGGAATGTCATAAAAGAATTCATGTACCAACCCTAAGTAGATGATGATGATGATGATGATGAAGGTGGACTTGTACCCAAGACCTCAATGTTGAATCTGCAACTTCTGATTGGGCAACAATGAGAATATTTTTGTCACTAAGAAAATAGGAAGAGGAGATGAATGTATTGTGTAAATAGCTATCTTCTAGAAATCGACAAAAGCACTTATTGCTTTCCCAGATGATGCTTTCCAAGCATACCCATATATTGTGTAAGTTAGTTATCAAGCATTCAATATCCATACATTTTTTTCGATGAACTTTCAATATGCATACATTTGGTGCGCATGTATGAAAGTGAAAGAAATCAACAAAACAAGAGTTGTGTAACATGTAATTGAAGAGCTCAAAACAACCTTCTTTTTTTTATCGTAAAAACTTAAGTTCTCGTTTAAATATTTGCATGCACAAATGTGAATATCCATCGACATCAAATTCCCCCCTAGTATAGGGGTTTTTGTTATGTTATAGAGAAATGCACATCTAGTGTGGTCTAGTCATTAA
The DNA here is from genome assembly GCA_021015155.1 of Magnolia officinalis. Lineage (NCBI taxonomy): Eukaryota > Viridiplantae > Streptophyta > Magnoliopsida > Magnoliales > Magnoliaceae > Magnolia > Magnolia officinalis. The sequence goes on along the minus strand of JAJHSJ010000001.1, from coordinate 18,061,812 downwards.
TTAGTTCCATTTATCTATACTTATATATAATGCAAATGGTTTTGGACATTTTTGCCCTCACAATTAGTCTTAGGGGCTTCGGTTATTAGAAGGTAAAATCGTCATTGAAAATGTAATTGGATGACAAGGGACAGTTCAGATTTTAGTCATTTTATGACACAAAGGCCTATGAACAACCTACATTGAAATTGCTTCCTTTCACTCCTTTTAATGTGCATAGGCATAGCCCACACTAACCTCTCCACTTCTCTGCATGTATGATGCAGGACAATTAACCACTTGCTCTAAAATCTCGAACTGTTAGAGTATGGCGAATTAATCTCTTTATCTCATAGCCCAGGCCTCACATCGCATGGGTTAGGACCTCGGCCAAACCCCTTTCGTGAGCCCCAAATCACATGGGCCGCCCACCCCGAGCGTGTCCCCGCATCCCACGAGCTACCCCACTCGAGCCCAGTGTGAAATGCGCATTAATCACCCCTGGTGAGGAGTCTCGAACACGAGATCTCCCCCGTGGGCCCCAAATCACATGGGTCACCCACCCACTCAAGCCCAGTGTGAAAATGCCTCTGCATTAATGTAGCCGGCAGGAAGTGTCTAACTAGAGAGACCGTGGGACAAAGGCTCTATGGGCCCACCCCGATGACTGTGTGACATCCACTCAGTACATATGTTGCACCCGCTCATGTTAGGATGGCAACCCAAAAATTAGAAGGATTAAGGACTTGAGTGGACCACAACAAGGGAAACAATGAGGGGTTGCCCACCATTCCCTTATCTCTTTCCCTCTCTGTATATAGCACGCACCTGTGTGTAGCCTCCACCTTTCTCTCCAACTCTCTCTCTTTTTTTCTCTCCCCTCCTAATCTCTCTCCCATTTTCTCTCTATCCACTCGCTCATGTGTTGCACATGCCATACCCCTAGTTTACATTAAAAAGAAACACCTCCAATTATACATCAAGAGGTGACCTAACTTAAACATAACATAGAGGATTAATCAAATCTTCAATGGTGTTGGATTGAGCATTAACAAAGCTAAATCTCGTTTTTTATGAATGAATGAGATATCCAATGCCCAAACTTTGTGCTTAACAACTGGATCAGATATCTAAGTGGTCAGATATCCATCCCACCTCCGCCCCTACCCCCTCCCATCACACCCCCCCTTTCATCCTATACGGTTCCCTTGTTGATCGCTGCCCCTACGTTTAAGGAAGCCCTCCTACAACCCAACCATACCTCACCGACCAACCCGTCCTTCATCGCCCTCCGTCGCCCCCCACCCCATATCCCAACCGGTCACTCCCGACCCTCCCTTTTCCAAAATCGGCGTCCCTGTCGTTGTCGACCAGGACCAGTTTCGTAGAACTCGTGATAATCTGAACGATACTGTTGTTATCATCTGTAAGGAAGGTGCTTCTACCTCACAGGTCCAAGATTGGATATCAGAGACTACGGGTTTCCGTCCAGGTAACTATCAACTTAAACCTTTGGGCTACAATGAGCTGTGGGTGAAAGTCTGACCGGGTATCAACCAGGAAATGTTGCTGATGGCTAGTCACCTCCACTCCGGCGGCCCGGTGGCCCGAGTCATGAGGTGGGAGGACTTCTCTATCTTCGGGATGGAGAATACCTGGTTTCAGATCTGGGGGATCCCCTTGGAGCTATGGTTCGACGAGTTCTTTATCTCGGTGGCGGCCTTCCTCGGGAATTATCTCGAGCTGGATCAGAAGACAAAGCATGGGGAGGAGATTGGTGTCATCCGAATCAGAGTCAGACGGAAGAAAGGGGTACATGACCGGATGTTAGAATTTCCGATCATGAAGGAGTCGCCAGTTGAGTTGTACCCCAGGTGGGGCGACCTGTGGCGTACGAGGGAAGGTCCTCCGCCACCACCGGAGCTATCATCCAGGCCAGTCTCCATTAATGAGTAAGCACAAGTGCAGTGCTCCCGCGGAACTCCTTCGTGCGAACTCGTTAGCGGTGCAGTCGAAGCCCATCACCACGATGACAGCTCTGTGCCACGTGGGGGGCTTCCGAATACGCGGCCGACTTCCCCTGTTGACGCGGTGCATCGAGCGGCACGCGAGCAGACATCTAACGCTCTCCTCGCGACGCGTGGCGAGCGGGCTCGGGACTCGGGGTCGAACGTCAGGGAGGGGCCTCTTTATCCGGGAGTTTATTCGGCGAACCCTTTTATCCAGCAGTCTCTTAACCGCCCTCTATCAGAAGCTTCTAACCCCAACCACACGTCTCCCTCTCCTCTTCGCTTCTCTGGACTCGTGTCTCCGCACCCAGCCCACATGACGTCCCCCCCTACGCTATGCTAGACGCGCCTCGCTCTCTGCCTCTTCTAAGGAGGGCCACGTGGCTGTTCGTATGTGTGACTCTGTAGAGAGTATGGGCCCACCTACTGCGATAGCACCCTCATCCATCCCTGCTCCCCCTCCCTTCCCTCCCTGTTTGCCCTCTCCACTCACATAGACTCCCCCGCCCTCGATTGGAAAACCCCTAACCTCACATCACCCCCCCGCTTCCCTCCCCATTCTCGGATCTCGAAGACAAATTGGGTGAGAGGGAGTCCTCCGTTTGCAGCCTCTCTGAGAGCCAGCCTCATTCGCCTTCCTTCAACTCGCCTCCCACCTCTTGTCCCAAATCCATCGACTCTATGGATCTAGGTCCGCTAACCATCTTCGATGAGAACTTCTCAGGACAAGTCCTAATGGCAAAACCGCTCCAGATGATCGCCGATCCCCTGTTAGCGGACTCTACATCGACCAGGGCAAGAGAGGACTTATCCACGATGCTTCAGAATAAAAGATAGATTAAGAAGGCCATTGGGATAATTTCATGGAATGATAGGGGGGTCGGCTCCAAGCACAAGAGGAGTCTGATCAAAGCTACGATTTCGAAAAGAAATCCGGACGTGGTGTGTTTTCAGGAGACCAAGGTTGCTTCTTTCAAAAGTAGTCTGCTCAAGACCTTATGGGGTTTGAACGACGCGAAGTGGTCTACCTTGGATGCAGAAGGTTCTTCGGGAGGGATATTGGTTGTTTGGAAAGCTTCTTCCTGGGAGCTCCTCCACTCTTCTCGGGGAACCTACTCGGCGACTGTTCAACTTAAAGATAAGTGCTCCTCTTTCCACTGCCTTATTTTTGTGGTTTATGGTCCCAATTCCAACTCTGAAAGGTCGTCTTTTTGGGAAGAGTTAACCCGGGCTAGACCATCCTTCGCAGGGCTGTACTGTGTGGTGGGTGACTTCAACGCCACCAATTCTGTGGACGATCATTCTAGAAGAAGACGTCCGCCCCCCGCAATGGCGCAGTTCGCAGATTGGATCCACTTTCACCAGCTCGTTGACCTTCCTTTATCAAGAGCTAGGTACACCTAGACCAACGGTCGTGCTAATCCAGTCCTCTCCCGTTTGGATAGGTTTCTTATTTCCCCAGAGTGGCTCGATGCTTTCCATTCTGTTCAGCAGATTGCGCTGCCAAGAACAACTTCTGACCACTGTCCGATCTTCCTCTCGGTGGAAGAGGAGAACTGGGGTCCGAAACCATTTAAGTTCAACTCCTCCTGGCTCCAGTCTGAGCCCCTACGGCAGCACATCAAAGAATGGTGGGTCGATCTCAGGGTAGAGGGTTTCGCTGGCCATAAGTTAATGTGCAAACTTCGTCACCTTAAATTCAAACTGAAGGAGTGGCATCAGCAGGAGGTGAAGAAGAAAGAAGCAGAGGTGGTGGCTCTCCAAGAGGAACTCCAACGCATCGATGCTGAGGCGGAATCCACTCCTTTGTTGACTGAGGCTCTTTCTAGGAGAGTTGTTATTATTCAACTCCTCTCGAACAGAGCCCTGGAAGAGAAAGCCTCGTGGAGGATCAAGTCCAGAGCCAAATGGATTGTTGAGGGCGACAAGAACACCAAGTTCTTCCACAATGTGGCTAACATGGATGCTCGTTCGAAGGCAATTCTCAGCATATTCGACAAAGGGACTAGAGTGGATGATAGAAAAGGAATCGAAGATCTTGCAATAGCTCATTTCAAGGATCTCTTGACGTCCGAGAAGTGGGCCAAACCGCGGCTGGACAATGCTCCTCTCCCCTCTCTAAATGCCACCGAAGCCGACTCGTTGGAAGACCAATTCTCTGAGGAACTGAAAGCCGCAGTTGATGAATTGGGAGGGGATAAATCGCCAGGCCCTAATGGATTCCCGCTCTCCTTCTTTCAGACTTTCTGGGACTTGGTCCGTGTCGATCTTCTCCTCCAAGAGTTCCATGATCGAGCCAAGCTATCTAAAGGTCTTGGAGCTTCTTTTATTTCCCTTATCCCTAAGAAGGTTGGGGCCAATTCATTCTCTGACTTCCGACCTATCAGTCTTATTAGGAGTCCTTACAAGATTCTTGCTAAAATTCTTTCCACTAGGCTTTCCAAAGTCATCGGGCAGTTGATATCCCCCAACCAGAACGCTTTCATCAAAGGACGTCAAATTACTGATGGAGCGCTGATCGCAAACGAAATCCTCCACTTGTATCACAGGTCTAAATCTACGGGGATCTTCTGCAAATTGGATGTGGCCAAAGCCTATGATCATGTTGATTGGAACTTTTTGCAATACATGATGCTCAGGATGGGTTTCGGGGAGAAGTGGAGACAATGGATGGCTGCTTGTATTGGATCCGCTCACTTCTCTGTTCTCCTCAACGGATCCCCCAAAGGCTTCTTCAAGAGTTCCAGAGGTCTGCGCCAGGGCGACCCCCTTTCTCCCCTCCTATTTCTCATAATCACAGAGGCTCTCTCGGTTCTACTTACTCGGGGTCAGGATCAAGGTCTTCTGCGTGGAATCGCAGTTCCTGGCCTGACAGATCCCCTAACGCACATCCAGTTTGCGGACGACACGCTCATCTTCTCGGAAACCTCTGCGGAACGCATCGACAATTTTCTTATCACCCTGCACTGCTTTGAAGTTGTCTCTGGTCTTCACATCAACATGTACAAATCTAGATTGTTGGGTATCAATATACCAGCCCCTACGCTCCAGACCTACGCAGACTCTCTCGGCTGTCAGCTCGAATCCTTCCCCACCCTGTTTGTTAGTCTTCCTCCATCGGTGGGATGTCCGCCTATCTCAATGTGGGATAAGATCATTGCCAAATTCCACAAATTCCTTGCATCTTGGAAATGTCGGTACTTATCCCTCGGGGGTCGTCTAACGCTCATCAAAGCCGCTTTGTCCAACCTTCCTCTCTATTTTATGCCGCTATTCAGGTGCCCCGGGAGAGTGATCAGTGTCATTGACAAAATCAGAAGAGATTTCCTTTGGTTCGGATCTGACACACACAAGAAATTCCACCTCCTCAACCGGAACGAAGTTTGCCAGAATTATAGGGAAGGAGGAGCGAATGTGAAGAATATGAAAGCTATGAATCTAGCTTTGTTAGGGAAATGGACGTGGAGGCTTGCAACTGAGAAGGACGCGCTGTGGGCTAGAATCATTAGAGGAAAGTACGGGTCTTCTATTGGGGACTGGTGGCCTACTAGTTCTTCCTATTATAAGGCATCCCACATTTGGAAAGGGATCCTCTCTTCTAAAGATCCGGTGATTCCAAACAGTTCATTCGTGTTGGGAAACGGCGCGTCAATCCGGTTTTGGGAAGACCTGTGGACTGGCAACAGGCCCCTCAGGTTTCAGTTTCCACTCATTTACCATCTTTCTCCTAAGAAAGAGATCCTCATCAGTGAATGCCATTCCGCTTCTTCGACTCCAATCGTCTGGGATATTAGAACTCGTAGAAACCTCTCGGATATTGAAACATGGGAGTTTCAAGCCCTTATGGCGTGTATTTTTCGCTCAGCCCCAATCTGCAACCAACCCGATGGAATTGTCTGGCAGCTTGAGAAGTCAGGCCTCTTCTCCATTAAATCCCTTTACGGTGCTACGCGCGGCAGTCAACAACTCCTGCATCAGGCCTCATCTTTTATATGGAAATCCCTGGCTCCTCCTAAGTTTATCAGCTTCACCTGGTTAGCAGGGCGGAACAGAATTTTGACGATCGACAATCTCATCAAGCGTGGAATGCAACTTGTGAACATTTGTTCGTGTTGTATGAGTGACGCAGAATCGGTTAATCATCTGCTCATCCACTGTTCATTTACGTCAAAAATCTTGGCTGAATTCTGTCAGATCTTTTCAGTTCCTTGGTGTAATCCTCAATCCACCTCTAGCTTCCTGCAGGCTTGGAATGGTCTCCTTTTGGGAAGGACTATCACTGCTATCTGGCGTCTAGCTATTATCGCTATCTGGTGGGCAGTTTGGGAGGAAAGGAATGACCGTTGTTTTAACAATGTTGCTTCGTCTGTTTTAGTAGTCGGGTCCAGGGCTAAAAGACTTATTATTGAATGGGCCTCTTCTGTAAACAATCTCAAGTAGGTCGATTTTAGTTTTCTAGGCTTTTAAGGTTTGTCTGCTATCTCAGCAGATGGGCCTTCTTTTCTCTTTCTCCTGTTGCTTCTTTTGCTCCTCTTTTCTCCTTTTAATGAAATTCTCAGTTGCTTCTAAATTAAATATATATATATATATATATTGGATGTTTAACAACCATGAGTTCATAGGCAACAGTCGGATTGAGCATATGAAACTTTAGAATCTATTTACAGAGGCCGAGTTAGATATCCAACGACAACAACCTCGCATGACAGTCACATCAACTATTTTAGATGTTAGGTTCAATCTACAAGGCTGGGTTAGAGATCCGATGGCCACAAGTTTATATGTAATGGTCGGAACAAGCATCCAAGTAGTTAGATTCAGTTACGATTGACCACATTAGATATGCTTTTTGTGTAATTTTCAGTTCAAGCATCTGAGCATACAATCTATGATAGTGGCCACACAAGTTTGTACTCAAATGTTTTTTTTTTTTTCCTAGTGGTGACAATTTTAATTAAAAGACTCGAGATAGCTAAAACTGAGAAAGCACAACCACCTCTGTACATATTGTATCAAACATGAGTCCAATCTAAAACAATATCACACTTGACACTCGTACAAATAATCAAGCTAGGAATCAACTGCTACTCAAATGATCAAGGTAGTTTCTTTTTCCCAAAGGTGAGTTTTCCTCTTCTTCTTCTTCTTCTTCTTCTTCTTCTTTTCAAAGTAGTCAGGTTACTCTCATACTATGCAGGAATCAACTGCTACTCAAATGATCAAGGTAGTTTCTTTTTCCCAAAGGTGAGTTTTCCTCTTCTTCTTCTTCTTCTTCTTTTTTCAAAATAGTTAGGTTACTCTCATACTATGCATGGCAATAGATACAGCTAGGAATCATTTCAAATTCCCATAGGCAAGTGTTTTCTTCTCCTTTTTTCTTTCTCCGAAATAGTCAGGTTACTCTCATACTTTACATGGTAATAGATACAGCTAGGAATCCATTTCATACCTGAAGAATGACCGCTGAAGTTATAAACCCAAAGGCATATTCACCAATACGTGGATGCCTTATAATGGCCACTTCCTTGAAGGCTTGGGTGCTCTGATCTGTATTAGATAGATAACGTTAGTACTGTAGACCTGGATCAAGAATGAAAAGAGAATGAAAATCAAGGATAAATACCAGGTGATACAGCAGAACTGATTTGTTTGGATGCACTATAAATATGGCGAACAAACGGCATCCGCTTGATAAACCATTCCCCAAGGCTAAGAACAGATGCCCCCAGCCATGACGACATAAACACCCCAATCGCGAAGATGAATGTTATGGAAGTTACGAAACCGAGTCCTTACCAAAAAAAAAAAAACAAGTGAAACTACAAATAAGTAAAAGGATGGCAAGATAAGAAACTCAATAAAACTGCTACAACACAAAATTAAATGACACCTGTGCAACAAGGACCATACATATTCCAAAAGCTGTCATGTTCGCCCATGTTAGACATGTGAGTTGGAGACATCTCAATACAACTTTCAAGAAGGAAAAAAGAACAATTATTCTGTCTGATGGTATTATTCGCAGAGGAATTATCAGGTCCTTCCAACAGGAAAGATCATGGAGTAACGTGATTCGTTTGTCATTGTTGGACAAGCAAAAGTCATGTGCCAAGCTGTGGGATTTAGGATTTGTCTTTTAATGAAATCAGAATCCTTGGCTCCATGCTACACATATTGTGTTTAACCAAGTAGGTAGTGAGGCAAATTACCTCGCCTTTGCAACTGCTACAGGGGGCTGAGACTCTCTGCCCTTTGATTGGGAACCCATTCCCTATTTTTTGGTGATTATTTATTACTTGTATATATGTATGTGTGTGTGTGTGTGAATTTATTTATTTGTTCCTCTTTCTCTTTGTGTGCATGTGTGTGCGCCCATCTATTTGGTCAATTTACGTGTCCTATTTCGACAGTCAGCCCTAAGGCCTATCCTTGGCAAGTGAACAAGCCTTCATAATTCATATCCCTTGCAACTTGCGAGCACCTCAATCCAAGTCTTGTAAGCGTTCTCCTTATTCTCTTTTCAGGCCCTTCAATCCTAATCAATGTTCCCTTCCTCACCAGAGCCATCTCTAGTTTCTCTGCACATGACTGAACCAGATCGATCTGCTTTCCATCAGTTAACCTCCTATTGGAATTATTCCTAGGCTGTTTCAGATGCCTGATTCTTAATTCCATACTTCCGAGTGTTCCGCATCTCCATCTCAACATCCACATCTCTGCATATCTTAATCTTTGCTCATGCTACCAATTGTTGCCAAAAAAATTTCCCCACATAGGCAGCTGGTCGAATAGCCATATAATAAAATTTACACCTCAAGTTTCATAGCAATGCAACAATCACAAAATACTCCGGAGCAAACCACCACTTTTTCCAACCCAATTCTGATTCCATCAGAAACATCCTCATTAATCTCCCTATCTTTTGAATGATAAACCAAGGTAATGAAACGCAAGCTTTGAGGAATCTGTCTTTTTTCTTTTCCTTTTTTCCTTTTTTCTTTTTATCAGTAACGAGAATTTATTTAATTAAAAAAAAATTAAAAAATTAAAAAATAAAATAAAAAACAACAACAACAAAGGCCATCACAGAGTTAGCGCATTAGAATAGACATTCAACCAATGAAAAGGAGAAGCATTTGGGCAATGATGGTGAAAGAAATCCTGAGGCCTCTGCCCACGAGCAAGCAAGGGATCTAACTCCATTAATTGTCACCAAGAAGTAAACACATATTACTATTAAAAGTGTGATTGTTACTCTTTTTCCAGGTAGCCTGGAAGACAACCACGAAAAATCTCAAATGAGTCTATGCTTCCAGCAAGGGAGACACATTCTCCAGGCTTTGACAAGCTGTCGGATGGAACATTGTGTCAACCCAACCATGTTAAACTGTTGAAAACACCATCTCCAATCAGCAACAACGAAAGAGCAGTGAAGGACAAGGTGGTTGGCATCTTCAGCTTCCCTTCGGCACATGCCATTTACTAGGATCATGTTCCTCTTGCAGAAATCATCTACCTTTTATGAACGATCCCAACCTGCTAGCCTTGCAAGGTCGATGGCCCTAGAAGGGGCTTTCAGCTTCCAAATACAGCAGGTTCACTCTACGAAGGCACCTTCATTCGACATCTGACAGTACAAAAGATTTTACTGAAAAAAGAACGAAAGGGATCCCAATGACATATGCAGTGTCCTCCCTAAAGAGGTTGATCCTCGCCTGGGAAAGAACATGTGTGTGATTCATGAACCCTACCTCTCGTATTCGAATAGGATCAAGGTCCAAATAACTTGGTTTCCTACAACCTCAAAGTATTCCCTAACTGTGGCCTCCTTATACATCACAATGTCGCAGAAGCAATGAAAAGGTGTCAATAGGGATTCCCCACTCCAGCAATCCTCCCAAAACCTTATAGCCGACCCATTCCCAATCCCAACATAGAAGGCCACTCCTAGGACTATCAACTAATTCCATGGATGAAATACCCTTCCAACATCTGGAGCTTCTATATCTAGTGATGATGGGACTTCATCATTTTATAGATCGAAGGCCCACACATCCTTGGGAAGTAAGTCCACACACTTCCAATCCAAAATATGGAACTTGTGATTAGACCCAATCCTTGCCAAAAAAAAAAAATTCGCACGGAATTTTTTTTCTATTCCAACTCACAAGCTAGTAGGACATCGGAAAAGAGACATGCAAAACACTGGCACGGCAGCCACTGCTGCCTTATGAGCATCAACCTACCACCCAAGGAGAAATACCTCCCTTTCCAGGGGGAAAACCTCCTTTCCATTATGATGATCACTGAATAGCACAAGCTTTTGGAAGGAATTCCCACACATAGAGGAAGCCCAAGATAGGCAGTCAGGAGAGAACCCATCATTCAACCATAATTGGCACTAGATCGTTACCTATGGGATCACAATCCCTCCCTCGTTGAATCCCACAAGCTTTTGGAAGGAATTCCCACACATAGAGGAAGCCCAAGATAGGTAGTCTGGAGAGAACCTGTCTTGCAACCATAATTGCCGCTAGATTGTTACCTACGGGCTCCCTCCCTCCCTCTTGTAGATGCTATGCAACCATGCCATTTCTACCTACCCTGAGGCCTTCAATGAGATGTTCCTCTCTAGCTTTTTCCAAAATTTTACTCAATAGTTGGGCTATGCATCAATATTGGTGGGACCATGTTGGTAGATTAGTGGTGTCAACATGAACCTTCCACATGGCCTCTTCCAATAACCCTGGTGAAAGAGGAATATATGGTAGGCAGTCAATTGTATAACTTCTGCCAATCTACCATTTAAAAACGAGGCACAAATTGTTGGGAGGCAACCCCCAAGTGTCTTCTTCCAATCTAGAACATTTTTGGGGCATACTCCATCCACTAGGCCCTTAGATGAATGGTATAGATCATCAAATCTAGCCCCACTTGTATGAAATGAGTGCAGGACACAATATACGCATCCTAATGCATGAGGACCTTATGATTCCTCTGATTCATTTGTTGTTTCTATACTTCTAATGTGATCTATTAATCAAGATAAACATCAACCTATCTCATACTTAATAGGAGCTAAATAGCTAATACTTTATACAACATGTTTTTTCAAATCATTGCCCAATTGCGTGAATGGACATCCATGTGGAATTTTGAAGATCATAGCGCTCAACACCTTACATGGAATGGAGCAAAAGGGAATAAACAAGTATATCAAGCCTTGCTATGGAAATTTACCACTTGAAAATGTGGAAAGTAACCCCTTTTTCCAGAAACTTCTACACTAGTCGCTGTTTATGTAACACATTGCATCTATCAATAACTTTTGGATTTTTGGGATAAAAAGATCTGATTCTATCAATTTCTCTCATGATCTTTTAATCATTCCATCCATTCTACTTGCAACACAATGACAAATCTCATCCCGACAGAGAAGGCATTGAGTTCTAGGAGTGTTTAATAACTAACACAGGGAAGAGCATGAAATAATAAGAGAAAGATTGCTGTCTTCCTCAAGTGATTAAAAATCTTGAATCCACAAGGTAGTTCTTGAATCCACAGAAATCATAAGAGAAAACATGAATATTTTATTGAAATAATTGTGTAATGTGTATGATTTCTCAATTACATGACTAATAAAGAAAAAATAAAAGTCGAAATGACCAAAAATAGCAAAATTCTAACCCCTAACAAAAGTTACCCAAAATAGTAAAACTTGTCTAAAGTCTAATTTGCCAAAAATAGAAAGTTATTAAAATAGCAAACTCATAATTAAAGACTATTACGAAGTCAAGTCTTTCTAAAACTTGTTATTAAGCAAAAGTAGAAACTTCTAAATAAATAAAACTCTAAAAATACGACAAAAATCGAAATTACTAAAAATAGTAAAATTTTCCTAAAATCTCGTTTTTGAACTGGAAGGGCGCATTTTCTCGCAAAATGGATAGACGCAACCCACCGCATGGGTTGGTTGACCCCAGATGGCCTGTTACGGAAAAGATTGATAGGTCGTGCGTCCCGTAATGATACCTGGATCAAAAGTTATGGCCAATTTACAGTTCTTATTTCAAACGGCAATTTCTTCCTATCCGGAGTGAATTTCTTCGAACCGGATGTGTCTGTGGCCCAATTACGTCATGCCCTAAGTAGGATTGGACCCAGATCTGACAGATTACTGCCGCTTCTGTTTGGCCTTCTTTTGGTCCAACCATGCTAGGAATGTATCTGTGCCACGTCCTACATCAGTTTAATAGAGTTTTGTTAAGCCGATACATGCATCTGCATGTGGTCACACATGCCAACTTGGAACATATGAGAAACACCTAAGCAGCGCATCAGGTGGGCTCCACCATGTAGATAACCTGACCCAAGAATCAGGCCAATCAACTAAACAATGTTTGTATTAAAACATGCCAATAGCCCACAATCAATGTAAAATGTGGACAGTCTGCTGAGTAGATCAGCCTGATTTTTGGGCCAGATAATCTTCATGGTGAGACCTACCTGATGCACAACTAGGATATCTGACAAATGTGCCAGGCTAGCATGAGTGGACCTAGAAAACCACATATTTCATATTAATGCATGTCAAGGTGCTCTAATATTTAGCTAATATTTAGCCCTTGAGGACTACAAAACATAATAGAGAAATAGTTGAAAGCTTTTTATGGAGGATCATCACACCAACCTATGATCTTACAAGGAAAGCCTTACCAACAAGTTAAAAAGTTCAAAGCGTTTTCTTTCACAGACTCGACATTGAGAAACTTAGTTTTGCTTTCAGGGGGGCATCTGGGCCAATCAGTAAGAAGCATGGAGAATGCACATTTCAAGCAGAGATATATTGTTTGTATAGGAATTCTTTTTAAGATGCCTTTAAAAAAAAATGTCTTAACAACTTGTCAAATACGCGCGCGCGCACAGAGGGAGAGAGGATCACCGTACCGAAGACATTGATTCCAAGATGAACATAGATTGGGGAGAAAAATCCATCCACAAAATGTATAAACCACCAGGTGATATAGAAAGTGATCGCTATTGGGAACAAGATAACACTGCAAAACACCAAAACAGTGAGCAGTTCAGCACCAACCATGAAGAGCATGAGCAGTATCATTAAATATATTCACTCGAATATCAATGTCAATGGGTTTAGTTTCTTTATGACCCATTCAATATGTGTAGATTGTGTCAAGCCTAGATAGAGAGAAACATATTGTTCTTCTGTCTAATAAGAAACCAACATGTAGATTGACGATGAGATTACAAAGGCAATGATCTTTAGGTGTTAGCCCCAAAAGACCAACAGACTTTATAACTATAATGTAGTACTACTCTTAACAAGGATACACATGCACACACACAAAATATATCACTCTTTACAAGGTAGAGATCTAGCTCAATATGTATGGATTGTCTACGAGCTCCTTTTGCAAGGAAATTGACAACCTCCTGTTTTGGATAATAAAGAATTTATTAAGAGGAGAAATTGGCAACCTCATTGGCCCAAATTAATATATGAATACAGAAATAGTATAAATCTCAAGGTATATTCAAGATCTTATCTATAATGTACGCTGATCTCCAAAGACCTAGATTCTTGTTCAATGGCCATCCAGTGACATCTAGACTGGGTTTGGGTGTTCAATTGTACTGAATTGCAATAACTCAATTCAGTAAAGTCCAGAAAACCTCAGTGGGTTAGCCAAACTCCATTCAATTGAGGGACAAGCCAACAAAGAGTAATTCATATAATTTCAAGTCCAACTTGAAACACACAGAAATGCAATTAAAAAGGTCAGTCATCATAATAAATAAAATGGTTGGACCTTTGGGTCATTTTCTCCATATTAATTGAAGTTTCAATTCAGGCCAACTGAGTATCCAAATACACCCTTAGCCTCTCTTAAAATCCTGCTCTCTTTTTGTTTGAGATATATACACTCCCCTCACCAGAAGATCAATCTGATATCCAGAAAAAAAAAATCCTGGAATTTGAAAAAACAGCAGGTATGTAAGACAAGCAGAGACCATAAACAGAAAAGGAGCCAATCATCTAACAACTAGTTATTGTAAATCATAATCCCATGTCAGGTGATAACAATATAATGACGATTTTTAAGAAGGGCTAGATATGGTGTTTTAACACTCTTTCACTCAACCTATCATTGACTAGATTTTTCTACATGTGGCAAACATGTAAAAGACATGAACCACTCATGAGGTAGGATATACCTTCAATGGTCTGTACCCCAAAAATATATTGATCTAACAATCCTAACCACTCAATTGGAAGACCCTTGGGAGAGAAAAGGACAGTTAAAGAAAGTTGAACAAAGCTCCTTTGATTGTACATTTTCCCTAAAAAATCCTCCAATCCAAGGGTTAAGAAGCTTGAATTGGTGTTTATTTTTGGAATTTGGCCCACCAAAAGTCGAACCTGCCAAATGATCAGTTTTGATCTTGTTAGTGTTTGCCCCATGTACAAAAGTCACTGATTAGTGAAAAATTTTCCAGGTTCTCTTTTTAAAAAATTACTTGAAGAGAGTTTCTTTTATCCAGTGAAAAGAGAAAGATCAATTGAGTGGGTTATATGTTAAATGACACTATATAAAATGTAGCTGACAACAACTCCCAACAACCTACAATTAAGAATCCCGAAACTCGACATAACTATTTCGGTACAAGTGAATCAAACAACAACCTGTGAACTGTGACTACTGATCTTGTATGTGTTTGCCCCATGTACAAAAAGCAAGTCACTTATTAGTGAAAAATTTTCCAGGTTCTCTTTTTAAAAAATTACTTGAAGAGAGTTTCTTTTATCCAGTGAAAAGAGAAAGATCAATTGAGTGGGTTATATGTTAAATGACACTGTATAACATGTAGCTGACAACAACTCCCAACAACCTACAATTAAGAATCCCGAAACTCGACATAACTATTTCGATTTACAAGTGACTCAAACAACAACCTGTGAACTGTGACTACCAGAACAACATCTTGCACTCCCCTAGAATATGAATTGATTTCATAACTCTTTAATTGTGAACACTAATGCAACCTTTTTTTTCCAGTAAAGACTTTGCCCCGACCCCGCATGAATTGCAAAAAGATTTAGCAAACTAAGCCAATTTAGGTTATTTCTCCCCTTAGTTTCATTGGGAAATGCAGCAAACTGCAAACCACGTCGATCATCCTGGCCATGTATGAGGTAATTATACTACAAACCGTAACCTATTTTCCCAATTATGGGTGAAGCTTTCACCACTAAACTTTGTCAATTGCAAGATGAAAATAAGAAGACATCTACTTGTGTTTAGGCCAACAAGTAAACAAATACTACTTTTGCATGATGAGTTTCCTTATTTTTTGAAGTTGTGACATGATAATGAGGATACATATCGGAACATAATTATTAAACGGGTTCAACCAAAATGTTGAAGTCAACAACCCTAACTCAGATACAGTTCTCTGCAAAATGCATTTGTCATGTGAAAAGGTAAATGCGACAAAGTTGGCCGCCGCCTGCCGCAGACACGCAGCAATCACATGGTAAGAGAGGGAGTTGACCGCCCGGTTTCCTCTATCTCTCCACCTTCATGTTTGCCCTTTATATGGCCTCAAAATGGCAAGGTAGGCTACTGGCTGCTGCTGCTATCTGGCCTTGTCATACAGCACTCAGTCTCTATTAGTATTTCCAGTTGAACAAGTAGAGGGGGAAAAAAAGCAACATAACAACTCAAAAAGAAAAAAGCTTGTCAGATAAGCTGTGTGCAACTTTTAAAAAAAAAAAAAAAAAGCTGTGTACAAGTTACCTATAACAGAGAAAAACCAAATGATACAAGCAATTGAATAAGTAAAACAGAATTCAACTGTAGAAAACACAAAATAGCTAAAGTTCAACATGGAGACAAATAAACAACATTCAGTTATACATACGATGATGACAGAGATAGAAGTAGAAGAAAAGAAATTAAATTGTTACACGAACTAAGAAAGGATGCTTACCATCCTGTCATGAACTTTTTTGAAGCCCAGCTTCGAACAACTTTATAAAATGCCTACATATTAAAGAAATGATCAGCTAAATCACATGCAAAGCTTTCCCAACAACACCGCCAAAAGAATATGCAGAGCAAAAAATGCAGAATTTTTGCGAATAACCACCACAGTAAGGTAGAACTTCGTGAAAAAAATAAATGTATGATGTACCATCAAAGTGCACAAGAGCATACATTATCTAATAGTATTAGCATCTTTATATTAACATATTCAAGACTAGCAAAGTTGAAAGATTTTCTCTTCAAAATGCTCTTATTATCAGCTGTGAGTGTAGTGATAGTTTGATGGTTTGTATCAACATAAACATCCAACAAATTATCATCACCATCATCTTAGCCTTTCTTCCAGAACTTTGGAGTTGGGATTAAATGGTAGATTGGCAAAAGTTTTACAATCAGCTGCCCGCCGGACATCAACCATCCTCTTTTACCCAGGGGTTTTCAAATCAAGCATAAAAGTTTTGGTTCCTCGCTGTTAGGATACATTATAATGGAACTTTAAACCATGTTTACAGCTGAAAACAGGCCATGCTTACACGATTGGAACTGCCCAAGTTCACACGTCTGGATCTGCCCTAGGTCACATCTTTGGATCCTCCCTAGGTCACATGTCAGAATTCCAAAACGACAGCTTAAGGAAACTTACCGGGAAGGTTTTTCTTTTCCATTTCCAGCCATTTTTGCTTAAAAACAAATGAAACCAGGATTTTCCTATTGCACTGGACTATGGTGTTGTTACTTTCTTTAGCTTAACGCATCAATGACTTGCTTCCTGTACACATGGCAAACATTCATCAGACCTGAACTAATCATCAGGCAGGCTACACCATGTATGGGCCACACCTCAAAAATCGAACTGGCCTAACAATCCTAACCATTCTATGCCAAAGCTTTTGATAGAATGGAAATAGATTGCTATCAAAGAAAGTCGATGGAAGTTCCTTTGACCATCCAATTTTTTCACTTATACACCTCCTGGTTAAGGGTTAGGATTTTCCGCTCAGTCCAAAGTGGTTTGGATATCGTATACATTTTCCTCATGTGAAGAAAACAAGTCATTGACGAGTTAAGCAACCATCCACTTATGATCCAGGGCTCTCCCTCTCACTCCTTCTCTTAATCAACCATTCAATGCATGGCTTGTAACTTTTTATTTTCTCTTTTGTATAAGCAAAGAAACAGACTCTATAACTCAAGAAAATACCACTCAAGAGGACGATCCATCAAGGCAATGAATATTCATCTGCAATACATAACACATATCTAGCAGTAACGACCTTGGCCAGAACATATATGGTATCGGCATCCTCAATGAATGCTTGAATTCAACTATCCCAGATAAAACTATCTCTTTGATTTTGTTTAGAAGGAGAGCTTCCATGGATAGAAGAAGCAAATCAAGATGGTATTGCTACCCACGTGTCCAAAGATCACAGGACACTTGATATAAGTGATAATTCTCATACAATTTAAAAGGATATTTTGTAATATTCTTTTCCTTTCTTTATGGGATAGTTTCCAAAACTGTTACAGAAACTTATTCCTTATACAGTTGTAACAGATTCTCTGTGGTTATAAATATAGAAAAGACACCCCTCACGACTCACCTTGATTTGGTGAAGCCATTCAAATTTTAAAATTCTTTATGGTATCAAAGCCAATACCAAGGTGAGTAGTTCACTACATCTTTTTCATTCTCATCTTCAGTGTTTCCTCTTTCTTACTTCCCTCTTCATCGCAATGGCAACTCTCGTCTTTTCTTCATCTCTCTCATCCGGGTTCAAGTACATATATCCTTCCACACTAAACATTGGGAACTTCGTCTCCATTAAACTCACTCCATTCAATTTTCTTCTTTTGAAAACCCAACTTATGGGAAAGACAAGAATGATTCGGTTGGTAAGCAAGAAAGAGAGAAAGGAGTTGTTCGTCAAATTTGTTGTTGGCACCAGTTCAACCACATTTATCAGCCTGAGGATGTTTCCCAGGCTCTTGCAATTATAACATTGGCAGATAGCCATGATTGAGCTTGGTTTCTTGATACCGGCTCATCCGCTCACATGACTACAAATGTCGATAAGCTTCGCTCACTCCACCATTATACTTGTTCTGACAAGATCCTTGTTGGGAATGGAAATGCTCTCGATATTACTCCTAAAGGACAGACCTCTATTGACATGGGAAATCATCATTTGCATTTGAATAATGTCTTAGTTGTTCCAGAGATTAAAAAGAACCTTTTATTAGTGAGTCAACAGACAAGTGACTATCCTTATAGGTTCAATATTTTTGTCGACTAGCTTTTTTATACAACCAAACAAGTGATTACAACAGGCAATAGATGTGGTGGTTCACACACCTTGCAGCCAAATAATGAAGCAACATTTTTCTCAACTCAGTATAGAGTGGGGAGCGATGAGATTTGGCACCAACACTTAGGTCACCCTCACATGCATGTTGTGGATTGTTTGAAGAAGAATAAACTCATTATGAGCAAGAATGATGCTGATAATAAAGTTGAGAAAGTTTGTTGTAGTTGTCGAATGGCTGTGCAATGTTGCTTATTGTATTTACTTTATGATGAACAATGGGATGAACCTCCCTCTGTTAAACATTGTGATTTATAGAGAGCACCTCCTATTCTATCTCATCAGCATTTTAATATTAAATCATTTTTGTGGATGCATGCACTCGATTTACATGGTACTTTCCATTAAAATTTAAGCCAGATTTTCAACAGTGCTTTATCACCTTTCATAAATAAATTGATACACAGTTTGGAAAATGAATGAGTCCTCTAATCGGATGGTGGGGGTGAATTTAAAGATGAGGATTTTATATCTTATCTTCTCAAACATGGAACCAGACACCAAATGTCTTGTCCCCACACACCTGAGTAGAATGGACTAGCTGAAGAAAGCATAGAAATATTACTGAGTATGGCTTGACAATAATGTTCTATGGAGGTGTTCCTGGAAAATTTTGGGTCGAAGCCATTGGGATTGCAATTTGGCTGATCAACCAACAACCATCTCGTGTTCTTAAATGGCAATCTCCTTATAAAAAATTGATGAACAGTAAACTGAATTATGGATCTCTTCGTATATTTGGTTGCCAATGTTCCCCTATTTAAGGGATTATGCAAAAACAAACCTCGGAGAACCCAAAAACAAACGAACTCTTTTGACTTAATTCATGGATAGAATCAATGTTTGACCCATGTTCGTTGCCTTGCGTTTTCCTAGGTTATAGCCTAAGCCACGAAGGTTACCGTTGCTATTACCACCTGCACGCCGTGTCTATGTTTCTAGACACGCAGTATTTGATGAGGTGACATTTCCGTTTAGGGATCCTACTTTTCTCACCAACAAATACCAATGAGGAAATCACAACTAATGCGGGGGCATTTTCACACTGGGTTCGAGGGGTGGCCTGTGAGATGCAGGGGCACACTCGGGGTGGGCGGCCTGTGTGAGGCAGGTGGCTCGTGAGATGCGGGCCCCACCTGTGTGACTCGGGTGGCTCGTGTGAGGTGGTACCCATGTGATTTGGGGCACACAAGGGGGGTTCGACTAAGGGCCTAACCCATGAGACGTGGGGCCTGGGCAATGAGATAAAGGGAATAATTCGTCATACTCTAACAGTTCGAGCTTTTAGAGCATGTGGTTGAATGTCCTACATCAAATTGGTATCAGAGCGGGAGGTCTCGTGTTCGAGACTCCTCACCGGGGGTGATTAATGCGAGGGCATTTTCACACCGGGCTCGAGTGGGGTGGCCTGTGAGATGCAGGGGCACACTCGAGGTGAGCGGCTTGTGTGAGGCAGGTGGCTCGTGAGATGCGGGCGCCACCGGTGTGACTCAGGTGGCTCGTGTGAGGCGGTACCCATGTGATTTGGGGCCCACGAGGGGGGTTCGACCGAGGGCCTAACCCATGAGACGTGGGGCCTGGGCTGAGATAAAGGAATTAATTCGTCATACTCTAACCGTTCAAGCTTTTAGAGCAAGTGGTTGAATGTCCTACATCAACAACCTTTTCTAAATGGATTATAGGTGCAGCCAATTAGTTGAATGATATCTCATCACCACCGTTTATCTCTCCTCTTTCAATAGTGGAGGAATCTTCTCCATCACATGATTCACATCCATCTACTTATCAAGGACCAGCTCACTCTATGATGGTTGACTCCTCAACTGCACCATCAGTGATGGAAAGACCTATCTCCATTTCAATTTCACCATCCTCAACAGTGCCTATTGTTGGTAGTATCTAGGAGCCACCTACCACTGTTGTCGAAGCTTCTATTAGTGGTCCCATGAGCTAAACAATGGTGACATCTTGGGTTGGTACTGCCAAGCCCAATCCCAAGTACTTCTCATTTGATTACACATTAATTGCCAGTGCCATTTCAACTAAATCCAAGACAATAAAATCTTCTTTCAAACACCCAGGATGGCTATCTGCGAAATTGCCACTCTGCATCACAATGAGACTTGGGAGTTGGTACCCAGAACACCTACAATGAACGTGGTAGGTTGTAAATGGGTTTACAAGGCTAAGCTGTAATCAGATGGGTCCTTGGAACATTTTAAAGCAACTTGTTGCTAAAGGGCTTAATAAAAAAACTTGACATTGATTTTCAATAATAATAAAAATAAATAAATAAATCTCCCGTTCTCAAACCCACTACAATTCGGATTGTCTTAACTGTTGCACTAGCCCATAATTGGGATTTGGGATATTTGACAGTTAAACATTACAAAAGCCTTCCTCCATGGGCGTTTGGGTGAACTTGTTTACATGGAATAGCCACCGGGATTCAAAAATCCCTCTCGGCCCACATTTGTTTTTTTCTCAAGCCATGGGTCTCGTCAAGCCCCTCGAGCATGGTTCGACCACTTCAGCACTTATTTTCTATCTATTGGGTCCTTTCGCAGCTCAGTCAACTCATCACTTTTCATCTGTCATAGCTCGTTTGGTACCTTTCTTCGTTTACTCTACGTGGATGATATCATCTTGACAGGTAATAATCCAGCTTCTCTGGACAAGTTTATTCAACAACTGGGGGCAGAATTTGCCATGAAATATCTCAGTTTTCTCCGTTATTTCTTTAGAGTTGGAAGTGAAACAGTTCACAGGTGGCCTTTTCCTTAGTCCAACTAAATATGCTTCTGAGCTCATTAAGCAAGCTCAAATGGACTATAGGCCCATCTCTACTCCCTTAATATCAAAATTTCGGTCTCCGCAACATGGCGATTCCCATTCTCTGAGTCACAGTTTTATCAAAGCATTTTGGAGGACTTCAATACTTAACATTTACTAGGCTCGATTTTTCATATAGTATCAACTATGTTTGTTAGTTCATGCAGGCACCAACTAATTTTCATTTTCACTTGGTCAAACGTATTCTCTGTTATATACAAGGTATGCTTGATAATGGCATTCTCACTTATCCAAAAATCCGATGGTTCTCTATGCCCTCTCAGATGTTGCCTAGGCAAGTGTCCGTTGACTCGTCAATCAACCACTGGCTATTGTACCTATCTTGTTGGGAATTGTATCTCATGGAGTGCGAAAAAACAATCCGCTATGGCAGGATCTAGTATCGAGGCAGAATATCGAGCTCTTGCTTCTACTGTTGCAAAGGTTACCTAGCTATCCTTCGTCTCGTGTGATATTGGGTTGTATTTGAGTCGACCACTGATGAGGATATCTAACAGTTTAAAGTTTATCGTCGATAGAAGCAGGCCCCACAAGCATCACTATGGATAGGATGAGATTGAAGATCAATAAAAGCTTGTTGCAATTATTTTTTTAGTTGGTTAGTCTTATGTTAATTTCCTATTGTAGAAATTTAAATTTTTAAAAGTTCATATTTTTAGAAATTTCTATTTTCAAAAATTCATATTTTTAGAAATTTCTATTTTAGTTAATTTCCTGCTTTTCAGAAAATTCTAATCTTAAGAAATTTCTATTTTTGTTAGTTTCCTACTTAGGTTATTCTAAACTAAGACTTTTATTAGTTTCATCTTTAGGTTGTTTCTAATCTAAGTAACTAGGGATATTTTGGTATTTTCCTTTTATTTGCAAGTTCTATTTAAAGGAAATTAAGCCCTAAACATTTTAGTTGATTTGTTTTGGAGAAAAGAATAAATCAACGGAGTTTTTCCACAACCGGGTGTGAGACCTTCCTGTTCCTCATACTCCACCTACTTTCTTTATCTAGTTAAACATTATAATCTTCTTTTAACTTCTTCGATATGGGAAAAGGTAGCACTTGGATCTTTAGTAACTCAGTTTGTCTCCTTCGATAATCAAGTTGCAAATATCTTCACTAAGCCATTGCCTCGCCAATCATTTGAACATTTACAGGTCAAATTTGGCCTTTGGCCCAACCCTTGGCATGGTTTGAATCAGCATATAGAAGAAGCAAATCAAGATGGTACTGCTACTCATGTGTCCAAAGATCATAGGGAAACTTGATATATGTGACAATTCCAATACAACATAAAAAAATATTGTGTAATATGCTTTTCCTTTCTTATGGGATAGTTTCCAAAACTATTACAGAAAGTTCTAACAAATTCTCTTTGAGGTTATAAATATAGAAAAGACACCCCTCATGACTCACCTTGATTTGGTGAAGTCATTCATATTTTAAAATTCTTTATGCTACACTTGCTGGAGGCCCAAACTATAGCATTTTTTAATCACCTTCATTAGTAACTGGACCCAAAAATCATTCAAAGAACCTTTGACTTGTGTGCCATGTCATATTAATTTTACAATTTTTTTGTCACTCTTCAAGGATTTTGGATCTAGCTGGATGAGTTTTTGTATTTTGTGTGTTAACATGCATTATTTAGGCTCTTATAACTCATCATATCATTTTACTTCTTTATATTTTTTTCAAAAAAAAAAAAAACGAATATATTTTAAGTGCAATTTGACAGGGAAAAAAGGAAAAAGAATGAAACAATCCTTTCCAGTAGTAAAACCAAAATGAGATTTACAACTAGGATCAAAACACGTCAAAACAAACACACACACACACACACAAAAGGTACGGAAGAAGCTAATTCAAGAAAACTGAACTCTGTTTTCAACCAAAAACCTCCACAGCAAAAAAGAAAAGAAGAGAGAGAGATAGGAAAAAAAAAAAGAGTTGACAAAATTGATGAATTAGGTCCTTAATAATTCAAATAAAACAACAGAAGTGGCCCGCCATATTAAAAAAGGGTCTGAAGGAACCCATTCATGAAAATCAATAGCGGTTTCGAATCATCCTCCTAGGAAAAATAAAGGAATAACTTCAATTTTAGAAAGGAAAAAAGATGCCCGTCCAGAACTGCCGAAACAAATCCGATCCAACCGGTGAAAAGGGTTCTCTGGAAACTCATCACGGAATTGAAATACCATGTACTGATCCTAATTCAACAAAAGATTGAATGACATGAAAGGAGAGAGAGAGAGAGAGAGAGAGAGAGAGAGAGAGAGAGAGAGAGAGAGAGAGAGAGAAATCCGACCTCTCTACCATGCGAAGCCGCAGAAGCAGCAGCGGAAGAAGAAGAAGCTTTGGATCCGGAATCGTCTTCGACGGAGTCAGCAACTGGTATGAGGAGCTCTCGATCTCTGTCTCTGCTAGCCATTGTCATCGACGATCTGTCGTCGCCCATCAGCAGCAGACGCCGCCGCTGCTACTGCTGCTGCTTGACTTTATTGCAGAATTCAAAGAAATCTCTCTCTCTTCCCTCTTTTATCCTCTTTAGAACAGAACTGAAAACTGTTATTACAGAGAGATTTTTCTGAAGAAGGAAATGAGAAAAAGGAATAATGACGAAAGTTAGCTGACGGTTAAAACAATATTTCTCGTCCGTCCATTTGTTTTGTACGACATGTCCCACCTAAGGTCTGAAATAGCCTGATTTTTAGACCAGATAAAAATATCAACGGTGGATCCTACCTAATGGAAAGATCAGATATTATCCACGTGAGTTCCACATCGGCACACGTTCTGCGTGTGATTGGGCAGCGAAACCGATCTGTTTCTGCGAGAAATGTTCGCATGCTGTTTTGCATGCTGCGTTTCACGTGCGACGTTCGTAGATGTTGCAATTTAATTGGACCGTGTGATTGTGTAGTGCATTAAATAATGCATCGCTGACTGAGATGGACCAATCACTATACAGCAAAGGAGGAAAAAAAGCAGAAAAGTCGTGGTTTGGCAAACCGGATCCGGACTCAGAGAAAAACTGCTACCGTCCATTCATTAGGACCGCCACACCCGTACATCGATTCCTACCATCAGCTATCCATTGATTTTGACGGTGCAGCGTGTTGCATACGAAGGACGCGGTTCGGCTGGGCACGCCGCCACCAGCTAGGTGGCTAGTGGTCGGTGCTATGTGGACCCCACCATGATGTATTTATTTTATCCACGCCGTCCATCCATTTTGAAAGATAATTTTAGAGCTTTGTACTAAAAATGAGGTATATCTAAATCTCAGGTTGATCACACCATGGGAAAACAGTAGTGATTGGATGTCCACCATTAAAAACCTCCTAGGGCCCTCTGTATTGGTTATTTGACATCGAACCTGTTGATTAGGTGCCTCCAGCAAGTGTTTAATGGTGGGCGTTCAATCAGCACTGTGCGGTCCACTCAAAATCGTGAGCGTCCAATCAACACTGTGCGGTCCACTTGAGATTTCAATCAACCTCATTTTTGGGCTCATACGGTAAAATGATTTGAAAGAATGGGTTGGACGGCATGGATGAAGCACATACATCATGGTGGGCCAACAGATCACCGACCACTAGCCATTGGCTGGTGGCAGGGGGAGTAGCCAATCCCTTTCCGTTATGAATGGACCATCTGGTGATCTTAGCGATGGTTCCCACCTTTTGTACGGTCGGATGTTAACGAAAACTTGCGCGAGAAGAGAGGACCCGCGTAGTGCGGCAAATATGGACGGAGATTGGCTACTGGTCAGTGCTATGTGGACTCCACCAAGATGTATGTGCTTCATCACGCCGTCCATTCATTTTTTTTATATCATTTTATGGCATCATTCAAAGAACTGGGGTAAATCCAAATCTCAAGCGGACCACGTTACAAGAAGGAGGGTTGATTGAACACCCACGGCTAAAAGCTTCCCGGGGCCACAAAAGCTTTGGATCAAGATGATATTTGTATTTTCCCTCCATCCGCGCCTGCATGACTTAATTAACAGGTCGGATGACAAATAAAAAATGCTTTTAGAACCTGTTTGATTTTGAGGGGTCGGGTAAATACCCTTGAAAGGGGGTTTGAATTTTCAAGTCGATTTTTTCCTCGAAAATTGGTCCCAAAAAACTGACTTATATTTGTGGACCCATTGTGATGTGCATGACATATCTATACCGTCCATTTGTTTTATCGGAAGATTTTAGGGCCTAAGTCCTTAGACAAATGCAATGCTCAAGTAGTCCATATTACAAGAAACAATGGCCTTAAATGTCCGCCATTAAAAGTTAATTTGTTTATTGGGCCCACATTAATGTTTATATATCATCTAACCTGTTCATGAGGTTATAAAAACTTTGATAAAGGGTAAACACAAATATCAGCCTTAGCCAAAACTTCAACGGGCCACATAACTTTTTATACGGCAAGCATTCAATTTCCACTGTTTCCTAGGGTGTGGTCCACTGGAGCTTTGGATTTGCCTCATTTTTTGGCTCATGTCCTAAATCAAGCTGACATATAGGATGAACGGTGTTGATACGTCATGTACATCACTGTGGGCCCTATATTCATTTGGTAGTCATCATTGAATTTAACACGAAAAAGCTTAAGTCGTCAACGCACGCGCAAGAAGCGACGGGGTAATTTCCTGGTAAGTAATTATTACTTATTTACCTGGTAATTATCATTTCATTCAAAAATCAAACATGCCCTTAATAGTAGACATTTAATCACTATTTTTTTGTATTGATAATTAGAACAACTTTTAAAATGTAAAATGGTTTGTTTTTATTGCAACATGAACAGACAATGATAAAATTTTGAGAATTTTGTAAAATAAATCTAAATTTTAATTTTAACTGTTAATTGACTGTCCATATTTTTTAAGAGAAATGCTCGTACCCAAATAGTTGTGCCTCCAACTAATTGGCCTGTGGGGAGCTATCGAGGTGTTTGTATGACTCCTTATTTATCTAAATAAAAATATGATGCCTTAAAAATCAGGTTAATCCAACTGCCAGTTAGGGTATACAGTCAAAAACCATAAATCGGTATTTAAAAAGTTTCTTGATTTTTGGGACATTTGATTTTTCACAATGGATAATCTTAATGGATGGATAAGATGTGATACAAACATCATGATGAACCATGGCTATGATTTTCTTGATGGGATAATCTTAGTTGATGGATAAGATGTGATACAAACATCATGATGGGATGTGCCTACTTCGACATATAATTAGTTGAGTGTGAGCATCACTTACTTTTTAAATATTTTATTTTAATCCACTGCAACATTATTGCAAGATAAACATTAAAATTTTGAAAATCAAAATCTAAGGCCAGGAGATTGCTAGGAACTAAAGCCACGTGCGGCAGCGAGAGATCTTATTCAACCTGACCAGCTGCCCTCTATTCCCAAGCTTCCTGGAACATATATTCCATTCATCCACTTAATTTTTAGGACACATTCATTTCACTTTTAGTATTCAGCCTGAATACGAGTAGAGGTGTACACGAGTTGAACCGAGCTGAGCAGCTCGGAGCGGTTCGAGCCAAGATTAAGCCTACGTGGCATTTTCACAAACACATGAAGTGCACTTTCGATTTATCATTGATTGTAAAACAACAATAGTTGTTTACAGATATTTCATCAAACACCTCATAGGCAACATCAAAAACAAGAAAAAATGATATTTATTTCATATGCATATCTTCCCTACCACTAGCCAACACTTCGTTAAGTCATTTCATCAAACACCTTGTGAGCAACATAAATATCAAAGTAACCAAGGCACTGGACTAGTTTGATCTGAGTTTGATTCAAGTTAGGGTTCAATTCAAGTCGAGTTTAGCTCGGGCAAGCTTGAACTTGGTTCGAAAATTTTTTGAGCTAAAAAAATCAGCTCCAACTCATTTTCAAACCGAGTCAAATCAAGCTTTTTCAAGTCGAGCAAGTTAACCAATCTAATTGGGCTCATGTATAGCCCTAAATATGTGAGATCTAAAGCTTAAGTGGGCCACACTGCAGTAGACAATTAAGATAGAAAAATAGGGCACACGCTAAACAATAAAGATAGAAAATGCCATCGGTTAAAACCATCATGGGTCCAACCATGATGTTTACGTGCAATCCAACCCTTTCATGAGTTTACTCCCATGTCAATGAACAAAGACATAAGTATCATCTTCATCCAAAATTCCTCTGGCTACGGTTTCAATGGTAGGCATTCAATTCTCACCCGGGGTTTTATTTGCGTTCAGGACTTTTTGTTTCTGTTTTTAAATATGGTATTATTGATGAAAAGATGAAAAGACTAGATACAACGCAAGCTTCACAGAAGACCCACAGCGTGGAAGCACAGGTGGCATCAACAATAAAAAGAAGAAAAATGGCTGGATAACACGGACGTGGATTGCGTTCTACCCCGCTTGTCTTTAGCCCCGAACGGGCAGGTCTGTGGGCAGGCCCACCATGATGTATCTGTACATCTAAGCTGTCGATTCCTTCTCTCAGATCACTTTAAAGCATGAACTCAAAAATGAGGTAGATCTAACGCTCAAGTGGACCACACCAAATGATATGCTTGGTTGCATTAAATGCAAGAGTCATTCATATGCGGTGTGGTCCATTTAAGCGTTGGATCTGCCTCATTTTTATGTTTATAACTTAAAATGATCTTAGAAAATGAATGGACGGCTTTGATTTACAGATACCCATTCACAGAACTGCCCGTTCGGGGCTAGAGACGGGCGGGGGTAGGACGCAATCCGCGTCCGGCTATCACCGTTAGTGCAGCGCGGAGCTCACAATGCCACGCTAATCTGAGTGGATTCAGCGTGGGACCCACCATGCATAGGCCGTTCATCATTCTCTGTCAGGACGACACCACAAAAAACAGTAGAGGTAACGAGGTATGCCATTCAAACCTTCATTGGCCCACATTGAAGTTCTTTGATCATCCACTCCGTACGTAAAGTCACACGGACAGGGAAAACGCAAATATCAGCTTAGCCCAAAACTAATGTGTTACCAGGAGGCTTTCAATGGTAGGCATTCAATCCATACTATTTCCTGTGGTATGGTCTACTTAAGATTTGGATATGCTTAAAATTTGGGATCATGTCCTAAAATCATATGGAAAAACTGATGGACGGAGTGGATAGAACACATACATCACCAGTGGGCCCCACGGAGAACCTACACCACAATATAGAGCGGTGAGCTCCTCACTACACAATCCGCGACGGCTTTGTAGATGGACGAGTCTCCCACACGTGGTAGGCCGGTACGTGTGCCCGACCCGGCTTTTCGATCTCTCGTCGACTCCGCTAGCAAGCGGCTCTATCGTTCTTCAGATCCCTCCTCCTATTTCACTTCCTTCTCAAAACCCTAATCTCTGTTTTCCTTGTATTGGTTTTGAGAGGAAAAGAGGAAGAAGGGTCCATGGTTTTCTACTTCAAGGCCCGTCCAGATGCGGGCGATTACACCATTTTCATGGGTCTGGACAAGCACGAGAACGAAGATCTCATCAAATATGGATTTACTGAAGACATTTGGTAATTATCCTTTAATCCTACTGCCTCTACGCATGAGATTTTATCTTCATCCTTCGAATTTGCAATCCATCGGTGTAATTTCCACTTCGGGCCGTTAATCATTGCTTTCTTTGGAATCCATGGCCTGATTTCCGTTTGTATTCGGAGAATTTTCAACTTCACTATCTAGTGCCCTAGATTTTCTTCCGACTGCGTGTGCTTCCATTCCGTGGCTTGAATTCCAGTTTCAGTTTTGTAGATACTGAGATTTCACAATTAGATGCGTTTGGATGTACAATTTATTTTGATTGCAACAGTGAGATGCCAAGAAACCTATAGGGTTGAATTATTGTGAGAAGAAACAAACTACAAAAATGTTGAAAAGGAATCGTCTTTCCTGAAAAGCTATCCAGACAACTCACTTCTAGCTTTTGTACCTTAACTATTGCAATCGAAGTCCATTTTTTTTAATCCAAACAAAGCCCTAAATTATCTGCTTTGATTTGCTTGGTTTCTGTTTTCTATTGCATGCCTTATTCTGTTTTTAAGAATTGCTATTATTGTAATTACAGACCATGTTTCTTCTGAATTCTTATATGTTCAATTCATGGATTTCCCAATTTCATGCCCTAAATTCGATGCAGTTTTGGAGTTCTTTTGGATATGTGGGTGAATGCTCTTTTTTTTTTTTTCTTTTTTTTTTTTTCATATCTTAATTCCCATTTTGTTGTGTAGTTCCTTTCTGACTGCATAATCAAATGTGCTGGTTTTCTATGTTATTTCATTCTTTTCTGTTTGATGAATGGAAATTTATTGAAAAGATAAAGAAAAAAAGAAATAACACAAACAGCCATTCAACCAAACTGAAGGCTATGAAACAAAAATACAGTAAGTCCCTGCCCCACCAATCAACTAGGGACCCATCTGGCGATCCGCAACACAAAGCTCCCCCATTGAATACACTGTCATTGGCCAGGTTATCTGCCTACTCATTAGCCAATTGATGAACATGAGAAACAGAAGCAGAATCAGCTTGCAAGTTATAATGGCTTAATAAGTATCGGCAAGTTTTTATGGGTCCCTACCATTTTCTAACCATTTAATCACATTATGTGGGCCCCCCTCAATGCTAATGGGACTGAAATTGTAATTGGCTTCTAGTTTAATCATTGCGACAAATATCCCTGAGATTTTTAAAATCTCATGATATCCTGACAGAAAATTTATTAACCAATATATCGCGAGATTTTCAAAATCGCATATGTTCTAAATTTATTGTGATTTTAAGAAGTAAATATTTAACAGTTTAAATTAATTCATTTTTACCCATATTTTTAAAATATTAAAATTATTTTGCTTTATAGTAAATGTTCTTTTGATATTATATTGGCAGCAAGATTTTTTCTCTTCTTTTTCGTTTTGAAGGATAACGATAAGTGTATTATAAACAAGTGCCAAGAGGCAAAGCTGTACAAGGAAAGGATGGGTGACCACCCCGGCTAATGACATGAACAAAGAATAATCAATTTCCCCTTTCAAGCTCGAGGCCCATTCCATAATCAGACCCTTCGTTTTTAACATTACATTTCCCATAGAGTGGCTCATGTTCCTAAAGCATCTCATATTCCTCTCTTCCCAAATAGCCCATAGCCCTGCCAAGAGGCACAAATGGCAGAGGATTTTCAATTCCTCTTTGAGTTGAACCTCATGCGAAGACCATAGGAATGAATCTATGGAATTTGGGTATTCCCACTTAACCAGAATGTGGATAGGATTACATTCCAAAGAGATGTCGCTGCTGGACAATGCATGAAGAGGTGATTAATAAATTCCGAATCAGCCATACACATAAGGCACACGTTGAGGAGGATCATTCCCCTTTTCCAAAGATTATCCACTGTCAACACCTTGCCTTGGCCAACCAACCAAGCAAAGGCCGCAACTTTTGACAGGGCACCATAAGACGAAAAAAATAAAATGGTAGCAGCTACTCTGCTGAAGTTTCCACCTCTACCTCGAGCTTGGAGCGACTTGTAGAAGGAACGGACCTTGAAGCATCCCGTACTCTCCATCTACCAACACATCTTATCCTCTTCCCCAACAATAGGATAGCAAATTTTGATATGATCTAAAAGGGAGCTCAATTCCCCCACCTCATCATCAAACAAAAAGAGGTGGCAAGGAGGAGTCCAAACGACGTTGTTCCCACTGCAAGAGTTGCACCGTCCCATAATCACATTGTGGTACATTGATAACCTTGCAATCCGTGGGAAGCACAACTCCCAAGATTTCCTTTCCAACCCACAAGTCTTTCCAAAAATGTATATATTCACCATCCCTATGCACAAAGAGCACTCCATACCCAAAGCTTCCTCTAACTGAAGCAATTCTTTTCCAAAAGTGTGATGCCCCATACAAAGAGGGAGGACTCTTTTGTAAACCACCCACTTTCATCTACCATACTTACTAATAATTATATCCTTCCAAAGTGCCCCATCTTCTGTGCCAAACCTCCATATCCACTTTCCCAGAAGAGTCGTATTCATGTCACTCAAATTTTTAATGTTTGCACCTTCCTCCTTAAAAGGTTTTCATACCTCGTCCCAATTTAGGAGATGGAACTTACTTTTGTCTTCTGCACCTTGCCATAGGAAATCTCTCCGTAGCCTATCAATCTTATCCAAAACAGATTTCAGGCATCGATATAATGGCATAAAGTACACCGGGAGGCTGGATAACACAACTTTAATCATTGTTATGCCGCCCCCCAATGATAAATATCTACTTCTTCATTTAACAATCATTCTTTCTAATACTGCATCCCATAAGTGCTTAGTCGATCTTCCCATGCCCAGAGGAAGGCCAAGGTACGTAGATGGGAACTCACCCACCTTACAACCGAACCACGATGTAAGCAGTACAAGCTCCTCCTTAGTGACACAGATTCCTAGCATCACACTCTAAGAAACATTCACTTTTAGCTCTGAGACAGCTTCAAAGCACATAATAATCATTCTTAAATTGTCCTCCTTGCATGTGTTTGCATCGCAAAACAATAGTGTATCGTCCACAAATGGAAGCTAGGGGGCTTAATTATCTAATAGAGAAACCAGAGAATAGATCGATTTGATGACTACGATCCAACATTTTGCTAAAGCCTCAACCACCACCATAAAAAGGAGAGGGGATTAGGGATCTCCTTGCCTCAGCCCCCGCGAGCTTTGAAAGAGGCCTTTAGGCGAGCCATTGGCTAAAATCGAGAAATTGGGAGATCTCGTACACTCCTTTATCCACTCCCTCCATGTATTCCCACAACCGATCCTCCCAACCACGTAGTATAAGAAGGCCCAATCCACATGATCATAGCCTTTTCTAGATCCAATTTGCATACGTCACCTCCCAATTTCTGCCTGAATTTGGCATCATTGAAACCCTCATGGGCTATGGGCGTAGTAACGATGATTTGTCTTCCTTCTATAAAAGCCCCTTGGTTCTTTGATATGATCCCTTGAAGAGCCCCTTTAAATCTTGTAGCTAGCACCTTAGCAAGAATTTTGTAAATGCTCCCAATTAAGCTAATGGGCCTATATTTTTTAAGATTTTCGGTGCTGGAGATCTTTGGGATAAGTGTTATGAATGAGGCCCCTAGCTCTTTGGATAATCGTCCCCTGGCGTAAAATTCATCCATAAAATCCAGCACATCCCTCTTAACTATCTCCTAAAAGCTTTGGAAGAAAGCTAGAGGGAATCCATCTGGACCTGATGCTTTTTCTCCCCCCAAATCATCCCACAACTTTCTTGAATTTGGCTTTAGAAAAAAGGCTTTTCGAGAGAATCAGCCACCTCCTGGGTCATAGAGTTGAATTGTAGGTTGTCCAATGAACGTCTTTTCTAGCCTTGATCTGAAAGCAAATCTTCATAAAAGTCGTCAATTGTGTTGCACACCTTCTCTTTCTTATCAAACCTTTCCTCCCCCACCACCACACTAGACATCTCATTGCATCTGGCACGGGCACACGCAACGCTATGGAAAAACTCTGTATTTTTATCCCTTTCTTTGAGTCAGATGGCCCGAGATCACTATCTCCATTTGATCTCCTTCTTCTTAAGGCGGTTGGTGTAGTCACGACCAAGTGTACCACAGAGCCATTTCTCGTCCTCTGAAAGCTTCACATCCTCTGCTTTCAAGTCCAGCTCATGAATCGGCTCAAGCATAGCTTCAGTTTCAGGAGATCTTTTTCCCAACACTTCTTTCTTCCAACCAACAATCTTACCTTTTAGAAGCTTCAACTTTTGGCTTTATCTAAACTCTGCAAAACCTTCAACTAAGAGAGACTTCCACCACTGACTGCCCAGATCCAAAAACCCTTCCACTTGAAGCTAGGCTAGCTCAAACCTAAATGGTTTCAGCCACCAGTGGTCCGAGACCGAACGAGGGAGAGATAGCTGAGAGACTTTTCCACCAGTGGTTGGAAACTTCTCCACCCAGGAAGCGAACACCAAAAACCTATCGATACGGGTTCTTATGGGATGATCCTGGCCGTTAGACTAGGTAAATTTTAACCCCCTCCCCCAACACACACACATACACTAACTATGGGCAGTCAATGATGCCCTAGCCTGGTTGAGTTCTTCCCAAAACGCATCCATGTCAGTAGCCACATTGAGCCCATAGACAGACATCGAAAAGCCATCAGAAAGCCCTCCAGTAGCACCAACGGAGAGTACTTCCTGGGCCAAACTGTGCATTTCTTCCATAGAGTCGAGTCCTAGGCCACCACCATTCCCCCCAGCAAACCCATCTGATTCCAAAAAACCCAATTCTTCCCCCTAGACTCCTAGACAAACTCCAACAGACCGGAATCAAAAGAATCGGATTTTGTCTCTTGAAAGGTTAACGCTTGCACCTTTGTCCTTTTGCAAACATCCCGGACTTGGATCCTCTTGTCTCTGGAACCCAAGCCCCTCACATTCCAAGGCAAGATCCTCATTTGGGTAAGGATCTTGCCCTACGCACTGATCTATCCCCTCTGTGTAGCTTTTTTTTTCTTCTTCTTCTTCTTCTTCTTCTTTTAAATAGGCGAAAGCTCTCAGGTGGCCACTGCGAATGTTTTGAGAAACAAGACTTTGGATTCTCATAATCAATATCCCCCATGTAGCTGACCATACTCAAGAGTACAAAGAAGAATGAAGACGTACCAGTTCTCTGTTGCTACCTGATGGTTGCCTTTGCCTCATTCTACCTCGAGCCTCAACAAAGTGGAAAACATCGTAATAGTCCTCGTCCCTGTTGCTGAAAACAACACCCACCTGTCTACCAACATGTATCAGCGCACCTCTGATCCACCACTTGTCCTTGACAGTCTCCACTTGTCTGCTTAATCTTCTATCTGTACGCATCGCAATGTCTTCATCTTGCGCAACCCGGTCCAGAGTTCCAGGATTCAACAACCTTGTGCAAAGAGGAATCACATCGAGCACTTTCCCTAGCAATGCCTCTGAGAAGCCTTCAGCACCCTCAGCTTCGAATTCCCCCAACACAGCTTGAAGAGTGATCGAAGTAGAGCAGTCCTAGGTGATCATGATATTGTAAGAAAAAAATTCAAAATCTGAAAATCTCCCTAGAAATTCCCGTTCTCGGAACAAGATTTGTCACTATGGTTTATTCCCCTGAAGGATAGCTGCAGCAGCAGGGAATGAGAATCCTGACTTCGCACCGGGCTCAAGAACTATGGCAGCTTTAATCCTTGGCCATCCCTAAAAACCTGCTGGATCGCTAATACTTGCTGGGCCAGGATTCCCCAAGGAGCTTCCATCATAGTTCAGCTTGAAACATCTGGGTGGGGGGAGGTCACCATCTGTCCATAGCTTTGGCCAGCCCACAAACCTATTCTGCTTTTAATATTAATAATTTCAGTTTCATGCTCTGATGTTTAGATGTAACATGGATTTTTCAACATTAGGGTCAGATTTTATTTGGTTCAGGTGCTTTATCTTCCATGAAAGAGAAAGTTGCCTTCGTAAGTCTCTTCTAGGAAGGAAACCTCCAAGTTGTCCCTTATATCCGACAGTAAACAATTTGATTTTCTGCCCACAATAGGTCATGCAGACTCTTATCTGATTCTTCTTTACTCACATTTCTTCAAACCAACAAGCCCATTGATAGCTCTCAAAGAATTAAGAAGAAATACTTGTTTGTAGACTCCAAATCTCTCATCTACCCACCATGTTTTAGCACAAAAAATGCCTGCACTCAAAAGACTTATAGGCCAAATACATACTTGAATGGTTGTTGCTGTTGCTGCAGGTTCCATGTGGATAAAATGTCTTCTGCCCATGTTTATCTAAGACTGAATAAGGGTCAGACTATGGACAATATAAGTGAAGGATTACTTGAGGATTGTGCTCAGCTTGTCAAAGCCAATTCCATCCAAGGGAAATTCTTTTCGTGTTCCTATTTTATTTTCTTAGATAGTGTAGCAAGTTCTATTTCATGATTCTGCATCTTTTCAGGACCAACTGAACTCCTTTGTTGGGTTCTTTAGACAGATATATACGTCAAATCCTGATTGGAGATGTAGCAATCAAGGAGAATGTGGAATGGGACTGCTGTTATATTATATGTTTCTTCTGTAAAAGTTGTTCTGTTAAATGCTTTCAGCAACACTAATAACTTTTTTTCCCCTAACATATTGAATGTGTGTAACAGGCAACAAGTTGAACAATATTGACGTTGTTTACACCCCATGGTACAATTTGAAGAAGACTCCTTCCATGGATGTTGGGCAAGTTGGTTTCCACAATCCTAAAATTGTGAGTATTCTGCATCGCTTTATTATCTACGTGTATTTTAGGTACATCTTTTTTTTTATTCTCTCTCTCTTTTTGCCACAGAAAGTGGCTGCCTAACAAGGAGCCTTTCTCTCTTTGACTTCTGCATCATTCTTGTGGTAACATTTATCATTATTTAACTTCTGTTGTCAATAAATGATGATTTGGATTATCTGATTAAAGGTTGGATCTAGT
The DNA here is from genome assembly GCA_021015155.1 of Magnolia officinalis. Taxonomy (NCBI): domain Eukaryota; kingdom Viridiplantae; phylum Streptophyta; class Magnoliopsida; order Magnoliales; family Magnoliaceae; genus Magnolia; species Magnolia officinalis. Next base: position 18,025,967 of record JAJHSJ010000001.1, on the reverse strand, counting down.
TAGACACTTATCCTCAGCACTTCCTTCTCAGGGACTTGCAGAGAGTTGTTTACCTGTAATCTGACATAAGCTATTCTGTAAAAACTTATGAATTAGATCATATCAGTACTTATCATATCAATCCTTTGAGATTCCATTAGCATGAATGATTTTGCATTGTGCAGCTTGCTTCTTTCTGCATACTGACCAAAAATTCATTGTGTGAAGAGATAGGGCCTTCTAATTCTAACTGGTTGTGATGCTCGTGAATAGGTCCGCACCGTGAGAGTAGAGAAGCGCCTGAATGAGATAGTGAATAGGTTGAACAAGACAAAAGTCGAAAGGAAGCCTGACTTGAAAGGTATGATGGTCTATCCTAGATTTCATGTCCGAAGATCATATAAAGATTGTCTCTTGATTCGTGACCTTCCAGTTGACGATGCTTGCATTTCTGGGTCCATCCCAAAAATTTTAGTCTGTTATGTTTTGAAGGTTGTAAACCTTTTTGTTGGCTTTTTTTCATGGTCATGTCAGGAAGGCTGTAAACTGCTAAACAGTCTTGTTTACTTCGACCCTTCCATTTCTGAAGTTCACTGGGACTGAATAGACCTCTTCTAAGTTCTCAATTTCTGGCTTCTGCAAGCTTCCTGGAATGTGTCCTGTACTCTATATGGTGTTATAAGCCGCTCATGTTATGTGTTGTTTATGCAGCTGAGCGGGAAGCAGTGAATGCCGCAGAAAGAGCAGAAAGGAAACTTCAACTGAGAGATAAAGTAAGTCATTTCTTCATCGTATTTTGAAGTGCACCATACCAATTTACACGGCATAGGAGAATTCAATCCACTTCTTGATTGAGATGATTTGGAAGCCAAGCAAACTGTACTATTGATCTGGTGTGCTGCCTAAGTGGAGTAATTGATTTTGGGTAATATGGCATGGTGATGATTGGAATGCATGTCATAGCATTCGCTATCTTCTACCTATCATACCACTTCTGCTCCAATTGTTGCTTCAGCTCCTGCTTCAGAACCTCCCTTTGATTCCCTTTTTTTTTTTTTTTTAATTTTATTTTATTTAAATTTTAAATTTTAAAGATAAGAATTTATTGAAAAAGGCAGCAAGAGCCACCAGACAAACTATACAGACTGACAAAAATAAAATAAAATTACAAGACCCACCCCACTCCACACAAATCCCACCCTCCACATTATGGAGCCCAATTGTGAAAAAGGATCAGACTCTTAGAGAAAACCGACACCGACAAGACACTCAGATTTGTGAACATGATTATTTCTCTTGGCCTACACTGCTCAAAGGACCTCTTGAGACTGTTACTAACAATTACCACCAAGATGGACAGCTGTGTTTCAGCATTGAGATCTCAGGTTCAAACCCAAGTTGCCTGTCGGGAAAAAAACTCCTATTTATCAAGGGATGAGTAACACTTGACTTGTTTCCTGCTTCTTTTGCAGATGCTTCCTAAGGAACTTCATCCTGAATCTTTTTACTACGACAACTTTCCATCTATATTAACTGACAATATCTATGAACATTTGAGAGATGGTGGTGATGCTGTAGCTTTTCTTTATAGGAGTGACCAAAACAGCCGTACTGACGCAGGATAAAATTCCTGGCTACACAGCAAAGTTAGCAGTTGATGAAGCTGGGGATGAAATACCAATTACCATTGATCCCTAAGTTACTTGGAGGGAACCCAGTAAAACCTCCTCCAAATGAAACGGAAACAGCCCAAAACATGCATAAACCGCAACACTGCAAAACCTCCAATCACAGGAAGAAGTTTTAGGTATGCTAAGTGCATCTTGCCTCATGCAGAGAAAAGAGGAACACATATGAGACCAAAGCCACTCATCAGGTGATCTGCACTGGCTATATATCATGTCTCAAAAATCAGACCGACACAGGCATATGAGGTGAAAGGCCACCTAGTGATCAGGTAGGCATGATATTTGAGGCATGGGATATATGCAGCAGGATTGCCTGATTGGCAACTCCATTCTCAAGCTGGTTTTCCTGTGTTCTGGTTTTCCACGTGTGAGGCAACTGCACTTCCAAACTGTGCTTCGCAATTTTCTTCTTCTTTTAATTCATCAAAATTTTTTGAAAGATTAATTCATCAAATTTTAAAGCACGTCTTTCTTCTTCTCTTACCAATGTTGTCAAAATCCTAAGATTTATGATATACGATTTGAGTCGAATCTTAAGCAAAACAATTTGAATCCCACCTTGAATCCCTTTTTATATGAATCCTACAATTCTATGATTTGAATCCTGTGATTTGCGATTCAAATCCCGATTTACAATTCAAATTGCACTTTTTCTCTTCTATTTTAAGCTTCACCTGGCGTTCATTTTTTATTTTTAGATTGGTATGGGCTTTAAGAAATCTTACGATCTACAATACGATTTGTGATTTGATATGATTCAACCCCAATTTCGATTTGCGATACGATAACAATTTTGACAACGTTGCTCTTTACATATTTTTATATGAAGGCTAAAATAAATCCTAGCTAGCTTCTAACCTTTTCATTGATCGTATGAAGCTTATGAACTTCTAATCCTAACCACGAGCTAATTTAAACCACCAAAGTAGCCCTGCAATCTTTTAAAACTGTACTTAAAATTCGTCGTTAATCTACCTTACAAAATCATCATAAATCTTGCAGCTGGATCTTCATGCCCAAAAAGGCGAAATGTCAAAAGGGTACCTGCTCTCTCTCAAAAGGGACACCCCAGATTGAAAGTTATGCCTCATAAAAGGTGGTTCATCGGTTCATTGTGGATCTGTATGGGATTTGAAAATCAAGGACCTTCTTTTACATCCGTTGGTTTTTGCTTCAATTGGATCTTGATTTGCTCTACAAGTACTTTGTTTTCATCCCAGGATGCTCAGTTTTTTTTTTTTTTTTTTTTCAAAAGCAACAGGAATTAATATTGAAAAAGGAAAGAGAAAATACAAACAACAGAAAGAAAAGCATATCTGTTGAGGAAGCAGACAAGGGCTAAAAGCCTAGAACAAAAATCGCTATCTCTCAAACCCTTAGAATTGACTGCCCATGCGGTCAGGAGCCTTTTAGCCCTGGAGCCGACCGCGTTAGCACATGAAGACTTGTCGTTGAAACATTTTTCGTTTCTCTCTTGCCAAACACACCACCAGATAGCTAAAATCACCATTCTCCAAATAGTAGTTCTAATTTTTCCTAGCTTGAATCCTTGCCAAGACAATAGCAGGTTGAGAGTTGAGGCTAGGATGCACCAACTAACCCTGAACCACTGGCTGAATACGGCCCATATTTGAGAGAAAAAAGGGCATTGAACCATAAGGTGGTTTACCGTCTCTGCATCTTGCATACAACACAAGCATATATTCACTATCTGCATCCCCCTCTTTCTGAGATTATCAATGGTTAAGATTTTGTTCCACCTCACCAGCCAGCCGAAGCAGATGAACTTGGGGGGCGCTGCGTACCTCCATATGAAGGGGGAAGCAGGGACTGACGGATTCGATATAGGGGCGATGAAGGAGTAGAGGGATCTGACCGTGAGGGATCCGGTTTTGTCGAGCCTCCAGATAAGTCTGTCAGGTGAAGATTGGTCCGGCATGGTCTTGGAGATGTAATCTAGAAGCTCCGTATGTTCAACAAGCTCCCAATCGTGGAGATTCCTGGAACATCTCACGTCTCAGACGGTTTGGCCAGCAGTAGCTGAGAAACAATCAGAGATGAGAATATTTTTGTCCGGAGCAAGTCGGTAGATGTTAGGAAAGCGATTTTTCAACGGGTCTTTGCCCACCCATAAATCTTCCCGAAATCGAATAGCTGATCCGTTTCCCAGTTCAAAGCTTATGTTCTGAATGACTAACTGCTTCGATCACAATATCCATTTCCATAGATAGGAGGCCCTGTAGGCCGAGGAGTCCTTGGACCACCATCCACCTGGGGAGGAACCGTATTTGCCTTTAATGATTGAGGTACAAAAGGCATCGCCCCCAGTGCCTAGCCTCCAGGTCCATTTACCGAGCAGGGCTTGGTTCATAATTTTCAGATTCTTAACATTAGCACCTCCATCTCGGAATATCTTGTAGACTTCCTTCTACTCGAGAAGGTGAATCTTCCTTTGATTTTCCTTGCCGTACCACAGAAAATCTCTCCTAAGGTTGTCGATGACCTTCATCACTGAACCAGGGCATCTGAATAGGGACATAAAGTATAACAGAAGATTGGAGAGAGCTGCGTTGATTAGGGTTAGCCGGCCTCCCATGGTTAAGTAGCGACACTTCCATCTTGCCAGGTGGTTCTGGAATTTGCGGATAATCCTGTACCACAGCGCTTTAGGGGGAGGGCCAATGGATAGGGGGAGGCCACAAAGGATGTGGGCAACAAGTCTTGGAATTTGCAGATAATCCTGTCCCGGGATGCTTAGTTTGAAAGATGTATATCATTGGATAGCATCACATAGTTTGAGGGTTAGCCGGCCTCCCATGGTTAAGTAGCGACACTTCCATCTTGCTAGGTGGTTCTGGAATTTGCAGATAATCCTGTACCACAGCGCTTTAGGGGGAGGGCCAATGGATAGGGGGAGGCCACAAAGGATGTGGGCAACGAGTCTTGGAATTTGCAGATAATCCTGTCCCGGGATGCTTAGTTTGAAAGATGCATATCATTGGATAGCATCACATACCTTTTTGAAACTCCCAGACATCATGTTTTGGTATAGGTCGTTTTTTCAATCAAGTATTAGGATGGTACTAACTGATGGTGTTCACTGTAAAATGGAAACTCAACTCTCTTAGGGTCCATTTGGCCTTTCTTTTTAGGAAGTACATGATGGAGAATTGTGAATTGTTTATGCAAGAAGGAACATGTTTCTTAAACACACATGGGTCTACAATGATCTTGTTGATCCATTTTTGCATGACATTAACTGGACGGTTTGTGTCACCCATTTGGTATGGTTTTTTGAAGACAGCCTCTGAAGAGTGCGCTGGGCCAATCCTACTGTCTGGATTGATCAATATGGATGGTCCACATGTCCATAACCAACTATGCATGAGAAAGTCCCACTTGTTTTGATATCAAGTTTAGAGCAGACCTGAGTCCATAAAACTCAATGGGCTCGGCCACTCCATTCCAAACATTCAATGTTTGGACATGGTACTTGGACCCCAGCCAAAGTTGAGCTCTTAGTTGATCATATATATATATATATATATATATATATATATATATATATATATATAGAGAGAGAGAGAGAGAGAGAGAGAGGAGAGAGAGAGAGAGAGGGGCATGTGCGTACCTTTGCACATGTGTCATGGGTGTCGAATCCGAATGGTCCATAAGATGCGGAATCCTATGAAACCTTAGGGGGTGAATTTTCACCCTGATCTAAGATTCTGGTGGGCCATAGCAAAAAGAAATTCAAATCAAGGGAAGAAACTGTTTGCATTTTTCATGGCCCACCAAAGTTTTGGATCAAAGTAAAATTTCATACTAGGGGGTTTCATGAGGTTCTGCTTCATGTGGACCATTCAGATTGTCAAGACTCATCAGATATGATGAGTTCTCAAAAAAGTTAGTATGTAGTATGTGAGCGTTTCCATGTGTGTGTGTGTGTATATAAAATCTCATTTTTGTTTTTGGTGTCACTGGAAAAGAGTAAAATCGGGGTATAAGATGCAACAGGGTTGGGTAGGACCAGCATTTTTTTTAAAAAAATTTTGGTTTCTCAAGAGAAGTCGGTGATATTTGAGCTCTGATGATCTAACTTGGCAGAGTGCTTTCTAGTATCTGCAATCTAATATTTACTTCAAATGGTTAATGTTTTCCTCATTTCCGTTCCTACCTCGTACGTGGCCATGCAGAAAAGACGGGAAGAGATGGAGAGGCTTGAAAAGGAGAGGCAAGCAGAGATACGGAGCTACAAGGGACTGATGGTCCCGGACAAGATGACCTCTAACAAACAGATAGCTGCAACCAACAAGTCCTTGCAGGAACTGGAAGAGGATTTCATGTGAGGCTAGACTGCAAGTGATTCTCCATGAAGCCCCACTCACTTTGACGATTTCCACCAGTTATGATTGTTACTAAAGGGTAAGCATTTAATTCCCTTTCGTTAATCAATTCATCCTCAGCAACAGAGGCCCGTTCCATACCATTGTATGTGAAGAAGTTGACCTGTATTTATCTTTTAATCCTTTTATTCATCTCATCGTAAGCTAGTGATGATGATAAAAAAGCATTGAAAGGACTCTTGATATCTGCTGTTTGTTCCTGCCGTTGATTGCTAAACTCGGTACTGGAGGTTCTTCTCGTGTTTGCTAAACTCCGTACTGCTGTTGATTGCTATACTCGGTACTGCAACTTCTTCTCGTGTTCGGTTCCAAGTCTTTATTTTTCTGTTTCTTTTTATGTGGCTGAAGTTTGGCAATATCCTCAAAAAGAAAAAAGTACGAGTGCTGCACGTGTGACTCGTGCACGTAGAGATTGAAGGGATATTTATCATTCACGTGGCACGTATTTGAGATCTGTATCATTCATCACGTGGCGCATGTCTAACAGGTGCATGCCATGGACCAGTCCAGGTACAGTGGAGATAGAGGCGATGGTAATGGCCACTGCCAAATAAACTGACGAAAACGCTTGGGGTAACTTGCGTTTTTACCTTTGGATATGCGGCTTATGAATGGACAGTTAAAAAGACACAATACTAAGGTCTAATTGATTAGATTTATCTGGTCATGCTCCTCCAACCACGCGTGAGGCTCAACAGACCAATGGTCTGGATTACCGAACCATAGTCTATATTCAACTGAAAGAAACTCCAGACCTTCATTTACTTCTCCTGTAGGTGGCACGCACGGGTGGTAGACACTCAGGAGTTTCAACACCCGGTCAAGGGTTCGAATATCCATATGTGGTGAAATTCCACTAGCGTGAGTGCGTGGGGTGTGTGTGCGCGTGTGAAAAAAAAAAAAGTGGCACGCACGAGGTTGAATTCCACTAGCGTGAGTGTGTGGGGTGTGTGCGCGTGTTTAAAAAAAAAAAAAAAAAAGTGGCACGCACGAGGTTGAATTCGGACGTGGATTGGGTGCTACCCCCGGGACCTAGCTAGAGACGGACGATCCTGTCAGGTGCTATGTGGGCCCTCCATGATGTGATGTTTTATCTACGCCATCCATCCATTTTGACAGAGACAAAAAATGAGGCAGATCAAAGGCTCAAGTGAGTCACACCACAGGAAACAGTGAGGATTGAAAGCATGCCGTTGAAAACTTCCCGGAATAAGTTGGATGGCAAATAAACATCACGTTGGGCCTTAGAAAGTTTTCAACCGACTACTTCCTGTCGTGTAGTCCACTTGAAAGTTCAGTCTTACTCCTTATGTGCTCATGCCCATATGGCCAGCACGGTGGCCCCACAGCCCCTGACAGGACCGTCCGTCTCTATCTTGGTCTTGGCGGGGGTGGTACCCTAGCCGCCCCCCGTTGAATTCATATGCAGGGCCCCACTGGGATGGCGAGGACCTAACGGATCGCAGCGATCGTTCAGCTTGAAACTTCCGCGAAAGTTCTCCTGACGTGTACAAAACGATATCCTCATCACAGAATTTTGGGTACCGTGGTGGAGCGTGACATTTCATACACATGCACTCAACAACTGTACATTTGGCACATAGTTAACCAGAGCTAAAGTCCAAAAAGTCGGTGCCACTTTATATGGCCATTAATAAACAATTACCTTAAACGATGATCGATTTGTTGTAACTGACTGTTAAAATGAGAAATAAGCAATGGTCTAAATTCAACGACAACAAAAAAGAGTCTATCAATCAGTGGTTAGGATTGTCCAATCAATATGATTCTTAGTTATGACTAATCTGCAGGATGCTTCCATAATCTGGACGGTTCAACTCCCCATCACCACCATTCATGTCAAACAAGTCTCCCCATCACCACTGTTCACGCGTGCACCTGTCGCCTGCTGTTTCAATCATGGGAGACTATGACAGGGCCATCTCTATGATTGGTAACACTACTCAACCGACTTATAAATATTCTCTATTTATATTTTGAAAATCGACCATATGCTGAGATAATCCGACGATCAGAACCGTCCACGTTACTGATGCTATGCTATAACGATCACTATGAGATGAGTACTTTGAAGGGATGACTCTAAACGTCAGTATGTATGTGAAGATGAATTAGAGTACTGTAAACAAAATCTAAATGGCTCACGCTCAGGTTATTCATGATGGTACAGAGAATTTAGACGGTCCAAATCATCAGACCAATCAATATGGCTTGGACGGCTAGAAGAGGGTTGCGTGGTGGGACACACTACCGACATCTGTGGTGTGTTGACGTCAATAAGTTCTGTGGGCCCACCATAGTTTATGTGTTATATCCAAACCGTCTGACCATTTTGCGATATTTTTTAAGGGCTTAAACCCAAAAATGAGACAGATCCGCTTCCAGTCGGTCTACTTATAAGTGCGCTGAGCTCACACGCGCGTGTAAAACAGCTCATGTACACACCATATGTATGCCGACATGGCCTATAAGTACGAGATCTGATCCATCCATCAGGTATACCCATCTGTTATATGTGGTCCTAACAATAAGTATGGTCCACGCAAAGGGTAGACGTCCATAATGGAAACAGGTGAAGGGTTAGAAAACGTGAGCCATTTTTTTCGTGGCCCCGTACATTTTTTTTCATGCAAAATGTGTTCCTCCTGACCATTGGATCAACCTGATTCTTGGGCTAGGAAATGATGATTAATGGTTCCCTTCTGATGGATGGATTAGATCTCTGATCTGTGCCATGCTGGTATAATTGTTGCATGTACATGAGCTCTATTGCACACGCGCGTGGCCATGGCGATGATCTAACAACTACCTGAACGTCAATGGCAACGCACGTGGACGGAGGAAAACCATTGATTATTACATCTCAAACAGGAAAATAAAAATGCTATAATTCCATATTAAAATTCCAAAGAAAGTTCGTGACTTGCTAAAATTAAAAAACAAAAGCCCGAATTAATTATTTTAAAGTTCCATTAAAAAAAGCGAGGAAAAAATAAAATAGCCCCGGGAATTATGGGGAGCGGATTAGGTGTTAACCTTAGTGAGCGGCCCACCTGATGATGTGTTGTATATCCACGTCGTCCATTAATTTTCCATCCCATTTTAAGATGAGGTCCCAAAAATTAAGCAGATCCAAATCTTAGGTGGACCACAGTAAAAAAAAAGGTGGTAATTGAACGCTCACCATCAAAAACTTCTCAGGCCCAAAAGTAAGCAGATCTGTAATGTTTATTTTCCATCCAACCAATTGATAAGATCAACCAAATCTAGATGAAGGGATAATATAAAGATCAGCTTGATCCAAAGCTTTTTTGGCCTACAAAAAGTTTGTAATGGTCATTCACTACTTTTTAAAATATTGTGGTCCATCGGAGAGATTTGAATCTGCTTAAGTTTTGAGATAACATCATCAAATGATCTGAAAAACAGATGAGCCACCTGGATATGCAACATATTCATCAAGGCGGGCCCCACATGGTAAGTGTAACACCCGTTAAGGTATTACCCGGGTAACACCTAATCCACTCCCAGAATGATGACACATTAAAAAAATAATAATAAATTTTTTTTTTTGTAAAAGAGAGAGAGAGAGAAAGAGAGGTAATGAAAAAAATAATATTAAAATTTCAAAGTCAAAATCTCATAATTGATTGCAACACCCGAAAGGGAAATTCAAGCCATAACAATATGACCAATCTCATATTATAAAAAATTCTAGTAAAGAAATAAAAAAGTGAATTTTACAGCAAAATCTCTGTGGAATCAATCTTTTACCAAATAATGCCTCCATTAGAAATTACACTAAGATGCTTTTTTATAGTACAATTATAGATATATCATTTTATTTTTTTTAAGTTTTTAAAATTAGTGAAGCTCAAGACTTATGGGGCCCACCTGGTTTGTGTATGACATCCAACTTGTTACATGTATGCACTACACCATGGTGATAGCATGAACATAGCATCAGGTTAATTAGATCATCATCAGATGGGCTATACTTGAAAGAAGATATTTTACATGGTGTACATTATTTATTTTTTATAGATTAGCCCACCTTATAAGTGGATTCACCCTATATTTAGTTAATCTAATAACAACGTTGGTGTGCATCTGTTGAGCAGGTTGATTGTGAGACACATCCCACTGTAGTTAATCTAATAACAACGTTGGTGTGCATCTGTTGAGCAGGTTGATTGTGAGACACATCCCACTGCCACATGGCACCACAACTATCAGACTCCTACTTAGATGTAAAGAAAAAGAACAAAGGAAGGTAATAGTATAATTTATCCTCTTAAAAAGCACTCTTGAAATATATTAAGAGGCACTATTTGGTAAAATTTAATTCATCAATGGATTTTTTGGTAAAAATCTCAAACAAAATCTAACTGTAAAAATCCTAAAATAACAAAAACCCATGATCAATTACAAGAAAAAAACAAGTGAAAGAAAATATTAGCAAGAAAAGAGACCGAGCCATGTCCATATTCAGCGCATGCCATGACCCACTACATGGTGGATATACTTTATTTTTGGGGTAGGGTGGGATCATGGGTGAGGGGTAGGGAAAATAAGTCACGAGCTAGGGGTTTTCTTGATCAGACTAAAAAGGTTAGTTCTTTAATGAAAGGGTGAAATGAGCAAAGGTTTGAAATAGTTCAATGTAAGACATTGAAGCTATTACTTGGTGCATTGTAATGCTGATTGCATAGGTTATTTGCCCATACTGTTTATCTTGGCATACTTATACGTAAAGGCCTGTTAGCAGGTTTTATTGAGGATACAGATTTAATAAAACTACTCATGTTGAGGAGGATTCATCCATTAATCCAATGTGATACTTAGTCTATTAAGGATCTATTTGGATTGGAGATAAATTAAGGGGGAAAAAAATGTAAAAATGTGACATAAGTGGATGGTAAAGTCACCTTAACAATAGAAAAATAAAACTATTTTGTCTTCTTTATTTTGATCTCATAAAAGTTTTAAAAAAATATTTTGTTTTTGCATTTGAAAGTGCTTAAGAATCAATTTTATGACCTTCCAATTTTATCTTTTCAAAACGTTGCATTAGATATAAAAAAATTTCTTATTATTTCTTACTCCCTCATTGAGTTAGAAAATACAAATAATTGTTTTGCATTATTCTTTGCTTCCTAACCACATGCATACATCCCTTTATTTTCACCTAAAATCTTGATAGGCCTTAAGGTCTCTTCACTTCAATCCATAGGATGGACCGTCATCTGCAATGGATATATTGCCAATTAGTATTACTAGATTCTCCTCAAGCTGTTCTGTTGATGTGGAAGAGATTGTGCACTGAGTAACTTAGTATGAAAAAGTATACCAGGTAAACTTTGTGGGGCACATCGTGATGTATGGATCTTATACACGCCTTTCATTTGTTTTACCTCCTCCTTTTAGGGCATGAGCCTAAAATTGAAGCATATACAAAGCTCAAGTAGATAAACCTGTGGTATAGTCCACTTGAGTTTTATATATTGCTTCAATTTTAGAATTATAATCTAAAATGTGCAAGAAAAATAGATGGACAACATGGATAAGACACATAGATCTATGTAAAGCATTGAGTTGAGTCGAATTGAGTTAGGGTTGACCCAACTCGGTCCTGTTTTGAAATAGGCCTTACATGAGCTGGACCCAACTCAATAGCGAATCCGGCATGCTTGACTCGATCAGAGTTCGGATTTGGCTTGGACTGATCCAAACCGAGTCCAACCTAGTCAAAAGTACCGAGTCAGTTCGAATTGGCACCGAGTCGAATTAAGAGATGAGGAAGGGATGGAGTGGAGAGGAGAGAGACACGAGGAAGAGGGTGGTGATGTTGGTGGGTGGCTGTCAGACCTGGAGGATGAGGATGGAGAGAGTGAGAGTCTGGGTTCAGATCGGGTTCGGGTGCACCGACTAGGGTTAGAGATACTTACAAACTAAGTTTATATATAGGCGCACACACACCAAATCCAAGTCGAGTCAAATTTCGAATCAACTCGAGTCTAACCGGATTGAGTTACCGGGTAACTTGGACTCGACTTGATTTGAGTTCGAATTAGGCGAAGCCTACTCGGTTTGGACTGACTCACTCATTTGGTTTAGGTCAAGTTAAGTCTGAATGAGTCGGACAAGTCAAGTTAGGTGAGTTGAGTCATCCCGTGCCCCAGCTCTAAACCCATGGTGGGCCCCACAAAGTGTTCTTATTGAGTTACTTCATACGCAATCTACTCGAAGGTTAATGTAAGGTTTGCTTTTTATGAATGATCCATATATTTAAATGGGTATGTTTTCATTTACTATGTTAATGCAAATCTGGTAATCATTTAGGCCCTAAGTTCATTTAACACTAGTAAACTTCTTAATTTTCTTGGGTGTTGGCCTTCACTTGCATTCTACCCACCATATGCAATGGGTTTGACCCTAGGGATCAGTGCACTTCGACATTGTAATGCACTGCTAACAAGTATCTTTAAGCTGTCAATTCTCTATCTTAAAACCATGGCTCGGCATACACATTGGGCCTGTCCCAGCCCAAATTCTGAGCTAGATTTTATGCCCAGGCCCACCCTCAGATTAACCTAATTTTTGGACCACGGGCCACACAAACGAGTCTTTTATCACTCATATGCCCAGCCCGTGCGACCCGTGGGCCGACGCAAAAGAACTCGCGCGAGTCCTATTCGCATTTTTATTTATTTTTCTGTTATCGTCAGATCTGTGTCAAAGCATTAGAGGGCGAGCGAGCATCTCTCTCTCTCTCTCTCTCTCACAGTCGGATCAAAGGTATCATTTTCCTCTGTTCATTTCATTTCAGATCGAATTCTTCCGTCATTGCATTTCTCCCTGCAATTTATCCCCTTTTCTTTAAAAAAGTCACATTTCTACATCAAAGGATCGTTTGGATCGGTACTAATTTCTGTTCATTCGATCGATTACTGGAACTAGAACTTAAATCTCGAAGATCAAATGGTCTCTCCAAGTCTCCTCGAAAAAATCACAAAATTTCAACCAGTCCTATTTTCGTGGGGTTTTAGGCTGAATCTCCATTTCAGAAATCAAAGTTTCGCTTGAATTGACGTCTGCTTTCATATTATCAGATCCAATTCGAATTAGGCACGGACGTAGATTGAATCTTTGCAATTTTATGCTCTTTGTAGAAGTTACTATTTTTATGTTTGTGCAATTTTCTTAGGTGGATGAAACCTACTCTGTAGAAAAAAAAACCAGTAGAATTCTCTAAGCAGTTTGGTTGCACTGAAGGGGCTTACAAGTAGTGTTTGGATGGGAAACTTTGGGTGTAAATCAAGGTTTAAGCCTTTAAAGTATCGTCTGAAACTGGTAGGTATCGTCCGATACATACCGGTATTACCCATGAACATTACGTCTATATATCGGCCTGTATTGGCCCAAAACAGCCTCATAGGGGTGATACGACCTTGCATCGCTGGCGAACGATATGATAGCTGACACACAGATTTAAAACCTTGGTGTAAAGTGCTTACAATTGTAAACACTTTAGAGGTCAACACCCCATCTTTCTTCCTGGCTAAAAACTCATGTTTCATATTAACAGAGCATGATGGCTGATGTACACACTTTGTTTTTGAGGCCCATTGTGTTGTGTATGGTACATGCAATCCATCCATTGTGTGTGTGTGTCCCTCAGTGCTGTCTTAGCGCCCCAAAAAACAGGCTGATTAATTTATCAGGTGGGCCACACGATAGGGAACAGTTGCGAAAGGATGCCCACCATAAATAAGCTTCCAATTGTGTGTGGGGCCCACTGTGACTGGTGCATGACTTCCAATCCATCCATCATGTGTGTTCACTGATGCTCTCCTAGGGCCCCTAAAAAATCAAGCCATTTTTTTATATATGTGATTTGAAGATTTTTGGGATTTACCACTATAAGATCTGTATGGTGTGAATACCCATTTTCTATACGGTAGACGCTTTACACGTTAGCCAAACACAAAAAACTGTTTACCTATAAAGAATTTAACACTTAAAGCCAAACATGATGGAATGTAAATAATTCACCTGCAAAACTCTTTACAGATATGAAGTGTCTGCACCTAAAAATAGCATCCAAATTACCCCTAACTTTTGAGGTCTTATTTTCAAAATCATTAGTTTTAAAATGTTTGATTCATGTAGTTTCTAGTCGGGTCCCCATGTTGTGTTTGTGCCATCCAATCTGTCCATCAAGTGTGCCAGCTCAAGTTCACCTTGGAGCCCAAAAATCAGGCCGATCAGACACTCATGTGGGCCACACCTGAGGCAACAATGTAAAATCATGCCTAGAACCTCTAAATTCACTTGGCATGACCTGATTTTTGGTGCGCCTCTTGTGGCGCACCTGAGTTTCCAACTGTGCTGATATTTTGGCCACATGGAATTCTGGATTTGACAATTACTCCCATAGAGGTTAACACTCCCGTAACGTATGTCAGTGCCAACACTCTAAGATTATTACTCAGTAATCACTCAACACATGCACATTATTAGTGTTTCAACACTTAAACAACTTGTGGTAGCATCGAGCTGTGTGGGGCCCATCGCAATCCGTGTATGAAATCCACACCATCCAACATGTTTGCCACCACATGTTCACCCTTCACTCCTAAAATAGTCTGATAAAACTCAGGCGGGCCACACTAAGGAGAATAGTGTAAATCATGCCTAAAACTCATGTTTTTTCTTTAACTCGGTGAATCGGCCTGACTTGTCTGATCTCGAGTCGAGTATTGACTTATCAATGTTGGGGAGTGACTCGGAATGGATTCAACTTGGGTGAGTTGCATCTGTGATGGAAGAGTTGGCAATCCATGCTAAAACCTCTAAATTCACTTGGTCCAGACTCTAGCCTCTCTGAGAAATTACCTGATTTTTGTGTGTCCCTTCATCTCTGAGGTCTACATCAAATCACTGTTGGACAGCTTATACCCAACACGTTGGGCCTCACCAAAAAAAAAGGGGAAAGTTTTAATAGTATTGACCTCATCCCATCTGTTCCTTATGGTGTGCCACACCCAAGTTTCGGATTGGCCTGTTCTTTGGCTCTGGGCCCAACATTAGAGGGTGCCCGTGATGGACGAATTGGATGCCATGCACATGACATACATAGATATGAGAATGATCCCGTAGGCCGTTGCATGATGTGTTTCACACATCAAAACCATGAATCAAATGCGCCCTGTCCAGAAAATAGGACACCCCTCAGCCAAATCCAGAACAAGTGGGCCACATCATCGAGAATAGTGTAAAATCATGCATAAAACCTCTAAATTACATGCATGGCCCACTTG
This sequence comes from Magnolia officinalis, assembly GCA_021015155.1. Taxonomy (NCBI): domain Eukaryota; kingdom Viridiplantae; phylum Streptophyta; class Magnoliopsida; order Magnoliales; family Magnoliaceae; genus Magnolia; species Magnolia officinalis. Next base: position 18,010,550 of record JAJHSJ010000001.1, on the reverse strand, counting down.
ATCCATGTGGCATGGGTGCACACAATATTTGGGTTATATGGTTTATACAACAACATGGTGGGCCAAACACAGAAAACTACAGGGGGCATCCCCTCTCAATTGTTTCTTGTGGTGTGGACCACACTTGAGTTATAGGTCAGGCTGATTTTGGTTCTTTGGGTCTTAGAAAAGGGGGCACACCAGATGTACCATGTACGGGTTGGATTTCAAACGCACATCATGGTGGGGCCCAGAGATGTCGACACTACCATAAGTTACATTAGTGTCACACACACACAGCGTGCATGTATCTATTTATGTGCATCTCCACTATTTCTTTAGGTGGTGGTGACTCATCCTCTGCATGTGGTGTACATGTTGGTCAATCTAGATCGTCTAAATCATGTAGTCTTTGTGGGAGCTTATCTCGAAAATCATACTTATTGGATGATGCTGACCATCGAATGGTTGGCTATTTAATGGACATTTATCAAGAACATGTTTAGTGGTCCAAAGTCAACTGTCAGTATCAGATGATTAAGATAATTTTGTTAGTATGACTTTTGGGGTATTTTCCATCCACAATCGGGCCCATGATTTGAATGGTGTTGGTCGACTTACATTTATTCCATGGTTATAGCAGATTGAGCCACCATTTTAGAAATGGTAGACAACACATATTGCAGTCTAGCCTGTTTCTTTTGGCCTCTTTATGCTCTCAACTTTTGGTCAGTTTGCCTGAATAGTTTGTACTGGTGCAAAAGCTTATCGGTTATGAATCCATGATTGATTTCAGAATGTTATGGTAAAAGAGGGCCTTTCTGGGCAAAGAGTTTGTTTGGAAACTTTTTGCTGTTGTCATGGGTAACCATTCACATATGATGATGGTTTAGATCTGCCCAAAGCTTCAGATTTTAGAGTTTTTGCTTATCATGGAAGATCTACTAGAAAATGGGATGGTTTTGAGCGAAGAATGAAGTACTCTCATTTTTTGCTGAAACTAGTAGTGCATGGGTTGAAAGTTGAAACAGTTGGGAACCTTGAGTTTTTTTTTTTTTTTTTTTTTTTTGCTTTGGGTTTTTCTGTTTTTGAAGGTTTTCATTGAGACAGTTGGTTTTGATAAAAAGGAAAAGAAAATATTTTGAACTCTATTGCCCTCATTTTAATGGAAATGCATATTCACTGATTTGGGCTTTGCTTTAGAAATAGTATAATTTGGTAAGTTTTAAAATTTTAGGATTAGTTGTTACTGTCATTTGACAAACCATTCATAGCCCACTGGAGTTTATTGTTAGATTGTTTTATGTCATGGTTTTAATGTGTTCTTCTTACAATTGTTTTGTTTAACATGTTAATGCAGAGATTTATTTTAGGTTAATACTTTGAAGATGGGCATATCTCAAAATAATTCCGAGATGGAGGACGGATCTCTTGAAATCGGCATGGGTATGTTCTTTTGGAATCTATCATTTTATATTACTGGGTTTTTCCTGTTAGATATGTGGATGGTGTATGCTTGATAATATCGATGAGTTTGCAGATATGTTTTCATTGTATGTGCACACCTTCTTAAGCAAGCCAAGGATTGTGCTTTTATGGATAGGATGCTTGAGTCTCAGCATTGACATCTTGTGTATGGTTCTACTGGAAACAAGATGTCAATATCACAAAAAGATAAGTTCAACAAGGACCATATTCCTAATCGATTCAAATGACAACTGGCAAATAGAACAGCACTGCAACTGCTTGGTTAGGTTGGATAAGCTTGTATTTGAGCATGGTGCCCTTGTTTTGAGTGGGTCCACTAAATCTTGCGTTACTTCAGATAGGATTTTCATCTTCATAAACCAGATGTCTAAAGTTATCAATGCTTAGACATATCCATCTGAGGAAAGGCATTGCAGTGCAAATGAAAGAAGCATACTCATAATCATTGTTTATGAACTGATCCATTCTTGAACTTACCAAATCAGCTAGCTGTGTTATTCTTGTACACTGATCTAAGTTGACCATCATTGTTCTTTTGAGAGTAGCATTCTCGTAAACCTTGCACGTACAATCTGCTTCATCCATTGTTCTATTTTGAAGCCCCTCCCATTTTACTTTTCAATAAAGTTTGATCTAGATCCATTTGAATCAGTGACTATAAGGTTAGGTTCAGTAAGCTTGTTTGTCACAAGAATAGCTTCTAAAACAAATTTTTTTTGTATTGATTTGATGGGATAATGCCATTGAACTAAGCAAGCAGATACATTTTGACTGAGTGACTGGGAACATTTATGACTAGGATTTTGTTACATAATTCTCTTTAGTGATAAAACTGTCCATTCCCCATCATAACTAATAGTCATTCTCATTTAAAATTTATTGTAAATTTGTCTTGGATATCTGGATTTGTTCCAAGCCCTGCTTCGACTATTTCTGACTAGTATGGTGAAAAGAAGAATCAGGCTTTTACCTCTTATTTTGCAGATGATTTGGCTTCAATTTCATTGGGACATGTTCACTGAATGTGCCATTTTATGTGCTTGTGCTTCAAGAAATTCTTCTACTAAATTTTGGGTTCAAATAAATCAGTAAGCGTATTGTTCTGATGCTCTTTGCAGAGTATAGGACTGTTTCTGGAGTTGCAGGACCGCTGGTTATTTTGGAAAAAGTTAAAGTATGCTTCTGTTTTTCTCTTTTGATAAATGATCTTTGCTTTGCTATATCTCATACCACATGGCATTTTCGTTTGGAATAACCATGTGATATGGGAACTGCCCACGAATTCACTGCAAATTTTCTTATCATTGATGGAAAAATGTTTTAGGGTCCAAAGTATCAGGAAATTGTCAATATACGATTGGGAGATGGCACAATTCGACGTGGTCAGGTCTTGGAAGTCGATGGTGAGAAAGCTGTTGTGCAGGTTGATATGACTTCTTTGCTCTTTTCTTCCTTCATAACCTTTCATTTTAACACATGTATTATTGACTTCCTTTAATGAACTTCTGCAATTCCAGATATCAAATTAATGATGCATTATAACCTTCCAGCATGTGTTACATTTTTGCCTGGGCTAATGGGTAGATTTAGACCCATCCCTTTTTTGCCTTTCAGAAAAGGGAAAAGATCCATCCCTTTTTGTTGACTGTTATATTCTTTCCATGAGGAATGCTTCTGCTTGTTCCTTTTCTTTCCATTTGTGCACAGTTTTTGCACTCTTTCGATGAAGTCCCTTATTGTGCTCAAGACTGAAGAAAATAAAGCCTTTCTCCTTTCAAGTCCTCTAGATTTTATTTTTTTTTGAAAGGCAAAGAATTTTATTAAAGAAAAGAGGCAAGAGAAAAAGAATACAAACAGAAGCAGAAAAGACTAGGACAAAGAACAACCCCTAATCACGGGCCCAGTTCCCGATGAGCCTAAAATCCCTGCTGACCACTGCCGGTACTGAACTGCACTGATTCCTGAAGTAGCGGTCATTTCTTTCACCCCAAATAGTCCATAATGCAGCGAGCAGAGCAAATAGTCAGTTGCGTTTACCAGAGCTGACTGGCATTCCATCATGCCGCGCTAAAAAAAAAAGAGCCCCCGCACTGAATTTGGCATCACCCAAGGAACCTTGAAAATTTCCAAAATCCTATTCCAAACTCTGGACACAAATGGGCAGCTAACGAACAGATGCTTGATCGATTCCGCGTCTTTTTTGCAAAGGATACATACGTTAGAGAGGATCATTCCCCTCCTGCACAAGTTATCAATAGTCAGCACTCTGTTTCTCCCAACCAGCCATGTAAACACTGCATACTTGGGTGGGACTCCATACACCCAGACATAGCCATGTGATTGGAATCGACAGTGTTGGGACTATGGGAAATGGTCACATATAGAGACTTCTCCGAGAAGGTCCCAGAACGATCTATCAGTCAGGTCAGGGAGTCTGCAGTCCTCAGGGAAGGCGAGACACCCTTTAATTGCTCCAAAAGCTGGTAGAATTCCACTTCTTTGATTTCGCTCAGATTCCTTTTGCATGGGGAGACCCAAACACCATTTGCTACACTCCAGGAGAAGCAGGATGCTACTGATATATTTTCTATAGGGCAGAGAGTGGCAAGGTTAGGGAAGATTGATCTCAACAGTTGCTAACTGACCCAAATGTTGTCCCAAAACCTTATTCTATTGCTGTTGCCCAACGAGAATCCAATGCCCTCCCAAACCTTGTGTTCCATTCGGGCCACTGATTTTCATAAGGAAGAAGCTTTGTACAGCTAGGTGGATCTAGTCCACCACCCGAAGGTGGACATATCATACTTACCCTTGATAATAGATCTCTAAAGCATGGTGTGCCCTAACGGCTGTTACATAAAGGTAATTGTGGAAATCGTTACATGTTATGGGGTCATAACAGATGTAATGGTCGTTATGGAAAAAATTATCCATAACCGCCATTATGCGGCAAATGCAGTTTTTTCGGGTTTTTTATTTTCAATTAAAAAAAGAGACTATAATGGCCATTACGGCCTGTATCATCAAGGTAACAGTGGTGGCCGTTATGTTATGGAATACCTTGCTCCAAAAGTTGTTTTCTTCATTTCCGAACCTACAAACCCACTTTACCAAAAGGGCTTCATCTATAGCCTCCAAGCTCTTAATTCCAACACCACCTTCCTTGAAGGGTTTGCAAACTTCCTTCCAATCAAGCAGGTGGAATTTCTTCTCGGATGTTGCACCTTCCCAAAGGAAATTACATCTTAGCTTGTCAAATTTCAGTAACATCCCTTTAGGGCACTTGAATAGGGATAAGAAACATAGAGGGAAGTTGGAGAGGGCTACTTTGACAAGTGTCAATCTTCCTCCAAGAGAGAGATGTCGACTTTTCCATGGCGACAATTTGTTTCCATTCTCTTGATAACCTTGTCCTGCAGGTGCTTAGGAGGCTTGCTGATGTAGAGGGGAGGCCCAAATAGGAGCTAGGAAAGGATGCTGCCCAACATTCGAATGCCACGACCATGCTAGAGACCTCCACCTTGGACAGATGAACCCCCAAAAGTTCATATTAGGGATATTGATTTTTAGACTTGACGCAACATCAAAACATGTAACAATCTTTCGAAGGTTGTCGATTATAGTAAAATCAGCCTCGCAGAAGATCAGCATGTCATCTGCGAACTAGAGGTGGGAGACCTGGGGGTTCACATTCTCAACCGAAAACCCTTGAAACACCTCCTTTGCTTGATCTGTAGACAACATTTTGCTCAATGCTTCTGATATTTACTAAGAATGGGAATGGGGAAAGGTGATCCCCTTGTCTAAGGCCTTTAAAAATGGAAAAGTATTCGAAGAGGGACCCATTAACTAGAACTGAGAATCTAGCCGATCAAACACATATCTGAATCTAGCTTCTCCACTGAAGGCCATACTCGGTTCTGCCTAACGTGTAGTCAAGGGATTTCCAATCTACGTGGTCGTACGCTTTTTCCAGGTTGAGTTTACAAATGATACCTTTCGAACCAGCTTGGTGATATGAGTCAATGCATTCATGGGCCACAAGCGCACGATAAAGAATTTGTCTTCCTGCAATGAAGGCACTTTGAGGTGAAGCATTGACTTTCAGGAGAGTGGTGCAAAATCTTTGAGTGAGTATCTTGGCTACAATTTTATATGGGTTGCGGATAAGGCTAGGTCTGAAGTTTTTAAGGCTACCAACTCCTTCAAACTTTGGGATGATTGCTAGGAAAGAGCCATTTCGGGGGGTATTGAATACAACTTAAAGAATTTAGAGACGAAGCTAACCAAATCTACTCTGAAAATTTCCCAGAAAACTTGGAAAAAAGCCAGGAGATATCTGTTAGGACCCTGGGCTTTATCCCTTTTGAGAGCCATTACCGCCTCCCTGATTTCTTCCACAGAAACATTTGTCTCAAGATTAGCCTGACTCCTTAGAAATGTTGTCAAAGGATAGGTTGTCCAATCTTGGTCTTTGCCATCTATATGCAGTTAAAAGATTGGAGTAGAAATTGGTGATGGCTTCTGTTATCCTCGCTTTGTCCTCAACTCTTTGACCGTCCACTAGCAGGGAAGAGATTCTGTTGGATCTACTTGAGCGCTCGCCATACCATGGAAAAACTTGGTGTTTTTGTCGCCCCCTCTGAGCCAAGTAGCTCTCGACCGTTGCCGCCACTTGATTTCCTCATCATTAATACGGCTTTTGTAGGTAGCAAGAGAGCTTTCCTTTTCTTCTCTATCAACAGGCGATAAGAGACCTCCCTCCTCCTGATGGGGACATCACGCGCACATGTATGCCCCCTACGCACTTACGCAAGGAGGACCCCACCGCCGATCTGGATCGATGACGACGTCTAGGGAGGACCTCCTAGGTAGATGACTGCATTTTGGTCCCTTGGAGTGGACCCGATCGTCATGTGAATCCCACCATGGGTTCTTATGATCGTGGCCCACTATTCTAAACGATCTAGTACTTTGAGTTTTGATTATTTTTGTTATTAGGAACATCATGAACAGTTTAGATTGCTTTGATTAGTTGTTATTTGTGGTTACTTCATCTCTAAGTAATAGGTTGCGCATATGGCGCGAGTTTTGGGGTATAGGGTTTTATTATAAATAGACATCCCTTATAGGTTTTTTTTCAACGACTATTATGAATAAAATTCTGCGTTTTCCTGCTTCTCTAATTCTCTGAGTTGTGGAAATCCAATTGGGTGAGAAACCCTCTCTTCTTTGAAGGGCTAACTACCGTGGTGCAAAGCCACACCCATCCCGAGTCCCCCCCATCTCCTACCATCAATAACCACCATCTCCTATGATCATCCAATCATCAAATCCATCATCCTTTTGCAGCGATCCTCCCTCTACAGCAGAATTTTGTAATCTGGCCCTGCAAGAGGGCTGAAACTTCGGCAGAGCACCGTGATCAAACCGATCATCCGTTTGGCCTAAAACTTGGCGGGAAGGTGGCCCACCCTTGGCCGACCAGGGCCAAGCTGGCCTTTTTCTGATTTATGGGCCCCACACGTGCGGGCCACCACCAATGTACGTACATCAGGGGGGTTAGCTGTCCACACGTGCGGAATCGGTTCCAGGTTCTCTCTTTCCTCTCTTTCGCTTCTCTCTCACCTGATTTCCCTAACCCTAACCCTAGATTGTCTTAAATCCCTGTTTCCATGCCCTTTTTAAACCTTAGGGTTCCTCGATTTGAAATTCGTGAATCCTTTGGATTAAGGAAATATTTTTGTGCATGTGTTGATGAATTTACTCTCCTTTGAGTATTGTTTGGTATATAATTTTTATTGATCCAGCCCTAACATGTGTAGGCCTGGACCCGCATAGATTCCCCTTGATTGAGTGCTTGACTTTATGTGAGATGTGGAATTTTGTGTGATTGTTTCTAATTTAGTATGATCTTAAGCTTGATTTTTTTATATATATATTTTTTTGCATATCATGTTTAATTTCCATGTCCTGCATCAAATTTGGTATCAGAGAACAAGGTTTTTATAGGGGAATGCATTGCATGTTTAAGGTTTAGCTTATTTGTGTCCATTATGTATCAAGTATCATCATATAGATTTGTTTAGAGGTCCATAATTCCTAATATAAGCTGCTGAATTTTCTGCTATCAGAAAATCCCCATATCCCTTTGCTGGATTTTCTGTTGACAGATTCTTTGGGCAGATACGTTGCTGGAAATTGAGTAGTATTGTGTCGTTTTCCCCATATAGAGTCCTATAGAAGCATTTAGTCCCATCTAGCTGCATATAGTTGTATTAGAAGGTCATTAAGTTGAGTTAGTAGTTGTATGCCCATACGTACGAGTTGTGGTTTTGGCTTGCACCCTACACTAAACATGGAGCAATTGCAAGAGTCAATGAACAAGCTGACCCAACAGTTTAAGTCTTTGGGTAAGCACTTGGAACAACATATGGACCAACGTTTCAAGCAGCTTGATGTGCGCATTACCCAACTAGAGACCTCCGCTAGGGCAAACCCCACCATTGGGGAGGATGCCCGATCTCAGGCAGGTGGTCAGGAGGATAGACCAAGGAATGGAGGTTGCTAAGGAATCGGTTATTGGCGCGCACCCGTGCACCCACCCCGTAAGGGATATCAAGACCACTATGACTCCGATGCGCAATTTCTCAAAGGAGTTAAAGTAGATGCCCTCAAGTTTGATGACCACTTGGACCCTAAAGCTTTTCTAGATTGGTTGGCAGACATGGACCTTTATTTTGAGTGGTACAACATGTACGGCCTTGTGGCTAGAGAGAGTGCACCAGAGGCTAGTGTAGAGTTACCCATTGAGACCATTCCGGTAGTGGATGAGTTTCGTGATGTCTTTCCTGATGATCTAACAGATGAGTTTCCCCTTATGAGGGATATATAGCACTCCAGGACGTGGGACACCGTACTACCTATAGCCGAGTTTGCGTTTAATAGTTTTGTCAATAGGTCCATAGGTCCAAGTCCTTTTGAAGTCGGTACTGGTTATTAACCTAGGAAACCTATTGATCTTATCCATATGTCTCTGTCCCATAGGCCATCAGAGTCTGCAGAGTCTTTTGCGTATCACATTCACTCATTGCATCAAGAAATCAGGCGAAAGATTACTACTAGTAATGAACATTACATACTTTCTGCAGACCAACATAATCGTTTCAAGGAACTCAATGAAAGGGACTGTGATGGTCCGCATCAGGCCAGAGTAGTATCTTCAGGGAGTCGTTCGTAAAATACATGTGAGTAGCGCTGGACCATTCAAAATTATAAAACGAAACGGTCTCAATGTGTATGTGGTGGATCTTCCACCCTCCATGAGAATTAGTTCCACATTCAATGTGGAGGATCTGGTTACATTTTAGGGGGCCACTGATGCATTGTCCAGTCTTTTGCATAACCACCCTGATTCCCCAGACTTTTCCCTTGATCCATGTCCATTTCCCGACCCATCTTCTCAGCCTATACGTCCCATACCTACCATTCCCGGCCCATTTTTCCAGCCTCTACTTCCCATACCTACCCGTCCTGACCCATCTTCCCAGCTACTACGTCCCATACCTACCCTTCTGGACCCATTTTCCCAGCCTCTACCTCCCATACCTACCTGTCCTGACCCATCTTCCCAGATACTACGTCCCATACCTACCATTTCCAACCCATTTTCTCAGCCTCTACCTTCCCTACCTACCCGTCCTGACCCATCTTCCCAACTTCTACCTCTTATACCTACCCTTGCCGACCCATTTTCCCAGCCTCTACCTCCCATACCTACTCGTCCCACACCTAGAGAGGAGATAGAAGATATCCTGGACCATTAGATAGTATCAACGACAGACGACGGATTTCAAAAGTTTCTGGTCAAGTGGAAGTCACGCCCAGCTTCAAACAGTATGTGGCTCACTGAGGAGGAGCTTCAGAGACTTGATTCTGACATCTTGGAGCGGTTCAGGAGTTTTGTTTCGCCAGTGGCGAAATCTTCGCAGCTGGGGAGAGTTGATGAGGACATCACGCGCACACGTACGCCCCCATACGCACGTACGCAAGGAGGAGGACCCCACCGTCGATCTGGATCGATGACGACGTCCAAAGAGGACCTCTTAGGTAGATGACTGCATTTTGGTCCCTTGGAGTAGATCCAATCGTCATGTGAATCCTACAATGGGTTCGCATGATCGTGACCCATTATTCTAAACGATCTAGTACTTTGAGTTTTGGTTATTTTTATTATTAGAAACATTATGGACGGTTTAGATTGTTTTGATTAGTTGTTATTTGTGGTTACTTTATCTCTAAGTAATAGGTTGCGCACATGGCACGAGTTTTAGGGTATAGGGTTTTATTATAAATAGACACCTCTTGTAGTTTTTTTTTTTTTTTTCAATGAATATTATGAATAAAATTCTACGTTTTCCCGCTTCTCTAATTCTCTGAGTTGTGGGAATCCAATTGGGTGCGAAACCCTCCCTTCTTCGAAGGGCTAACAACCGTGGTACGAAGCCACACTCATCTCGAGTCGGCCCCCATCTCCTACCATCAATATCCATCATCTCCTACGACCATCCAATCATCAAATCCATCATCCTTTCGCAGCGATTCTCCCTCTACAACAGAATTTAGTAATCTGGCCTTGCAGGAGGGCTGAAACTTCGACGGAGCACCGTGATCAAACTAATCATCTGTTTGGCCTGAAACTTGGAGGGAAGGTGGCCCGCCCTTGGCCAACCAGGGCCAAGCTGACCTTTTTCTGATTTGTGGGACCCACACATGTGTGGGCCACCACCAGCGTACGTATGTCAGGCGGGTTAGCTGTCCACACGTGCAGAATCGGTTCCAGGTTCTCTCTTTCCTTTCTTTCGCTCTTCTCTCACCTGATTTCCCTAACCTTAACCCTAGATTGTCATAAATCCCTATTTCCATGCCCTTTTAAAACCCTAGGGTTCCCCAAATTGAAATCCGTGAATCCCTTGGATTAGGGAAATATTTTTGTACATGTGTGGATGAATTTACTCTCCTTTGAGTATTGTTTGGTCTATAATTTTTATTGATCCAGCCCTAACATGTGTAGGCCTGAACCCGCATAGATTCCCCTTGATTGAGTGCTTGACTTTATGTGGGATGTGGAATTTTGTGTGATTGTTTCTAATTTAGTATGATCTTAAGCCTGAATTTTTTTTTTGCATATCATGTTTAATTTCCATGTCCTACATCACCTCCCTAATGTCCAAGGCTTATATTTCATGCAAAAGCCCTTTAAGCTCCAGCTCTCGTAATCCAAATACCTCCCTCTTTTGGGTCTTTAGCTTCTCCTTCAACATCTTGAGTTTCCAAAAGAGTCTAACACCAGCTATGGCTAGGTCGTTGATGTTGAAAGAGGACCACCCTTTGATTAGGTCGTGGAAACCTTCCACCTCAAGCCATGATAGTTCCACCTCGAGCCATGCTAGTTCGAAATAGAAGGGCTTTGGGCCCTAGTTCTCCTTGTCCACCTCCAAGAGCACCGGATAGTGGTCAAAAGTAGGTCTTGGAAGACCCCGCTGGATCACTAAAGGAAATTTCTCTAGCCACAATGGAGATATAAGGAACTGGTTTAGTTTGGACATGGCTACCCTCTCCTGACCATTAGACCGAGTGTATCTCGATCCACCTAATGGCAAGTCGACTAGTTCGTGCTTTTGAATCCACTCCGAGAATCCTCACATGTAGATAGTAATCTAAGCATTGTTAAACTTTTCGTGGATGAAGCACATGGCATTGAAGTTTCCACCCATACACCAGGGAATCATCCAACACTGAAGTGCCAAGGAGAGCTCTTCCCACATCAGTGGTCTAAGGGTAGGCTGGGTAGGACCGTAGACTTCACAGAAGCCCCATCTAAAACCAGTTGCAACTTCTTTCAGGGGCACTTATATAGAGAAACAACCAATCGAGCTACCTTCTGAGTCCCATATACGCAGGTCCCACGTGACCAACACACGCCTTGCCAACCCTTTAGCATCCTAAGCCTTTCATTTAACATACCGGTGACTCCAGAAGAATTCTACCGCCCTCTATCAATAGCTTGAAGCTTTCTCCCATATCATGATTAGGTTTTCTTTCTATCTCTTACAAACATCCCGAACTATCGTTCGCTTTTGCTGGCAGCCCAACCCTTTGACATTCCAAGAAAGGATCTTCATTGAGGAACTAATTTACCTTTTTGACCCATTCTCTCACTCTTGGGAGTAGATTCCATTGCAGCACAAGGAAACAACCCCAGGTTAGAAAGCTTTTTGGATCCCATGGTTGAAACAAGTCTCTTGTGAACCATGGTTTGTTCCAACATCTGGCCTCTCTCGAGAACAAGGCGAAACAGGTCAACATAGTCCTCCCCATTGCCGAAAACCATCCCAAGCAGCTTGCCCACATGCCTGCTTGCATACCTGACCCACCGTTTGCCCCTTACTAGTGCCCCCAGCTCGCTGTCGACGATAGTTGAGGAATTTTGGAGACTTGAGTCTACCCAAGGGAGAACCCAAAGCTTCATCCATGTGCTCCAGTTGAAGAGGGAATATGTCCAAAAGTGTTGGAGTAGCCCGTTCGGATCAAAGATGGGAGAATCTCGACGAGGGTCATCAAAGTATCCCTGGCAATCTAACTTAGCAAGATGGGCATTGAAGGGAATAAATGCCAAAGCCATAAGCTAAAAAAGTTGAGCTGTGAGGAGTTTGGAGTCCATCCGAAGACCTGGGGGAATTAGAGGGTTTGGGGCCAGTGTTCGAAATAATGATATCGCGTTATGTATCGCACTCTTGGGATACAAATATTTATCGGTTATCGCATGGGATATATCGTTTGTATCAGGTAATTTATTGCACTTTTTGGGAAACATTGGGAAAATGGATGAATTTTTCAATGAAACTTTAGGGATTGTTAAAAAAGACCTTAATACACACTTTTAAATCATAATATCTCAAAAAAAAAAGTGCACATGATAGGTTTCCTTTGTATAGGGTCCTAAGTTATACAGTATTAAGTTATACAGTATCTGACCGAACTAATGCAACTATATTCAAATTGAATGCATAACATTTAGAGTTATGTGATGATCATTTCATCAAACACTCCTAAATACTTTGAAATTAGTCTCAATTGACAATCGGTTGAAGGGAAATTAAAAAAAGTGATATTTTAATTAAAAAATGATTTTTATTTTTCGAAAATTGACAAGGACCTAAAAAATCAGTAGATCAAGCCTCATACATGCTTGATTTCATGTTTGGAGTGCAACATTGCAAGCAATTTGGGAGAAATTGGGGAAATTTTGAATTTTTTCCCAAGTTTCTCCAAATTGGACTACTTACACTCAAAATTTGAAATTAGAGTGCATGTGATGATCATTCGTCAAATACTCCTAAATACTTCAAAATTAATCTCAATTGGCAGTTGGTTAAAGAAAAATTTTGAAAAAAAAAATATGGAGAACATGAAGAACCAATGGATATCGAAATCTAAGCTCCAACTCCATGATTTTCATGCAAAGCACGAAAAACTAGTGGATTTGTAACCATTTGACACTGATTTAACATAATTTCAACAAAAAAGAGATCAGAAATAAAAAATGCTCACCGGATTGAACATGTGGGATATATCGACATTACCTGTGCAGTTCGTATCGCATAGGTGGGATTCAAGATTTATTGTGGGATATATCAGTCGATATCATTGATATTTAAAACATTGGTTGGGGCACATGTGAGAGGAACTCGAGGTAACACGAATTGGGTCCGGCTTGATCACTGACGAGGGGAAAGGGTCACATGGGGTGATGGAGGAAGCGAAAGGATCAAGTCACCCGTCCCCCTTGAAGCGAGAGACTTCTGCAACGATTACATCTTGAATGACCATTTCATCTTAAGTGATGACATGGGACTGAGAGCCACAGCATAAGCAATGCCACACGTAAGCACCTAGTTTTGAAGGGAACCTCTCTTCCTGACAAAGGACTGCCAAGGGATGTATGTCTTGCTCGATTCTCAAAGGCTTCAAGGTGTTAGCGAGGGAGGCTTGCGAAAAGCTGAGTGGGACGATCTAGAATTGTTGGAATCTAACATGTGCCGAGCGAGTTGGTTGCAACAAGGGCCTTCATACAACAACTGACACCTGATACTGGGATTGCGGCAGTTGTCTCACTGCCTCTTTCGAACTGACACCAAGTGAAGTCTAATATTTTGTAATGGTGAAATTTATTTTTAATATTACACCCTTATTCTTTACTGAATGAAATCAATCAGCCACCCTTCCACACAAAAAAAGGACCTTCTCACTTACTAAGTATCCTCATCAATTCCCAGTTACATCCTGGATGTACTCAAATCATCGTTCAGACAACCTATCTGTTTTTCACCAGATCTTATATATATATATATATATATATATATATATATATATATAATATATATATTATATATATATATATATAAAAAAATTTTATTTTTTTTCTTTTTCCCATCTGTTGAAGTTCAAAAGCATCAACAATCTTCTTTATCTAGTAGTTACTCTATGTACGGAGGAATGGACATTTTTAGGTTTTGCTCATTATTCTTTTGAATCAATAAATCATTTTCTGTGAATGCAATTACTTTTACCTGTTTAATTTGTTAATATCCCTGTATTTGCTAGGTTTTTGAAGGAACTTCAGGGATTGACAACAAATTTACAACTGTGCAATTCACAGGGGAGGTAACCACACCCACTTATGCTATTTAATTTCCCTTGTTTTTTGTTTCACTCAAAAAGTCATTCTTCTTCAGCACGTTACTGCCATTAGACAGTCTAGGGAATGCTAAGAATGACTAGTGGGTCATGTGTGATCATATCACACAAACTAGTATCCAATTATCTTATAATATCTCTACGATCCTTTCTTTTAATATTTAGGATGCCACCATCATCTTAGCCTTGTTCCAGCTATTCAGGATAGGCTCATGTATCCTATTTTTCCAGTGATTTGGAAATTTTCATGATGATGGTGGTGGTGGTGATAGTTTGGATTACTTCATTTTTCTCTATTTCATGATGGATTTTATTTTACATCATTAGATGCTGACAATGGTGTTTTTTTTAAAAGTTCAACCTCTGGTATCTGCACTTCTTGCCTTATCTGTTACATCGGGAAAAGGGAGAAGCTTTTCTGGAGGACCCTTTTTACCCTTTTCAAACTTTCCATTTGCAGGTTTTGAAAACCCCTGTATCAATGGATATGCTTGGACGCATTTTCAATGGATCAGGAAGACCGATAGACAATGGTCCTCCTATATTGCCTGAGGCTTACTTGGATATTTCAGGTGAGTCATTTCAAGGGAGCTGATGGATTTGAAATCATCAATTAGCATTCTTTAAGACCTGAAATGCATATTCTTTATGAACAAGTAGTACGCTCGGCTGTTCTGTTGCAGGAAGTTCAATCAACCCTAGCGAGAGAACCTATCCTGAAGAGATGATTCAGACGGGGATATCTACGATTGATGTCATGAACTCCATCGCCCGAGGACAGAAGATTCCTCTCTTCTCTGCCGCTGGGCTTCCTCATAATGAAATAGCCGCCCAGATTTGTCGTCAGGCTGGTCTAGTGAAGCGGTTGGAGAAGTCTGTAAATCTCATGGAGGTAAACCCAATGCATCTAAATCCTTAGTATGGACAACTGAGAAATTGAACATTGGCAATTTCTATAGTTCTGTAATTGGTTTTAGTCTCATAATCCAATCTGAACAAGTAGCAAAAGGAGTGTACTTTTTCTTAATAATTCACTGGAATAGAAAATTTTAACCAAAGCAAATGAAAATGTAAAAAAATAAAAATCAGTCATAAGTTCACTTGCAAATTTTCTCTCTAAGTGTGCTGGTTGCCTGATGGAAATATGGGTCGAGTCCAAATCATTGCCAAATGTTTAAATTTTGTTGCAATGACCCGTCATCTTTTCTAACTTGCAAAACTTAAATGCTCTAGCGAAATGTTGATTAATTTACAATTGCAATTTCTTTTTATTTTCAATGATGTGACAATTGAAAAACAACATGGCAATTTCTTTTTTTGGCCTTCAAGTTTTTATATATATATATATATATATATATAATAATATATATATATATAATATATATATATTATATATATATATATATATTTAAAGAATTATGTGAGGGTTCAAACTTTTCGAGTGATATGGATTTTCTTAATCATTTTTATTAATTGACAGGATGGAGCGGAGGACAATTTTGCCATTGTTTTTGCAGCTATGGGAGTCAACATGGAGACAGCTCAGTTCTTCAAACGTGATTTTGAAGAAAATGGTTCAATGGAGAGAGTGACCCTTTTTCTAAACCTGGTATCTTGATTAGCTTTAATATAACCCATTATCATGGTGTTTATATTATTATTACTGTTATTATTATCGTTATTGTCGTTGTTATTATTATTATCATTGTTTTTGTTTTTTTATTATTATCCTTAAAAGATATCTTTATCATCATCATCTTTCAATATATGAATCTGTCAACTGTCCATACTGTTCCTGGTATTTTGTTGTTCTGATTTGCCTTTCATACAGGCCAATGACCCCACAATTGAACGCATTATCACTCCTCGTATTGCGCTCACAACTGCGGAATATTTAGCTTATGAATGTGGAAAGCATGTCTTAGTCATACTAACAGATATGAGCTCATATGCAGATGCACTCCGTGAGGTAATTGCTTGTCTATTAGCTTACATGCTTTAATGTTTTTGAGCATTTTCATTTAATCAATACAATTGTGAATGCGAAATGAGTGCTAAGTTTATCATTGATGATCAAAGAAAAAAGTGCTGTCTTTATCCTTGTTGGATCAAGTCATATCATTTCATCAGCAGCATCATCATGTAAGCCTTATCCCAAACCACACGTGTGTTGCTGGGTTTAGCTGGCATAAAAAATGCTCACGGCCAGACAAACATGCAAGGAAAGGAATACAACATAAGGCCCTCCCCTAAGATTGCTGCTAAAATAAAACACCATATCTCCTCCAGTCACACCCTTTTTTGGTAGCCAATCTGCTCCCGGGTTTGCTTCCCTGGGGATATTGAAGAAAGAGACAACAATTGACACACAAGTGTCATGGAATTCATCCATGACATGGCGAAACCTCCTGGGCACAAGTTCAGGTTGGCCCAAGAAACAGAAACTGCTGAATCCCCCTCAATAATAAGAGGACTGAGGTTCATATCAGATGCAATGCTCACCCCTTGCAGCATTGCCTTCACTTCAGCAAAAGTAGAGTTAAAACAGTCCAGCAGGCCCAAATGTTGGAGAATACATATTCCCAAATGATTTCTGAAAATTCCTCCCAAACCTGTCAATTTTGGATTACCCATAGCACTACCATCAAAGTTAATCTTAAACTAGGCACTGGCCCTTAGGAGGAGCTAGCCATATTGCAGAAGGCTTCAGTTTTGTCCAAGGTAACCTGTGTTCCTCACCTATCCATCAGGAGAGTCCAGAGGTGTTGGCAGCGACCATTAGAGGAGGGATAAGATGGGTTAGGGAGGCCCTTTTTCATGTGGGCATACTATTAGGGGTGGTCTTCGGGGATAAGGTTGAGGATTACGTAGCCTTCTTTAAGATGGTGGAAGAAAGAGGTATTTGGTTATCATTTCACTCTTCCCAAACTGACCACCATATCGCTAGAATAGCCATGCGCCATACAGTAGTTTTCTTTTTGCCCAATCTTAGGCCATGCCAGGAGGAAAGAAGGCTAGAAGCCATCTCAGGGATGCACCAACTGATGGAGAAAATGTGGAAAAAATCCACCAAAATGTGAGACACAAAGGGACAGTGAACCAACAAATGATTGACTGTTTCGGCTTCCCTCATGCAGCAAAGACAGATGTTGACAATCTACATGCCCCTTTTAGTAAGATAATCTACATGCTTTAACGACTCTTCCTCTTCACCTTCTATTTTGGGGTCCAGGGCTAAGAGAATGTTGATAGAATGGGTTTCTAATGTTAAAGGGTCTCTTTTCTGTGATCTTTCTTATCTTGGCCATTAGTTGCTTCCTGCTATCTCAGCAGGTTGCTCCTCTTTAGGCCTTCGTCTTTTTGTACTTTTTCTCTCTTTTTAATGAATCCGTTGCTTTTAAAAAAACAAAGAAGAAGAGGTATTTGGTTATCTCTGGTAGATGTCCACAATCGTTCCCAACAATCTTTTAAGGGATGTAGGTAACTGATGAATCTTGGGGCTGGTCTGTGTGGTTAGTGGGAGGGGATTCCTAGATATGGAAGGAAGGGTAGAGGGGTTGGGATTGTTCCCCAATGAAGATTCTTAATTGGAACGTTCGTCAGTTAGGATGTCCCCAGAAACGCATCCAGGTCAAAGATATCTACAAAAAATCTAAAGCCAGCATCATGGTCCTTCAGGAGTCAAAGCTTTAGTCAGTTGAAAAGAGCCCTGTCGGGGGGGGGGGGGGGGGGGGGGGGGGGTGGTTTGGGAGGCTTTTGACTCCATTGGGTTAGTCGGGGTATTTATTAACGTGGAATCCAAGTCTCTGAAGTAAGGAGAATTGAATTGGTCTTTTTTCGGTCAAAGTTGTCTTTCGTGAGGTTTTCTTCTGGGTTCAAGTGGGTGTTCTCAGGTGTTTTCAGTCCTAATCTTTTGTCTCTTCACTCTTCTTTTTGGGAGGAGCTTTCTTCAGTTTCCGATAGATGGCATCTCTTGTGGTGTATTGGGGATGACTTCAACATCATCAAGTTTGTTCATGAGAAGTTGCATGGTATTAGGGCCTCCAGCAGCATGAGTGGTTTTTTAAATTGTGTCTTGAAGCATGAGCTGGTGGATGTTGTGATGGGGAGTATTAATTTTTCATGGTCGAATGGTTAGGCTTCCCCTGCTATGTCCCTTCTGGATAGGTTCTTGGTTTCTCTTGGGTGGGTTCAAAAGTATCCATTATCCCACCAAAGGGGTCTTCTTAAGATTGTGTCTAACCATTCGACCAAGTTTGTTTGAATTGGAGGAGATCAATTGGGGTCCCAAACCTTTCATGTTCGAGCTGGCTTGGCTTGTAGTTGAGGGGTTATGGGATCTTGTTGCTGAGTGGCGATCCTCCTTCGATGTTGTGGGTCGTGCAGGCTTTGCATTATTCAAAAATCTGAAGCTGTTGAAACCCAAACTTTCTTCATGGAAGCGGGAGGTTTTTTGCTCTAAGGGATTTTGTGATGGACTCGTTGCATAATGAGATTCAAAATCTGGACATCAAAGAGGAGAACAACCTTCTATCAATTGCAGAAAAAGATCTCAAAGATAAGTTGTCTTCTGACTACCGCTCCAGGTTATTAGAGGAGGAAATCCAATGACACCAAAGGTTGTGGGTAGTGTAGCTTAAGGAGGGAGATAGAAACACGAAGTTCTTCCACTGGATTGCCAGCGCTTAGGCCCAAGCTAATTTCATTACCTCCCTCTTGGTTAACGGCAAAAATATTGTCGATAAAGGTATATTTGTGACACTGTCATTAAATTTTACTCTAACTTGCTTTCGGATGAGGGTCAGGAAAGACCTTTTCTAGACAATCTGGCTTTTGAATCTCTTTCCATGATGGAGGCCTTGAATATGGAGGAGCCCTTTCGTCTTGAAGAGATTAAGGAGATTGTTTGGGAGTTAGGAAGGGACAAAGCCCCAGGGCCTGAAGGTTTCCCATTGGCTTTTTTCCAATCCTTTTGGGAGTAAATTAACTTCGATATTTTAGCATTCACAGACGAACTTTTTTATTCAACCTTCCTTTTGAAAGAGTTGGGGTGCACTTTTTTTGCTCTCATCCCTAAGCTAGAAGGTGTGGATTGCTTGAGGAACTTAAGGCCCATAAGTCTTCTTGGTAGTCTGTATAAAATCATTGCTAAGATTTTGAGTTTGCGAATTAGGGCAGTGCTCCCCAAAATTATTTCGTTGTTACAGAGTGCTTTTATTCCTAAAAAACAGATCATTGATAGTGCCTTGATTGCTCACAAGTGTTTGGATTCCTATCACAGAATGGGTAACTAAGGTGTGATTTGTGAATTGGACCTTGAAAAAGCGTATGATCATATCAACTGATGCTTTCTAGATTATTTGCTAAGGTAGATGGGTTTTAGGGAGAAATGGAGGCATTGGATTTGGTGTTGTGTGTTCTTGGCTACCTTCTCAGTTCTTATTAACAGGTCTCCTTGTGGGTTCTTCAAAGCTTCTCGGGGACTTAGGCAAGGGAACCCTCTATCTTCCTTCCTCCTTATGACTATAGCTGAAGCTCTCAATAAAATGCTATCCAAAGGGCAATTGGTGGGACTATTAAGGGCTTCTTAGTTAAAAAAAATAAAAAATAAAAAATCCCAACCAATTAGTCATCTTCAGCTTGCAAATGACACTATCCTTTTTTTAGGCTAATGAATCATCAATTTCCAATATGAGGAACTCGATCAGATGGTTTGAGGTGGTTTTTTATTTGAATATTAATTTATCTAAAAGTCTGTTTTTGGGTATCGGTGTTCTTGAGGAGGAGGTTGCTCATCCTGTTGAGATTTTCAGGTGTCGAGCAGGTTCTTTCCCTTTCTCTTGTCTCACCCTCCCTTTGGGTCTAAACCGACATCCCACATTTGGGATAAGGTGGTGGAGAGAATGGAGATAAAGCTTAGCCCCTGGAAGAGTAAGCTACTCTCTTTAGGGGCTAGACTAACCTTGATTAAATTGTCTCTCTCCAATCTCCCCTTGTATTTCATGTCATTATTTCAGTGCCCTAAGACAATCATTGAGCTCATTGATAAGCTGAAAAGAGATTTCCTTTGGTAGGGAGGTGTGTCTAAAGTAAATTTCATCTTCTTAATTGGAAAGAGGTTTGTCATTCCTATGACAAGGGGAGAGGTGGGATTAGGAGTTTGGAGATGGTCAATTCTACCTTGTTGGGCAAGTGGGTTTGGTGGTTTGATGTTGAAGCCTCTAGTTAAGTACAGTTTTCCCACCATAGGCTGGTGGATTAGTGAATCCTCCTTTTACTGTGCCTCTTTCCTCTACAAGGTTGTAATACAGGTAGCCCCAAGGTGCTCGAGGGTTTCAACTTTGCTGTGGGGGATGGTGCCAAGGTCAGATTTTGGGATGATATTTAGTTCGAGGATTCATATTTGAGATCGGCTTTCCCTGCTTTGGCTAATCTTTGTCCAGTGGCTAATATTTATGTCGTGTGTTGTTTCTCTTTTCTAGCCTCTAGTGGTGTTTGGGTTCCCCCACGTAGGAGTTTAAATGATAATGAATTCAGTGACTTCCTCTACTTCCTATCTCATTTGTAGGGGATCTCGATCACTCTTGGAGTTGAAGACTCCTTGGTTCGGTGCTTTGGAAAGTCTGCCAAATTTTCAGTTTGCTCTCTATTTTTGTGCCTTTCTTAGGTAGAGCAAGGGATAGATAGCCATCATACTGCGTATGTTTGGTTGTACGAGGCTCCTCCTAACATCTCTGCCTTTGCTGGGCTTTCTGGGAAGAAAAAGGATCCTCGCAATCGACAACCTGCAAAAAAGATCGATGGTCCACCCCAATATGTCTTCTCTCCTATGTATGAACGGCAAAGAGTCATTGGCCATCTCTTCATCCACTGCTCTTTCTCCAGGGTAGTTTGTCCGGAATTCTCAGGGTTCGAGTGTCTCTCGGGTGATGCTAGCTTCGATTGATGGTCATTTTAGGTTGTGGCACGTTGGAGGAGGGGGTTGCTTAGGTCGAACCAGATGAAGATTGGCCCTGCTTACGATAATTTAGGCGATTTGGTTAGAGAGAAACAATCATTGTTTTCGCAATCAAAAGGATCTTGGAATGTACATCTCTTCTAGCATCTCTAGCACCTGTGTCAAGCTTTCATGATGACTATATTTTATATTTTTGAAGACCATATTCTTCTTGTTTTTGTTTGGTTATGTGACTTCTCAACTTTGGTACCCACAGTCCACATCCTAGGTCACATTAGCCATCTGGATATGCCCCTTGGACCCCTTACTAATCATGTTCTGATAAAGTTGTATCCATGTTGGTTGCCCATACAAAGACAAAGATGCATGTAAGTGGCATAAATGGTCATATTATGAATTTGTTGTATGTGGTCTAATCATTATAATACATGTGCATTTCCTTTGCCTTCGTAGAAAAGGAAATTTCATGATTGGATCCCAGGCTAGAGAGAGGGTGCTTCTTGCCAGTAAATGTGTTGGGAATTCCCTCCCTCTTCCTTGATGTTCTTAGCCTTCTCACTTCTTTAAACTAAATCATTCATCCTTCCCTATCCAGGTTTCTCGGAAGCCCATGTTGGGCATCCTTATGTTGTGATTGATAAAAGTGTTGTTGAAGCTACAGCATCTTTCAAACAAAAGTATATGGCTTTGTTTTTATAGATTTTCTATTGCATAGAAATATTTGACAGTTCGCAAATGGTTCTTGTCTGAGAACTGCTTAAGATTTGAAACTTGACTCTCAACTTTTGTAGGGCCTGTCAGAGTTCACTATAACTTGTCAAGAACTCAATCAAGTAGCTCGAAAGAGAAAATCATATGACACGCCCCCATTAGTTTTTCCAAATACCTGAACATTTAAGTGGCTGCAACTCGTGTGACGCAAAATATCCATTTTGGCTGCAGGTATCTGCTGCCCGAGAGGAGGTGCCTGGTAGGCGTGGGTATCCTGGTTATATGTATACTGACCTGGCAACAATCTACGAGCGTGCTGGACGTATTGAAGGGCGAAAGGGATCCATCACACAGATTCCCATTTTAACCATGCCTAATGATGGTGATTATAGCTTGCAAAGTTTTTATGCACGATTATGCACTGAACATAATTTTTTATCGAGCATTTGCTCTGCCTAATAATCATACTTTTGGAGGCTGCCTTTCTGGTGATCTAAATTGTTCATATGATGTGCCCTATGTTGGATGGGAAACGCTGCAAAATTCTCAGTCATGGGATGATCTTAACTGGATGATCCATTCCCTGTAAATGTGGACCACTGGTTGCAGGGCCCATCCTGTGTGATGGGGCTAACCGGATTAAGGCTTAGGTTTACCAAAAGGCAGTCTCAACCCATATGATTGCGGTGTGGAACAGAAAATGCTGTCTTTTGATCTGGTATCTACTGTAACACATCTTCTTATTTTATTGGTTGAACAATGCATGTGCCTGATTTGCTTGTATGCATCAGATATCACGCATCCTACTCCGGATCTTACGGGTTACATCACCGAGGGGCAAATATATATTGACAGGCTGCTCTACAATCGACAGGTACAGTTGAAATTATAATCTCTCAGGTATTTTTTTATTTTTAATGGAAGGACCATCTTTCAGTATTATATTGTAAAACTTCGATTCATTATGGAATTGGCTTCATATTGTTAGTGTTGTGTCAAATCCTATGATTGCTTTTATCACCAATAAGAATCATATTCAACTCCATTTCATTTGACAAAATGTTTAGGCAAATTGCCTGACCTACTCAATAGAATGAATGGCGCTGGATTTCATGATTTCAGTGGTTAAACTCATTTTGTCATACATATTGAATGGAGACGAAATTGAATTGAAGACAACATGTTAAGACTGATCCTGCGTATTGAATGGAGATGATATTGAATTGAAGGCAATGTGTTAAGACTAATTTTTTTTCCAAGGTTTGATGTTCTCAATTCTTTATATTGTTAATTACTATTTACTACAGAATTTCCATTAAATAATTTAAATAACTGTTTGATGTGGAATATTAGAATACAGTCATTTTTTTTTATAGAGAGAACTGAAAATTTATTAAGAAGCCTGCCAAAAGGCAGGGAAAGAATACAAATCAACACTACGATGACAGCAGAAAAGAAAGCCTGGCAGAATTAGCTGCCTGAACGTAAGGGGCCCATTCTGAAACGGCACATTTCAGTGAGCAAATGACCCTTTCAACTGAAGATCTCTTGTTCTGAAAACACAGACTGTTCTGATCATTCCGGATGAACCAAAAGATACCCATCACAACAAGCCCACAAAAGATGGTCATCCGACTTCGCCATCACCCAAGAGATACGGAAAAGGAGAAGGAAATTATCCCGAACTTTATGAGCGAAAGGACAATGAGTGGAGAGATGGTTAATCAATTATGTCTCCCATGCACATCAAGCAAATGTTGGGAATGATAATAGATCTCTTTTGAAGGTTGTCGATGGTTATCACCCTCTTCCTCCCCACTAACCAAACAAAAGCCTCAACCCTGGGAAGAGCTCCATTAGATCACTGATGGAAATGAAAGGATCACGAGATAGCCGGCTAAGAAATCGAACGGTAAAACGAGCACACCGAGAAAACACCCAAGCAATGTGCTCTCCAAAGTCCAAACCATCGCATCTTCTTCTTGGGGGCAAAGGCATGAAAAGTTTCAAATGATTAGTCAGGCTAATAACCCCTCGACTTCCTCATCCAGTAAATTCCTCTGGCATGGAGGAGGCAAATCATTGACCCGGCACATAGAGTAACAATGATCCACAAGAATGAACTGGTCAGTGGCAAGACTAGCTATTCTCAGGAAAAGCTCATGTAATGGCTGGTCTCCACACCACACGTCCATCCTAAAGCGAGTTATGATTCCCCTTTCCAAGAGAGAAATTCATCCACAAAAAAATTGCTCGGTCGCCTTCCAAACGTTAAAAGCACAATGGAGAGAGGAAGACTTTATGCTCCAATCGCCCATCAAAGTGCCATATTTGGAAACAAGGATTTCCCTTCATAATTTGCCCACTTCATACCTGAACCTCCAAGGCCATTTTCCAAGAAGAGCAATCTGGCTCCTCCCTCATTAAATGGCTTATAGACGTCTTCTCAATTAAGCAAATTGAACCTTCTTCTTTTTCTTTGGCCCCTTTTCATAAGAAATTTCTTCTCAACTTATCAAGCCTTTCCAGAACCGATTTAGGGCATTTGAATATGATAAAAAGTAAACCAACATGTTGCTAAATGATGCCTTAATAAGAACTAAGCAACTTCCCAGTGAGTGATATCGACGCTTCCAACTTGATAGGTTGCTTTCAACTTTTTCGATGACCTTGTCCTATAAATGCTTCGCCGTCTTTCCTATACAAAGAGGCAACCCAAGATAAGTGGAAGGGAAAGCTCCTCGTTTGCATCTGAAAACGTTTGCCAGCTGCAGTAATTCTTTACAATCTACACAAATCCCCAACCTTTCACTTTTAGAAACATTAGCGTTTAGGCCCAAAATTGCTTCAAAGCATACAACAAATTTCCGAAGGTTCTCTACTGAGGTTATGTTTGCATTGCAAAAAAAAAAGTAAAAAAATCGCATCATCCACATATTGAAGATGAGTAACTTGCACCCCCACATCCACTACTTTCAAACCTCAAATCAAACCATTTTTCTCTGTTCTGTGAAGCATCCTACTAAATGCCTCCCCGACCACGACAATTAAGTACGAGGGTCGAGGATAAAGGATCCCCGTATCTGATGCCGCGAAAAGCTTTAAAGAAGCCATTTGGTGACCTGTTGGTCAATATGGAAAAAGATGGAGATTGAACACAAGATTGGATCCAACCTCTCTATTTAGTGCCACAACCAAGCTGCTCGATTATGTAATCTAAAAAATTCCAGTTGACATGATCACAAGTCTTATTAGAATACAATAATTGGCCTTATTATTTTCATGTTTTTAACTTATGAATGGACCACAAGTTCCATCTTGCCATCTTACATTGTTATGGGCTGCTTCAGAGTATTGCATATCATGTTTGGGGGTTTATTACATGACTATTGCTGATTGTAGAAACTAAACACCTTCTTCTATTATCTCTTCAACAGATATACCCACCAATCAATGTCCTTCCATCTCTTTCACGGTTGATGAAGGTAAATGGATGATAGATATGGGATTGGAAAGATGATGTACTCTGTTTTGCAAACTTCCAAGATATATCCTCAGTACATGTTCTCATTGCTTTCTTCTTCTTCTTCTTCTTTTTTTTTTTTCCTGCAGAGTGCTATTGGTGAGGGGATGACTCGCCGTGATCATTCTGATGTGTCCAACCAGGTACAGTAGTTTGTGGTAAAGAACCCATTTATACCTGATTTTGGATGGCTGGTAATTGATCTCAATTGATTTTTATATGATCAGCTATATGCCAATTATGCAATTGGGAAGGACGTTCAGGCAATGAAAGCTGTGGTGGGAGAAGAGGCACTCTCTTCTGAGGATCTGGTTCTCTCTCTCTCTCTCTCTCTCTCTCTCTCTCTCTCTCTCTCTCTCTCTCTCTCTCTCTCTCATCATCCATGCAGAACTTGAGCTGTATTAACCATGCTACCTGTATATTTTGATCCAGCTCTACCTCGAGTTCCTAGACAAGTTTGAAAGGAAGTTCGTTGCTCAGGGAGCATATGACACCCGCAACGTTTTCCAATCACTCGATCTTGCATGGACGCTGCTGCGTATCTTCCCCCGGGAGCTCCTCCACCGCATTCCTGCAAAGACCTTGGATCAGTACTACAGTCGTGATGCTGGTCACTGATGCATGCTCGGCTTCGCCCGGACAACCGCTCGAGTCGCCTGTCCCTTTTCTTCTTTCTTAGGCAGCCTTCCTCATAGAAACCTGGCAAAGAATAAACTGGTGGGTACTCTTCAAGTCCATTCAGCTGTTTCTTTAGATATATTATGGTCACTATTCTTTCAATTGCCGAAAGCCTTGAGGTATTATTGGTACTGTCTAGCTTTGTAATATCTTCATCTTTTAATGCTTATATTACCCTATCAGGGTTTATGTCATACTTAGGTCCCTGTCTTTCATTCTGTATTGTGATTTTTGGATTTGTTGTAGAGAAATCAGGAATGGTTTGTTGTGTTGTTTACATCTATTCCTTGTTTAAATGCATCATCAGGACCATGATGGTTTCTAGTGCTGCCGTTGCTTTTACAATAGTGTGTAATTTATCCTTTTTTGTTTATTCTTTCTAAAAATACGAGTATTGTAGCTTTTGCCTGAGCATGAGCTTGCTTAGTTGTGTTTTGATGGCATCAGTGCATAGGTCTGTCAACTGGTCAGGTTTGGCTTGGGTCTTTAGTACCAGCACCCAGGACAACTGGGTATGCTTCTTGCCAGGTTCCGTCCTTTCAGTTCGGGGTCTAGTTCTTGAAGATCTGGATCCATATCCAAAGGCGATTCGGGTACCTTTTGGGTACCACTGGGTCTTGGGATCTTGGTTTTGAGTTGGGTTCAGGACAATAAGAGCGTATACATGGTTGGGCCCACCCAATGAAAGTATTAGATTGCACGCCCATGCACTACTTTGACTTGTGCATGGTGTGTAAACGGGCTCCCTTGTATGTGTGTGGCTTAGGAAATTTCATTTCTTTTGCCAGAATAACGCGCCCCATGCACAGGCGCGCACTAAAACTAGTACGTTGTGATTGGGATCATTAACTGGCAGCCAACCTGACTGATGATTGAGAAGGAAATGGTCTATTCAAACAGAGCAAAATGGTCCACATTTAATAGGTGTGGCACTTGAGCCGATGGGCAGTGTTGTGACACTGCAGTTTTCAACTGTTGCAGTGGCTCATTGGAGCAGCAAGCTGCTTGTACTGTGAAGGCTGAACTGCAGATAATTTCAAGGGGATGCTGAGTGCCTGTGGAAAGCCTTCAGCAGGAATTTCCTGTGACGGGAAAGCTAGGTGGAGCCCACCGTGATGTTTGTGAGAAATTCGTTTTTCCAGATCATGTTAGGAGGTAGGCAAAAAAAAATTGAGGCAAATCCAAAACTCAGGCGGGCTGCTGACAGGAAAAAGTGGGTAGGGAAATGCCTACCGGTGAAACCTCTCTGGGGTCCACTGTGATGTTTATATGCCATCTATACCATTTGTAAGGTCATTCCTATGAAAACAAAAATATCAGCCCGCTCCAAAACTTCTGTGGCACCACGACTGCTTCACAGGTAGACATTCAATCCTCACTGTTTTCTGTCATGTGGCCCACTTGAGTTTTGGATCAGCCTGGTTTTTGGGACTGTCTCCTAATTTGATCTGGGAAAAATATGGATGGGTGGATTTCTCACAAACATCACGGTGGGCCCCACCTAGCTTCTGGTCGCAGGAAATTCCTGCAAAAGGCTTTGGCAGGCAATCCGCGTACTCTCATTATCACAACTCACTAGGGGTATGACACAAGCTGGCAACACGTGTGGAGAAAGGTGAAGAGAAATGGGGAGAATTATGCAGGTTTGCTCGGCTACATCTGGACGTATTGCAATTTGCAATAAGATTCGTTGGACTCTAGCCCCCAGATTTGGATTTTTTAAAATTAATTTCTCAATGACCCAATCCATTTATTTGTTGATTTTCCACCACACAATGTGATTCACCATGCAAAGCAAATGGTTTGCATCGTTGAAGATGAACGAGATTCAAAGTTTAGTTTTAATTGAATTTATCCAAGCAAATCTCATTTCGGAGGGAAAGGTTGCAGGTCAGAGAGAGAGATCTACATCAAGGTGTTTGCTTCTTGCAGGTAAAATCAACCGTTTGTAAGCTTCTTTTTTATCTAGACGGCATGACTCAATTATAGAGGCATTGGGTTTCAATACTGAAGTCATGGGTTCAAGTGCCCATGTTGGGTGGGTGTGTGTAAAAAAAAAATAAGCTTTTTGCGCCATATCTGACTCCCTACCTTCATTTAAAGTATCTTTTTTTGTCCTTTGAACATTTAAAGTTCTCGGCTTGTCGTAAAGCTACTTGAGTTATGTATAATAGAGATGTATTTGTGATGTTGCAGGTATCCACATTAGACACTGCAAATATAAGTTCCCCTGTCAAAAATAGTTTTTGTAGGGTGAGATTAACAGTAAAGCCTCTTATTTAACTATGAAAACTGCAGAATATCAGAGTGGTATGATTCTAACTGCTGCATCCCAATAAAACGGACATTAGAAAAAGTTGATAAGAGGTCCACTTCCAATGCTCAGATTCTGTCATTTGGATTATCCAACCACCTTGTTTTTATGGGCTGGTCCATGTGGAGCTCATTCGTAGTATGTGTTGTATTTCCTGAAAAGTAATTGGTAATGAATGTAGGCTGTTTTTTAATGCTGTTTGAACCAGTTAGGATATCAGGGATAAATAGCTGTTTGAACCAGTTAGGATATCAGGGATAAATAGCTGTTTGTGAGTCGTGTTTCTAACTTATCAAGGTGTATATTTTTGCACATTTGTTGGAAAATAGAGAGGTGATGATAGCCCCATTTTATAGAAAGTAAGTGTTTTCAGTTTATTCAAGTATAAATGACCTTATGAACCGTTTGGATGGCATATAAATATCACAGTCGACTTCAAGGAGGCTTCAACCGTAGTCATTTCCCTGCGCAGCATGCTTAGAGTTTTGAATCTGGTGCTGGCAAGCCTGATGGAAGGCGGATTTCTTATAAAACTGTGGGCCCACTTAGCTTCTGACCGCAGGAACTTCCTGCAACACGGCTATCCGCCTACCCGTGTCTTGGAAGGAAACGGATTGGCTGCTCCCCTTGCCACCAGCCCGGTGGCTGATGGTCGGTGCTCTATGGGCCCACCATGATGTATGTGTGTTCATCCATTTTTACTATCATTTTAGGGCTTGATCCCAAAAATGAGAGGGATATAAATCTCAGGTGGACCACCACATGAAAACAATAGTGATTGGATATCCACCATTAAAATCCTCCCAAGGCCCACTGTACTGTTTATTTTAAATCAAATCTGTTGATTAGGTCATACAGGCCCAGATTAAGGGAAAAAACAAAAATCATCTTGATCCAAAACTTATATGCCCCCAAAATGTTTTTAATGGTTGACGCTCATTCAACACTATTTTCTGTAATGTGGTTCATTTGAGATTAGTACATACGTCATTTTTGGTCTCATACCATAAAATGATCTATAAAAATAGATGGACGGCATGGATGAAACACATACATCATGGTGGGACCCACAGAGCACCGATCACCAGCCATTGGCTGGTGTTAGGGGGAGTAGCCAATCCGTTTCCGTCTGAGTAGTAACTCAGTACGCTAGGCCCTGTTTGGGCAACGGGATTAGAAGGGATTAAGTGGGATTGGATTCATCTGGTTCCGTGCCAATTCCCCTCCATGTTTGGAAAAGCTTGGAATTAGATCGGATTGAATTGCATAGGGTCCCGTGCCAATTTCACCCAATGCTAGCAAGTTGTGTAGGTCCCACCCTTATGTGTGGGCTATATCCACACCGTCCACCCATATTTAGAGATTATTTTAGAGCATGGGCCAAAAATCAGGTAATTCTAAAGCTCAAGGGGACCCACCACTGAAAGCAATGGGATTGAATACTTACTGTTGAAAACTTCTTTGGGGCCACATAAGTTTTGGATCTACCTCATTTTTCAGCCCATACCATAAAATGAGGTTACAAAACAAATGAACGGTTTAGATATAATACATATGTGTTATTATGGTAATTTCAAATGATGGTGGGTATATCCATTCAATGTACCACCGTATTACCAACAAAGCAGAGCATTAATCTAATCCCATGGAATCAGGGGACAATCCCTGCCATGGGTAATAATGGTGTTTTTTTTAATACAATCCCACCTAATCCCTTCTAATCCCGTTTGGGTTTGGGAAACGGGGCCTTAGCGTGCTGAGTAAACTCCGTGGGTTCGCCGTGATTTATATATTTTATTCACTTCTTCCATCCATTTTGCCAGATAATTTTAGAAATTGAGCCCAAAAAGTAAGCATTTCCAAAGCTCAAATGGACCACACCATGGTAAACAGTGTGAATTGAAATTTTACCGTTGAAAAATTCTTGAGGGTTACAGAAGTTTTGGATCAAGCTTATGTTTGTGTTATTCCTTCGTCCATATTTTTTTGATCTTATGAACAGGTTGGATGACAAATAAACATTACTGTGGGGCCTAAAAAGGCTTCAACAATAGAAATCATTATTCCCACTGTTTCATGTGTTAGTTCACTTTAGCTTTGCATATGTTTTAAATTTAGTCTCAACCCCTTAAATGATATGGAAAAACGGATGGACTGCGTGGATAAATCACATACATTCCTAGTGGACCCAATAGAGTTTACTTAGTACGATAAGAGTGTACTGAATAACTCAAGAGTGTACTGAATAACTCAGTACGCAGTCCGAGGTTGAGACTTTGATTTCCTGCGAAAGCCTTTCCGAGTAAGTTCCTACGCTTAAAACCTAGGTGGGGGCAACAGTAATGTTTTTGAGAAATCTACCCCATCCATCCCTCATGTGAACTCATTTTAGAACTCTAGACCAAAAATGATAAGGATCCAAAACTCAAGTTGGCTGCAAAGAAAAGGTCGGTAGTGAAATTACTGCCATTGAAACCTCCTTGGGTTGACAATGATGTTAAAATTACATCCATACCGTTCATAGCATAATTCCCACTGAAATGAACTGAAAACACAAATATTATCATGATTTAAAACTTTAGTGCCCCCGTGAATATTTCAACTATGGACATTCCATCCTCACGTTTTCAGCCCACATGAGTCTTGTATCCAACTTAAATTTGGCCTCATGTCCTAAAATGATCTCAAAAAACGGATGAACCGGGTGGATTTCTCATAAACACCATGGTGGCCCTACCTTGGTTTCTAGTGCAGGAACTTCCTGCGGCTTTTGCAGCTGGTCCAGCGGATTGTGCCTCGCATGGACGGACGGGGCCATGCAGGGGTTCTGTGGGGTCCACCATGATACGTGGGTTTTATCCCTGCTGTCCATCCATTTTTCCAAATCATTTCAATAGATGATCCTAAAAATGACTCAGATCCAACACTCAGTTGGACCATACCCTGGGAATTGAACACCCACCATTAAAAGCTCCCGGGGAGTAGCAGAAGTTTTGGAACAAGCTGATATACGTGTTTTCCAGTTATTCAGGTGTACGTGACTATTAACAAATTCCAGTCATTCAGGTGTATGTGGCGATTAACAAATTATGTAGTAAACAAACCGTGGGCCTAAGATGGTTTCAATGGTGTGTATTATCATTATAATTTTTTATGGCGTGGTCCACTTGAGCCTTGGATCTGTCTATTTTTTAGTTCATTTTTTCTAAAATGAGCTGAAAAAATAAATAAACCGCGTGGCCCGACACCTCCCTTGTATGGACCAAGTTACGTACAAGCGGTTCGGGACGCAATCCAATCCGCTTCCGGTTTACGCAATGTATAAAACAGAGAGAATTTAGTAATAAGTATTGCCATCCTGGAAAAAAGCTGTGTGTCTCGCCATAATGTATGTTTTTTTATTCACGGTAATAGCTCATTCTAGGCATGAATCTAAAAATGAGGTAGATCCAAATCTTAAGTGGACCACACCATAAGAAACAATGGTGATTAAATGCCACCATTAAAAGCTCATCGAGGGCCACAAAAGTTTTGGGTCGAGCTAATATTTGTGTTTTCCCTTCTTCCAATTGCAAGTGATGTACAAGTTAGATGGAAATAAACATTATAGTGGGCCTTAGAAAGTTCTGAATGGTAGGCATGCAATCATCACTGTTTCTTGTAGTGTGGTCCACTTGAGATTTGGATATGCATTACTTTTGGGCTCATGCTTTGAAATGAGTTTTTAAAATGGATGGATGACGTGTAGGGCCCACGAAGCTTTTCCAAGGCGGCTAGGTGGGTCCCTAATAGAGTAGGTTAGGTGCGCACCGGCCTCACCAAGACAGGTGGACCATACCATAGGAAATAGTGGTGATTGAATGCCCTACCATTAAAAAATTTCAAAAGGCCCACTATGATGTTTATTTGCCATCCAGCCTTGATAAGGTCACATGAACCTAAATGAAGGGAGAAAATAAGAGAGTAGGTTAGGTGCACACCGGCCTCACCAAGACAGGTCAACCATACCATAGGAAATAGTGGTGATTGAATGCCCTACCATTAAAAAACTTCGAAAGGCCCACTATGATGTTTATTTGCCATCCAGCCTTGATAAGGTCACATGAACCTAAATGAAGGGAGAAAATAAATATCAGTTTGATCCAAAGCTTTTGTGGCCCATTAATGGTCAATCACCACTGTTTATTATGGTATGGTCCCCCTCCTTCCCTAGTGGGGTCATCACTAGCTAAGGAGACTGATTGTCTACTGACATTACCGTTAGTGAGAAGGGTAGCGGACAGTGCTCTATGGGCCTCAAGATGATGTATGTGTTTTATTCATGCAGTCCATTTACTTTTCTAAATCACTGAAAAACACACAAATATAAGCTTCATTCAAAACTCTCATGGCCCAAAGAAGCTTTTATGTTGTGTGTTTTATGGCGACTGTTTTTTGTAGTGTGGTCCAAATGAGATTTGGATTTAGATTTGCCTATGCAGGCTTCATCATAATGCATGTGTTTTCTCACTTATCAATATATTTTTTCAGTTTTGTGGCATGAATCTAAAACTAAGATATGCGAATCTCAAGTGAACCATATCACAAGAAAGAAATGGTGATTAAATGGCCATCATTAAAAACCTCTAAGGCCTACTGTCATGTTTATTTGCTGTCATGTTTATTTGTTACGGAACCCACTAAGTAGACCTAACATAAACCTGAATTAAGGGCAAACATAGATATAGTCTCGTTCAAATCTTTTGCCGCAGTAAGAAGTTTCCTCTCCGTATTTAAAAGTAGATGAGTATATGGAGTGGTATGCATAACATGTGTCCTTGGGCCATTAATATATTGGACATGTGGCCAACTGATAATATTCCAAAACAATCA
Source organism: Magnolia officinalis (assembly GCA_021015155.1). Taxonomy (NCBI): domain Eukaryota; kingdom Viridiplantae; phylum Streptophyta; class Magnoliopsida; order Magnoliales; family Magnoliaceae; genus Magnolia; species Magnolia officinalis. The sequence continues at coordinate 17,977,268 of JAJHSJ010000001.1, read as the reverse complement.
GATTATTAACTACTTCACTAAAATTACTTCAATAAATTATTTGAGTAGTCCAAATATTCTCCATATAAATCAACAATTAAAAATCATTGGTTAGTCATTTGTATACTTTGAATTTTATCATTTTCAGCAACAATATATATTTCAATGGGCTTATTATACTCATTGGATCAAACATCACATATCTATCCTAATTAGGAATATTAAAGTTGATTTAGTAATTAAATTCAAACTCTTATAAATATATTATAATTTAAGTCTATATTTATCTTTGAAATACATGGGGATTCTGAATTCAGGCAATTTTTAATTCAGGAAATTTCCAAATTTGGAACCCATGGTGCCAAACGAGGCCTTATAGTGTGTTCCACATGAGGTTTTCATATGCCTCGTTTTTAGGCTCATGCCATAAAAACATACTTAAAAAAAATGGATGGACAACCTGGATTAAACACATACATCATTGTGGGGCCCAAATAGCACCGTCCGGTAGCTACCAGCGTCCGTGGGGGAAACGGATCGGCTACTCCCCCAGACACCGGCCAATGGCTGGAGGTCGGTGCTCTGTGGGGCCCACTATGATGTATGTGTTTCATCCATGTCGTCCATCTACTTCTACAAATTATTTTAACATATGAGACAAAAAATGAGATATATACCAATCTAAATTGGACCACATTACAGGAAACAGCGTTTAATGAGTGTCGACCAGTAAAAGCATTTTGAGGGCCATAAAAGTTTTGGATCAAGACAATTTTTGTTTTTTTTCCTTCATCTGGGCCTGTATGACCTGATCAACAGATTGGATGTCAAATAAACAGTACAGTGGGCCTTAGGAGGATATTAATGGTGGATATCTAATCACTATTGTTTTCATGTGGTGTGGTCCACCTTAGGTCCATATATCTCTCATTTTTGGAATAAAGCCCTAAAATGATCCTTAAAAATGGATGAATAGAATGGATGAAACACATACATCATGGTGAGGCCCACAGATCATCGACCACAGCCACGGGGCTGGTGTCAGGAGGAGTAGCCCATCCGTTCCCGTCCGTGGGCATCCGCTTCTGGGAAACGGATTGGCTACTCCCCCTGACACTAGCCATGGGGCTGGTGGTCAATGCTCTATGGGCCCCACCATGATGTATGTGTTTCATCCATTCTATTCATCCATTTTTAAATGTCATTTTAGGGCTTGATTCCAAAAATGAGAGGTATATAAATCTTAGGTGAACCACATCACTTGAAAACAATAGTGATTGGATATCCACCATTAAAATACTCATAAGGTCAACTGTACTGTTTATTTGACATCCAATCTATTTATTAGGTCATACAGGCCAGATGAAAGGAAAAAACAAAAATCAGCTTGATCCAAAACTTTTATAGCCTTTAAAATGTTTTTAACGATAGACGCTCATTCAACATTGTTTCCTGTAATGTAGTCCAATTGAGATTGAGATATACTTCGTTTTTGGTCTCATACCGTAAAATAATCTGTGAATAGATGGACGGCAGGGATGAAACAGATACATCATGTTGGGCCCCACGGGGCACCGACCACCAGCCATTGGCTAGTGTTAGGGGGAGTAACCAATCCGTTTCCCCACGTCCGCTATCGAATCCGAGTCTTCCTCGGTCGCGCGCGAGCCTCGCAATAGTGGGAGTTGTCGCGAAAGCGTGCGAGTTGTCCAGCGGGAAGAGACTTCTCGCACTTGTGTCAGGCTATTTGTATCTTCGGAAACGAAACCAGTTTCCCCACTCCTTAAAAACAGCTAAAAAAACCCTAAACCCTTCTCTCTCTGCAACTGTTCCCGAGCTCCCTCGACTATACATCAATGGCGATCGCTGCATTGGACGAAGAAAAAGCGAAGAACGTTATCAGACAGGTAAAAGATTCGATCTTTCCCTCACCTCTCTCTTCTCGTCTTCTCCGCTTCTGAATAGATGGAAAAATCGGTTCTTTTTCTGTTAATTTCAGGTCGAGTTCTATTTCAGCGATAGCAATCTCCCTCGCGACAATTTCCTCCAGAAATCCATACAACAGAGCGATGACGGATGTATCCTTATCAAAATCGATCTTTTCTGTTGTTGTTCTTTAGAAATATTCTAAAAAGTTTACTTCTTTTGTAAGTATTTTTTACAAAGAGTAGGTTTATTTCTAAAGAATTTACTTCTTTTGTAAGTATTTTTATAAAGAGAAGGTCTTAGGTCCAACCTGTTGGACCACAAGTTTTAACTCCACGTGGTGAATGACTTCCAACCTTTCATGTGTGCGACATCCAATTCGTCCAGTAAGTTGGGATCACCACGAGGATTGCGGTATGCAAATATCAGTTACATCCACTCATTGACTGGACCACACTTGTATTTTGCTATCAATGGCTGTACATCGTTTTCTATGGTTTGGTCCACCTAGTAAGTAGATGGGGCGGATTTTTGCACTAGGTAATCCTCATGGTGGGGACAACCAATTGGAAGGGCTGGACGTATTCACTTAATAGGTTAGAAGTTATCCACTGGGCGGATAGTAATTCAGTGACTGAATTATTCAAAATTATTGATGTTGTGGAACCTGCCGTTGGATGGTGGATTCCCAAAGAATCTCCTTGATAAAAAAAATCCTAACCCTTTAATTGGTGGCCGGAAAAATAGTCAGTTGCGAGAGAAAACACATCAACAAACACGCAACAAATAAAAGGCAGAATATTCCAGAGTTAGGATCTTCAAATTTGGTTTTTTTTTTTTTTTTTTTGGTGCATGGGCTATTCATGGAGAGGGCCATTGTATCAATGGTTTGGATCATGGGACCATTGTTCTGCATGTACCAACTGAAAACCTGAGCCAACTGTACAACTCTTGGCCCGAGCATTCCGTAACACGTCTTTACTGACTATTTTACAGTTTCTAAAGTTTAACAAAAGATCCGTCTACTGGATAGATGGCATGGATGTGTGTTAATCCATATCGTCTGATACGTGGGATCTATAAAATCTCACTTATCTCAGCCATCTCATTTTTCCCGTTGAATTTGGACCAACAAGCATTTATTTAAATTGCCCATTTGATGGCCACTAATTGGTCGGATATGATTGTATGAGCAGCTGCTTCCATCCACAATGTGGCCTATGATTTAAACAGTGTATTGATTTGCTGTATACCGGATTTTTTTTTCCCGAGAAATGATGATTTTATTAATAACACTAAAAACAGAAAATAAAATAAAATAAATGCTTTTAGGCCCTCCAAAGAAGACCAAAAGTTACCCTTTTCACCACTTAGATATGGGCCAGCCTAAAAAGAAGGAAAAACAAAAACAAAAATGACAAAGAGCAAGGAAAAACCAGCCTTCCCTCCAATAACGTGAATCATTTCGGATTCTCCCAGTTCCCATGTATTTCCGTCCTTGAGCATCTCAGGAACTCTTGCCTCACCAGCGCCCAATTGATGATCATGTGGAGATCATTCTTTTTAGAACTTCCACCATCAAAGCGAGATCTTTGAATATCCTTGAATATCTCTCCTTCCACATACCCCGTAGGATTGCAAATATGGACATCTTCCATAGTGTCTCGTTATGATTCTTGAATGGGCCACCCAACCACCCTTCCACTGCATTCTCAATGGCTGCGTTAAAACACCATGCAATCCCAAAATGCAATAGGAAGTAAAAGATTGTATCGCCCTTTCCACCAATTAGTGGAAAAATAGGTGATCAACTGATTCTTCACTTTCCTTGCACATGATGCATGTATTTGGTAATGCCAACTTCTGCTTCTTCAGAGTGTCAAGTGTCAGTATCTTGTTTGCCATTGCTACCCATGCAAAGGCTTTGACCCTATGGGGATTTGGGCATTCCAAACTCGTCTTCGAAGGATGAGATGGTTCCTGCAGCGTTAATGCAGATATATAAGATTTTGGAGGAAAGAGTGGGATGAGCGGAAAATGAAATTTCAAGACTTTGGGGGTTGGGAGGAGTAGGTTTCTGTAGATGCTTTGGAGGAACTGATCGATACTTGCAAATTAGGTTAAAGATGGTAGGTTTTTGTAATGGTTTTTTTTTTTTTTTTTTTTTTCTTTTTTCCCTTCAAAGGATTAATACCTCTGAACTGTAGCATGTTTTTGCTGTGTCTTGTCCTTGACTGTAAGTTCAGTGGTTAGTTTGGCTTTGATATGTTCGTTTGCTCGGATGAGAAGCCATCTTGGCTTGGGAACCATTAAACAGGAAGAAGTGTCAGATGAGACGGTATCATCAGTTGCTGAAACACTGAGAAAGTCTCAGTTCCTCAAAATATCTGAAGATGGTGGGTACCATTTTATTAATCTTTTTTAAATGAAGCATTAGAAAAATTATCTCATGAAGCATTAGAAAAATTATCTCAATTGCAGGTCATTTCTTTTTCTTTTTCATTTTTAAGCTGATTGTCATGTAGCCGAATTCTTTTTCTTTCTACTATTGAGGATTAAATCAGTTTAAAAAACTCATTTTCTTTATATATCTGACGAGAGTGGTTGGTCTGAAACTGATCTGTTTATCATACATGATAGTTTTAGCCTAGTCCATGATACCCCTGAAAAGCCAACCACAAATTACTGGGAGAAAGGCTAATATGATGATGTTCATGAAGATCTGAAGAGTGGTTCTTTCTTTGCTTCTTTTTACTTTATTTTTGCGTTTATTTTGTTATATTTTTTCATTTGGCATTGTGAGGTTTTGTACATTCTTGGTTCAAAGTTGGTGTTTCTATCAAGCCAGTATTTTATACAAGTGGGGTCAAACTTTATTTGATCCAGATTGTTCGTAGTTGGTTGATGGGCTGAAAATCTTCTCTATTAAACAATCTTGCCCATCAATTGGCCGTCTTTTCCTGTTGCATTTGAGCTGTCAATCCTTTTTTTCCCTCCAACATTAGCCAACAATCAGATGGATGACATTGTCAGAGGGTGACAGTCGGATGGATGACATTGTCAGAGGGTGAGTTCGTTGCAAACATCACCCATCCAAAGTGGGTCCAACCAGATGAACGTTAGGATCGCCAGTAGGTGATCCCACCTACATTGAATGCTGGACTGGAATAAAACATGGTTAGCTTAGCTGAGGGATTTATACTTCCTCAACGGATATAATCCCAGTTGTTGACACTAAATCACCTTCATTGTCATCGTCGTCGTCATCATCGTCGTCATCATCATATCCTTGTCTTAGCTATTTGGGTTCAACAACTGGTGTCTGATTACATCATCATCATGTAAGCCTTGTACCACTAGTTGGTGTGGTGGCTGATTACAACATTAAAAAAAACTATTTTGGTGCAGGTGAACTATTAATTCATTTTTCTCAGCATCGTTGAAACTGGTGGTGGGTGTTTTTTTTTTGTTTGTTTGTTTGTTTGTTATGTTTCTAGGCCTCAAGAATATGATCTTTGTTTTGTGCATTTCCCATCATAATACATGTAGCTGATTTTTTATTTTTTTTGGCCACTCTAATTGGTTATTAGAAATGGCTAGCGGAAATCCCTGAATGTTTGGTAACTTTGCAGAATTTTGCATCACTGCTCTGTACCAGCTATTTGGGGTCAGCTAATGATGGCTGATTACAAAGTAAAATAATAATAAGAAACCCATTGCTGAATTATCAATTTTTTTTATTTTTATTTTTTTTTGTTGTTCAATATGGTGTTCAATCAATTTGGGGTCAGCTGTGCTATGGAAAGCCCACCCTTTGGGCCGCTTCTCAGTTCGATCATTCTTTGAGTTTATATCCAATCCCTGCCAACCCCACCTTTTCCCTTCCCACTTATGGTCTTATGGTGCTGCTCCTTGGGTTGTGGTGTTCGCTTGGTTTGTGGGAAGGAAGAAAGTGCTTATGATGGATAATTTGCAAAGATTTTTGGTCCTTCCTAATATATGTGTATGGTGGATGTTGAATCAATAGACCACTTATTCATTCATTGTGTTTGCGCTCAATTTGGGATCGCTTCATTCAGTCCCTCCACTTTGATTGGGTTATGCCAAAGATGACACAAGATTTGTTGTGGGGCTGGCACAGGGGAGGAATGGGAAAATCGGGGAAAGGAATTTGGAGATTGATTTTGCTTGCAATTTGGTGGTCAATTTGGGGAGAGCGAAATAGGAGTTGTTCTTAGTGTGAGCCAATAAGAGAGATTACTTGTAATTTAAGGAGTTGGGCTTTTTATGTAAAGGCGATTAACCCGGCCAATCTCTCGCTTTTTTCGAAGGGTTAGGTGTGGTTTGCTTTCTTTGGGTGTCTCTCCTCTTTTTTGAATTGTAGAGTTTGGGCTGTTTTAGCTTTTTTTTTTTTTTTTTTTGGTTGTTTTTGCGCTTTGGCGCTTTTCTAATAAAATTGTTGCTCTCTCTCTCTCTCTCTCTCTCTCTAAAAAAAAATCCGTTTTAGCACCAACTAAAAATTGTTCTCATTTTTTGTTGAAGAGAAAAAAATCCTTTATGTTGCTGAACATTTTGGTCGCTCGATTGATGATTAGAAATGGTTGTCAAAATCCCTGTATGTTTGGCAATATTCCTGCAATTTTGCATTTGGGTTGTCTACAAAGAGATTCTGGCATGAATTCATACCTGATAACTCTCTTACCTTCTTGTTTGGATATTTTGTTTAGTTCCCTTAATTTCATTCTTTTTGGTCTTGGGTTTTTGGTTTTTCAGGGAAGAGGGTTGGCAGGACTACTGAAATGTTAAAGCCGGAAGAGGTTATGGAACAAGTAGACATTAGAACGATTGCTGCATCGCCTTTAGAGTACACTTCGAAGCTCGAAGATGTGGAATCCTTCTTTAGTCAATATGGGAAGGTATGTGGTGCTAGTTTTCTAGATTGATCTTATTTGGTGCTAGTTTTCTAGATTGATCTATCTTGAGAACATGGTTCATTTTCATTTCTCACGAAATTATAATTGTCTCCAAACAAACTATTTTGGGATAATTACCATTATAATTGGCTCCAAACAAACTATTTTTGGGATAATTACCAAAACAGATGTAATTTTATAAATAGTTTCCAAAAAATGGACCTAAATCCCTTACTCTTATTAGAAACTCATTTTCCAACTAATCACATGGAAGTCCTATTTTGTCCCTAGTGAATACTTTTTCGCCATAAGAGAAAAATGCACTCATAACTACCTCGTTTTGGTAGTCTAATGCATCTAATAAAGATTTGCTACAGTACATGTCACGACCCTAAATCTAGTGTTGGTAATCTACGATTCTTAGGACTTTCAAGTAGCACATACTAAGTCCCATAAGCGGAGTTCTACGGAGGCTGTCAACCAAAATCTGGTGTATAGTAATCATGGATTACCAACACTAGATTTGGGGTCGTGACAGTACATCTTGACATATTGTTGTTACCTGCTGAAGAGATAACCTGTAAGCTAACAAAAGAAGAAAAAACAAAGATGGGCTATGGAGAGAGAACGATGTTGTTCACGGGGACGGTTGACTGCCGGATCGAGAGGGTGTTCTCTTGGGAGAAACCGAGAGGCCTGTGGGAAGTTTTCTCTCATTCCGAACATAGACTAAATGCGCGGAAAAGGATTCAAAGATGAGTAGAGGAATAGAGGGAAGCAATAGTGAAGCAAAACTGCATGAAGAGCAAGAGAGAGGAAAAGGAAGGGAGACAAATTGAGAAAAAAGGGAAAAAAAAAGGATGAGATGCTTAACAAGATAAAGGGAAAATGATTGTTGAGGGTGGGAGTAGTGGTAATTGCGAAGAGTCATCGAATGAGGGAACTGGCTTGGGGGATATGGAACAAGGGGAGTGGACTCCGACGAGGAAGAAAAGGAAAATGAAGGAAGAGTGGAAGAGGGGGACCAGGAGACGAAAGTTATAAGAGTAGCCGAAAACATATATCGAGGATTTTTCAGAAGAATGGTCTGAACTGCGTTTCTGGAGGGCATTTGGGAAGTATGGAGATGTGAAAGAAACCATTATTCCAGGGTAGAGGGTAAAGAAGAGGCTTGAGGGAGGAAAATCCTTTAGAGATGTGGTTTGTCAGAATTCCAAGTCATGGGATAAAAGGCATGTCATGGATTCTAAGAAGATAGAAGCTAATCATGCCTAGAAGAATTAATGGGTGTGGAGAGATTTGACAAAAGAAGGTCCATAAGTTTAGATTCACTTGATGGTGTTGGAGAAGGCGTGGGAGTCCTTTTACTGGAGTTTTGTTGCATCCATTAGTCTAGGAGCTTTGAAGGAGAAGGTGGGAGCATGTATTCCTCAGCAGTGCATTGTGGTAGAAGAAGACAGGATTATTAAACACCCGAATGATACCACGATGTAGATTTCTATCTGTCCTCATTTGAATATTGGCAGGTTTATTCTCGCATGTAATCTATTCAGGGATGACATAGTCTGGGAGATAAGTAGGTGGGAAGACTAATCTGTTATGGGAAGAATCACGATTTCAAATATGGGAGCTTCTGCTGGTGTTTTGGATCCATGAAGTATTTGTTTAGGTGTGGTTGGGTATCGGGAAGGTGGTGGCGATCGATTCGCTATCCGAAGGGTGTGAAATGCAATGATATGCTAGAATCTGCATAAAATGGAAAATAAACTTGACTTGATGTTGGAAAAAAAAAAAAAATCCCTATTGAAGTTGGGGAAGAAAGAGTTTCTGTAAGAGTGGTTAAGGAATTGGTCATTAGCCTGGAGAGAATCAATAGAAAAGCAGATATGAAGAAGGCTTCTCTACAAAAGCAAAAAGGTGTGAAAAGCTATGCGGGAAACCCTTGCATAGGAAGGAGTTGATGCTGGGTGCTCCAGTGGACCACCAAAAGGGGAGGGGAGGTCATGTGAAAAGATGATTGGCCAACAGGGGGTTGGTGGGGGAAGTGAGCCGGAAGGGCGAAATGTGTTCGGCCAGGCGGCGATTGTAGAGGAGAAGGGACTGTGATAGGAGTACATGGGTTGGAAGTAGGTAGTGGCAAGTTGAAAGGGAAGGTGACACATGGTGCAATTGTCTCTCTCAACAGTAAAGGAGGTGAGGAGAGAGGCGACACGTGTGAGGGGTTAGTAACTTAGTGGAGATTGCCAGCGCAATTAGTGGGGATGTTGCACATAGCTTGCTTGCAGGCGATAAAAATGAAGGGGCTTTCACATGTATGGCAGAAGACACGTGGAGAACATTTTCATTTTAATGTGTGGGGGAAATTGCTTGCTACAACACGTGCGCGAGCTTTTCTCTGTTATATACAACAAGCGGAACCCTTCTCGATATCAAAGGCTAGTAGGTGGAGGGGAAACGGGGTTCATGAGCACAGATGATAGCCATCCAAGAAAAAAAAATCCAATCGACAGATCAGAGGTTAGTAGGCTCAAATCTATAGAATGGGTGGTGTTAGATGCGTTGGGAATCTTGGGATCATTGGGGGGAATCCTGGTAATTTGGGATTCCAACATTTGGGTAAAGTAGGATAGTTGGAATGGGAGTTTCTCTGTTTCTTGGTTGCTGAAAGATGTTGCGTCGGGCTTTTGGTGTGTATTCATAGTGGTCTATGGGCCAATAGTTTGAATCAGTGTTCACAATTTTAGGTGCAGTTGGATGAATGTTCCAATAGGTGGCAATTGCCATGGTGCGTGGACGAAGATTTCAATGATGTTAGGTTCTTTTATGAGAAATCAAGGAGGGGATGAAGTACTCGAAGCATGAAGGATTTTCTAATTGGATATTAAGGAATGGGATGGTTGATTTGCCTATGGGGGAGGTGAAATATACTTGGAAAAATGGAGACGTAAGGCGGTCAAGTCAAAGTTGGACCAGTTTTTGTTTCCTCCAAATTGGGTTGAGAAGTATCCTCTAGTGCATCAAAGAGGTCTTCTGAGGCTGGTGTCAGATCATTGCCCAATTGCTTTGGAGGTGGAAGAAGAAGACTGGGGCTCGCACCCTTTCATGTTCGAATTAGTAATAGCTAGAGAGAGGGTAAGGAGTGGTGGGCATCCATCTCGATTCATGGTTATGCAGCGCACCCTTTCATGTTCGAATTAGCAATAGTTAGAGAGAGGGATTTTCGAAGTTGGTAAAGGAGTGGTGGGCATCCATCTTGGTTCAAGGTTATGCAGGTTTTTCTTTATTTTAGAAGCTTAGGCTTTTTAAAGGGAAGATCAATGGATGGAAGAAAGGTTCTTGGGAGCCGGGAGTTAGATAGGTTCAATATTGCAGGAAATTCATGTGATAGATATTAAGGAAGAGGGGTCGGAACTTTTACTGCTCACATATTTTGTTTCTTACATTAGGCACCGATCTATTTGTTGGGATTATGTTTGTTGGATCTAGGATCATGTTTCACTGATCTTAATCAGTTATAGATGAGCCATCACCATGGATGGGGAATATGGAAAAAAAAAAGACATTCAAATATCGAAATATTTCAGCCTTCGATCATTCAACTCTTTCCATTTGAATATGGACTGTATCCTTAATCACTCCTTTGTTGACCACTTATCAATAGTTTAGTATTTGTTATCTTGAAGATTTTGGAAAATACCACTATTAGTTGTGTATCTCGAAGGATCAACTGTCCCAGTTACTAACATGATTCCATATCCACCAGCTATAGTCCTAACACATCGTAGCAAACCTCCATCACCAATTATTGTATTTTGACAAAGAGTGATGAAACGATGCATGAGAGACCAAGAGAAAAATACAGCTAGATTCTCGTGATAACTTAACCACTTTAAAAACCACGATGACTCTTCAATCATATGCATGGCCTATTTTCATGGCATTCCACACTCCAAATCGCTGACCTGAATATGGATGTAGTGAGCATAAACTAAAAATTATACTGGAAATTTAATGGTACTGTTTTTACCCTGGAATTTGGACCGGTCACTATCTTAGTGTGAATCATCCGTTTGATGGTCTTTAATTCAATGGTAGGATTGCTTGATCAGTTTGATTTAAGATATATCACTTAGTTTGTACAGTGTGGCATACATTAGTACCACATGTGAGGAGGATAAGACAGTACCATTTTCAAAATGGTGCTAGACTATCAGGAGCCTGGCCTAGAAGAACAGTGATGCACAATAATGACACTCTCCCATAACAGTTTAATGGGGGAGTTATTTGATCCTCTGGCTGCATGCCATGGTTGATATGGATACTCATGAATAATACGAGACATCTATTAACACAATTTTTTTTTTTCTTTCCCTTTTTTCGTTTTTTAGAAGTGTTGTATTAGCTCAAATTAAACCATCCAAATTGCGGGAATCACTGTAGATAGGCCTCCGTTTGAACAAAGTCTAATCTGACAATTCTAGCCTCTGATTAATTGGCATTTTCTTGTTGAATTCAGACCATTGACTATTTTTCGTTTCAACCATTCATCAAATGTGCATCAATCAGCCATCTGTGAAATCAGATCAGGGTTATTTATGCTTCATGAGCCAATCTAAGACGAGACCCACGATTTTAATGGTTCAATTTAACTAACTTCATGGCACTTCACAATTTTGTGGTGCCTGCCTATCAATCACCATAATCGTTCTCTTTTTAATTTCTTCAATGTAGCTATCCATCCATCATCATACATGATGCACATGTATCTATGGATGTAATAATCAAGAACAGAAGTGGCTTTAATTGATATTAGGATGGTGTCTGATTTGATACACAGCTCTCAGAAAATCTATATTTGGCATATCCTAACTCAACCCGCACTATCCAAATTTGTTAACCCTCTGCAGACAGTTCATGTTACAAAAGTCAGAATTTTGGTTGAACTATTCTAGTATTGATTAGTGGGCTTCTTTCTTTTTTTTCTTCTTCTTGGAGACTATTTACCATTTCTTCACTTCGATTGTACATTAATTGTCCACTAATCAGCCAATTAGTAAATTAATTGGAGTAATTTTGGGTTTACAATCAATTTAATCGGGACCCAAGCGGTTCATTTGAAGTTACCTACACTGCCGAGTGTGCAATTTCTTAGTGCACATCAACCATCAAACTATGCCACGATATCAGAGTTTGTCTTGAATAGAAAGATTGCAAAGGAAAAAGAAATTAACTCTTGTTTGTCGGGTGTATTTGCAATTTTCGTCTGCCTGTTGAGAAAGTTATGCTATGGTCCAAAAACAAAGCCTAAAGGAAATTATTTACATGAAACAAGATTTTTATCAATATAAGGGATTTTCATGCCCTTTTTGGAATACACACACATGCCTTAAATTTCCCTTCTTCTTGAGAAGGCATGGATGGGATATTAAAAGCCAAAAAAAAAAACCAATTTTTATGTTTTAGACTTTTAGTAACCTTCGGATCCACACCAACTTTCTGAGAGTGGCTTCTTATCAATCTCTTGCTGGATATTTATTGGGCAGACAGTAGTACCTGTTTTATGAACAAGAATTTCGCTGTTGATGCGACCATGAATGCTAAAATATGTCAGCTGAGTAGGCTGATCCCTCAAGTATTATCTACTTGTTAAAATTTCATGTTCTCATAATTTCATTATCCTTATGAGTTATGGTTAGACCATTAGTTTTCTTAGTTGCATACATTGATCATCATAATGTTTGTGCTAAGGTGTTATGTGTCTTCTTTATCCGATCACCTATGTTTGTATTTTTTAAATCTTGCAGGTGAATAGTGTGAGGCTACCTCGACATGTTGCCAACAAAAAATGCTTTTGTGGCACTGCTCTGATTGAGTTCTCGACAGAGGAAGATGCCAACAATGTTTTGAAGCAAAGCTTAGTTTATGCGGGCACAGAGTTAGAACTAAAACCCAAGTAAGCTATGCCACTTGTCTGTGACTTGCACAAAACATATTTTTTCTTAGCTTGGTTTAAATGAGATGAACAATGAGGATCTATGTAGTGGAAGTGATGAAGTATTGGTTTTTGCCCTCCGTACTGTATGGAAATAAAATTTGACATGTTATAAGTTTTATTTGTCCCCAATGTAAGGTTAAAATTGTGCTAGAACTTCGAGACCTAAAGCTGACAGAAATTGATGCTCTGCAGCCTTTTGTTTTGTGTTCATGTGGAGAACACACTTTTTATTTCCTTTTCAGCCTCATCCAATTTAATCTCTGGAAACTGTCTATTATCCATCATTTTGTGTCCATGCAAATTCTTGTATTGACCTTTTGTAATGCAGGGAAGATTTTGACTCAGAAAGGGAAAAGTTGATTGAAGAATTTGAGCAGTCCCCTCCTATAGAAGGAAACTATAAAAAAGGTTCCCACGTGAATGAGAAGTAGGCTCTTCTTGCATAATACAGTGATTTATTTATTTATTTATTTTAAATTATTCTTTTTCTTTATAATTCATCTTTGCCTTTTGGGTTGCCTGATATTACTTCCCTTTTTGTGGTTGTGGGTTTTTGGTGGGTTTTGATTCGTGATGGTGACAGTTATCCAAAAGGCTTAATTGTTGCATTTAAATTAAAGCCAATGTCAAAAGGAGGATCTATAGAACACAATGGTGCTCATGATGAGAAAGAAAATGCAGATCCTGTTAGAAAGATAGTAGAGGACCCAGAGTCTACAGAAAATATTGCTGAGGGGAGTGAACAAAACACCTCAAAAAATGTTAATGATAGTGAGGAAAAATCTTTGGATGGCGTTGACCAAGAGAACAAAGAAAAGTTTGCTCAAAGTCATGCAGAAGGCAGCAAAGAAAAGGCTGCAGAGCATGCCATCCAGGAGAGTGAAGAGAAGGTTCCGGAGGATGCCATGCAGGAGAGTGAAGAGAAGGCTGAAGAGGATGCCATGGAGAGTGAAAAGAAGGCCGCAGAGGGTGCTACACAGGAGAGTGAAGAGAAGGCTGCAGAGGATGCCATCCAGGAGAGTGAAGACAAGGCTGCAGGGGATGCCATCCAGGAGAGTGAAGAGAAGGCTGCAGAGGATGCCATCCAGGAGAGTGAAGACAAGGCTGCAGGGGATGCCATCCAGGAGATTGAAGAAAAGGCTGAAAATGATACCCAGGAGTACGAAGGAAAAGGTACGGTTGCTCAAGAAGTTGTGTCAAGGGAGGATCTAAAGCTTGTTTTCCAAAGATATGGAAGTGTAAAGGTATTGTGACTAACACAACATTTTTATTTATTAATTATTCTGATTCTGTTTTTTGTCCCTTCAAAAAATAATTTCTTGTCTTTGTGAAGGATTTGTCCGTTTTTCATCTTTGTATATATTTTGTGCATCTGAGTCGTTGTCGTCGTCATCATCTAGGCCTCATTCCAGCTAATTGGGGTTGGCTACATGAACTCTTTTCCTCCATTCAATTGTATGGTGCAAAAGGATTCATGTAGCTGACCCCAATTAATTGGCATAAGGCTTGGATGATGATGATGATGATGCAGCTTTATCTTTGCCTTTCTTGTAATTTCATGTAGCCTGAAAGGCTCCAATAACGAATAGGCTCTGTTCATTGTCACGTTTCTTGACATGATTGTTATGCTGGTACAGGATGTGATGTGAATACTCGTAGCATACTGTTTAACCATTTCCTGTGCATCAAGTTTCTAATTTTTGCTCTACTAATAGCTGTTTTTCTGTTTTTTTTTTTTTCCCCTTCTCTCTCTCTCTCTCTCTCTCTCTCTTGTCCTGGAGTGTAAGAGAAACATTGCAGAGCATCTCACTATAAAAATAATGACTCTCCACTCTCCAGGTGTTAATAACCGTATTAAATTTCTCTGTAAAGACATTATTTAATTTAAAACTCTAGCATAGCCACATGCGGTAGAATTTTTCTCTCAGATTAATAAAGCTACATATGGCTAGCATGTTACGGTGTGTGTGTGTGTGTATGTGCGTGCGTGCGCGTGCATGCGTGCATGTTTTTTGAAAGACAACACAAGGCAACAAAAAATACAAGGGACCCAAGGGAAAAGATGAACACCACCTAAGCGACTAAAGAGGAGCCAACCCAACTAGAAATAAACCATTTGATCTTAATAATGGTGGCGAGTGAGTGAGTGTGTTGAAAGACAACACAATTTATTAGAAGCTCGCACAAGGCGCAAAAAAATACAAGGGACCCAAGGGAAAAGACGAACGCCGCCTAAGCGACTAAAGAGGAGCCAACCCAACTAGAAATAAACCGTTTGATCTTAATAATGGTGGCGAGCACCTCCGCCCTTATGTTTCGAAAACAGCATGCATTCCTTGATCCCCAAATAGCCAAAGCACTGCCATTAAAGTCATCCTCCACCTAGTTTTACCAGATCGGCCCACTCCACCTCCATGCCAAGCCCACAATGCATCATCCAAGGATTTCGGCATGACCCATCCAGTCTGGAACTCGAAAAGGAAATGATGCCAAATTTTTGTGGCGAACGAACAGTAAAGAAATAAGTGCCTGGATGTAACCTTGTCTTAAATTTCGGGAAACGTATAGTTGTGGGTCCTTCTGTTGTTCATATGACTATATCTAGCTATCATAGACAACACTTGCATGTTCAACAAGAATCTCCAAGGCCTGCATCTTCTCTCTCATCCTCCAAAGCTTTCTTCAACATTAGAGTCTGTGAGCTGGTGTCAGAGTGAAAGAGCTAATTCCGATTCTTCCTTATTGGATTATGGTGACTATTAAAAGTTACTCTGGAATCAACAGAAACACCTCATGCTGATTTTCCAATATGTAAACCAAATTCCATGGATTTTTGTCGCTTGCATTCTTTTGTAATTAACCTGTCTCTACTATATATAATGCCTGGTCTTGGACATTTTTGTGCCTGTAAGACATTTGGAGTAAAGTTAAAGGGTATATTAGGAACTTGTGGCTGGTGTCTGTCGGATGGCTTAGATAATCACCTGCAATTGCAAAAAAGACCAGAACGGCTTATATTTTTTCCTGCAAAAAGCCTCGTGCGGCGCATACTTTCTCTTTCCAAAGTACTAGCATGGATTTTCTCTCCCAAATGACTCCCATCCTCTCGTGCCACATCTCTTGTTTCTATAACAAAAAATGCTCATCATCATCATATTTATTTTTTATTATTTATCTTATCCCTTTAAAACATGCATTTTTGAGAGGGCTATTGGAAACTATGGATTCATTCGCTATTTATTTCTGGCATACTGTACTGGAACCTGATAATCTTCTACTTGCATGTGTTCTATGTATGTGAAGTATATTGACTTCAGAATGGGAGAAGAATCTGGATACATACGTTTTGAATACCCAGAGGCTGCTCAAAAAGCTCGTGCTGCAGCAGTGCTTTCTGAGGAAGGTGGCTTGAAAGTGAAGAATTACATTGCCTTGTTAGAAGCAGTAACTGGTACGTGCTTGCTATCTTCTCTTCTTACTTGAACCTGTAGTCTTTTGTGTTAAGGGCTCAAGCCCCTGCTTGCCCACGTTTTTGTTTATAGACACATGAAGACCTGTTCCATCTCTTTGTTATTGCCCCCCGCGCCGCCCCCCCCGCTCTCTCTCTCTCTCTCTCTCTCTCATTTTACGTCATTTGAGCGCCCACATTACCATGAGTGAAAGGTGCCTGATCACTCTTACGGACATAGTGTGCTCCTACATAGGTATTGTGTACGAGCTTGTACAGGAGGAGAGTGTTTGTGGAGGCATGTCTTTTTCATGCGTCCATGTCATTTCTGCACTGTGGCATACATAGATGAGATTGGAACCATACATTTGGTATTTCCTACAGTGAATGGGTCTTAGTCTATTATAACAATGTTTGGATGATCCTAGTGTTTTAATTGGTGGCATGCAAATGAAAACTAAAAAAAGGGCCACTGCTCCCATTCAATGAGAAAAGATCCATTTACTGGATATTTAATATATAGTCCAATCAAAGCAATTTTTGCCATGCACCAATCAACGGGGGAGCTCACAGGATGCCTGGTTTGGATCATCATATGTGGGCCACATGTATGGTACATGATATGGAGTCATGAAAATGCTGCAAGGCATTTCCATCTCTGCTCCATTTTGGTTTCTCATGTCATATTTTATGATTTGTATTTTGGCAGCTATGAGCTGGTGTTTAACAAACATATTCTTTAATCCGTGGTATTGTCAGGTGATGCTGAAAGAGACTATTGGAGCTTACTTCGCAATAATCAGGAAAAAAACCGTGAAAACAAAGGCCATAAAGGAAGGTAAGTCACACATGCTTCACATTCGCTTACGTCCATGGTTCTAAACATTGGTTACAGAACACGGCATACCCGGATATGCATGTCTCATTGCGGACGACTTGTTTCAATTTCCACCGAATCTAAGTCATCTTGGTCTACTTTTCTGGGTTTCATGATATTTTGAACCACCCACATGCATACCTTGCATATTCTGTCTGCAAGATAACCCCAACATCACTGGGGAAAAAAAGAAGAAGCGTAGAGAAGCATGACCCAGTCAATCTATTTGATGCAGGGGTAAATACAACAAAGGGGGAAAACATTCTGACCATAAGCATTCTCACCCCAAAGAAAGAGACTCCACTGAAGAGCGACCGAATAAAGTTCAGAAAGTAGCAGCAGCATAGACTCCGGAGATGCCTCGATCGGGACTGTTCTTGCCTGACGACATGTAGAGTGGCTTATTCAGGCAATTTTCTTGAGAATTAAATTATCTTTTCCTCATAAGGATTTCATGTGTTTTCATCTATCAATCTGTTTTGCCATCTCTAGAATAATTAATTAATTAATTAATTTTGCTGGGGTTCTTTTTGTCCTAATTTTCGACAGTTCACATATGATATTTAAGCTTGTAACAATAATGGAGGTTCACCGACTTGATGTTTTTGGCTACTTGTGGGTGGATGGGTGGGTATGTGAGTGCCAAGATATACATGCATGCATGCGGATCTAGATGCATACTAATATTGAAAGGGGAGTTATTTCTGGCAGAGTATGATACTTGATATGCAGCACTCATTAGGTTGTACACGTGGCATATGTTAGCTCAAATTAAACTATGTGGAAGCCACTGTTCCTGAATGACAGTACAAAGTCAAATTGTTTGAACAATCCTTACCTCTGATTCCTAGGCACTTGTTGAAATAAGGACCGTTTGATTTTATTTTTTCCAATTTTTACCATCCAATAAATGTCCACCAATCTGATCATCACATGAATCAAAATAACCCTAATTTTTTGGTTCATGTGAGTCCAAACTGGGACGCATACTTTGGATAGTTTAGTTTGAATTACTTGTGTTAAAAAAAAAAAACCATTTGCTTTCATATCATCCATCACACTGCCTGAGCATTGAAGTTTTTTCCCAGGTTCAAATGTATGATACCTGCATTTATGAATTAGCTTATGGGAAGTGTTCATGTATGTTTATTGCAGGGTATATAAGGAGGCATGTCAAAGGATGAATCATCACATACGACCATAGCCTGCTAATCTTACCATTGTACCCTAATTTTCTTGCCATAGTATCACGCTTAGGACAAGCAAGAGGTGGATCCCATTCTGAAGATGGGCGGGTAAAAATCAGGCTGAGGCAGTCAATGCCTGCATTTTTAGTTAAATCACTGGCTGGCCATTGATTTTGATGGTGTGGTTCTCCTGATGAGAGGATTGGCCTAATGTCTTCAGTGATTTGTCACAATGGGTCCACCTTTTGCACTATTATGATGGTCTATTGGAATCCAAAATGGTGTTGCATTGCAGCTTAGCATGCTATGGTTGTATGTGATCGTTTCTCCACATCCAATATCGATTATGCAATTGTTTACTAGGTATTATACATTGCTGGGCCAAAGTGAAATGGCAAACAGCAGAAGTTCGTGTGGGAAATGTTCACTTTTAATTTGGTTTTGATTGCAGAGAATATGGTTAAAAAAGAAAAAACGTAAATGCCAAAAATTTGGAGTTCAATTTCCCTTGGGATTACCCAATGCAGGTAATCGCATCCATCCTATGGTAACAGTCCCGCTTCAAAATGGAGAGGGAACACCCTGGCGTTATGTTTTTTAAAAAAGGAATGATAGGGTTCGATTGGCAGCATGGAAAAACTGGTCGACACCTTGATCCATAGCTCAAGTGGAAGTGGTAGAGAGTGAAGATACCTCGTTTCAACACTGAGGTTTTGGTATCGATTCCCTAGTGGGGATGGTAACAGTGGAGTATGTACTGACAGTGGGGTGTGTACTAACAAGCTAACCCAAAAAAAAAAAATGTTTTGGTCACCGAGGTAATAAATTGGTTTCGTTTTCTACTGGTTCATTTGTTTTGAAATCATTTTGAAATCGCTAGTGATATCAACCTTGATTACCATAGTGACCTTAGTAGGAAAATCACCCAAATTGCTTGAAGAATTAATAGGCTCTAATGTGGTGTTTAGGTGAAATGCATCTCTATTACCTAGAACGTCATCTCATTTTAGCTCACAAGGCTCAAAAATCAACCTGGTTTGTGATTCAGGTGGGCCATACAAAGGGAAACAGTTGGAAGAGAGATGTCCACCTGGATTTTTTCAGGGCCCATTATGATGACTATATGAAATTTACTCTAACTATTATATGCCAAGTCAAAATTTAGGCTTAGTGATGAAATGAGGTCCATTCGTAATTTAGGTGAGCCACACCAAGGGAAACAATTTGGAGAGTCAGTGTTGCCCTGTATACTGTTTTCCTTTGTATTACTTGACTCACTAATCGTCACTAATCAAGTAGATTTTTGGGCCCCACTAAAATGGGTGCGACGCTCCTGTGATTGGGTTGAATTTTACATAAACATTATGGTGGGCTAGGTATGAGAATTTTACATAAACCCATGACCTAGTGTTGAAACTCTTGTGGTCAACCACTTCCGAATTTGTGGGCCTTACTGCAGTGTTTAAGTGAGATCCACCCCAATTATTAGGTGCATCACCTCATTTTACCACTAGGGCATAAAAATTAAACAGCTCGTGATTATGGTGGGCTACAAAGGGAAAAAACACACGGGCAATGCTCACCCTCCAAACTGTTTTCCGTCGTGTGGTCCGACTTAATCATCAATGGACCTGAATTTTTGGTCCCAGCACCTAAATTAACATTTAACAGTTGGAGTGGATTTTATATAATCATCATGGTAGGCCTTTGAAAAATAAAAAGGTGGGCATCCCTACTGCTAAAATGGAGTGAGGCAACTAGAGATTAGGGGGGATTTCACATAACATCACAATGGTGGGCATCCCTACCGATAAAATAGAGTGACCCAACTAGAGATCAGGGTGGATTTCACATAAACATCAAAATGGGTCACGTGTGAATTCTTAGAATTCGTGTTTCACTCTACCTGCCAAGAACAATTTTATTTATTTAGTAGATTCCATCTACATAGTGCCAAGCACAATTGATAATTCTAATTCACATGCATTACATGGTAATTGTGATTTAGATTCCAATTCATACCTAATCAATACTGTCAAATGCGCCTATGTGAATGTTGCTCTTTACCTCTCACATCCTTCCTATTCAAGTAATCCTTGTATAAATTAATGTCTCAAACTTTCTCTGCTTAATTTTACCCATTCACATTTTAAAATTGCTTTAAAGGATTTTTGTTTTGTTTTTAATAAAAACAAGTTTTATTAATTAAAAAATGTGTTTAAATCGGTTTGCCTAAAGAGTGAGTTTTTTTTTTTTTTTTTTTTTTTTTCTTTCTAACCTTTCTTTTGAAATATACAGGCCGATTTGATAATTATACATTTTTTTTTTCTCGAAAATATGGAAATCATATAATGGAGTTTGCTAACTATGGTTCCATGGTTAAGTGATGGTAACCGTTGAAATTATGGACCTTTACTTTAGATGGTCCAGGAATAAAAAATCTGGCCAATTTTTGGACTGACCTGAAATAGAGCGTTTCATATCAATCCAAGGTATTGTACAATGCACTAGCCATAGCTGGCTCTGGTCTTTTTACCAGGCCCAGAAAAACAAGTGGGTCTGGCTAGGGTTTTTCTTGGCCCAATTCCGGTCTGTAATCACAAATCCCAAAAGGCAGATTGGTCAGGTGGGTCACTCGTGTATTGAATATAGACCATTAGATATGTTCTTCCAACTGCCAAGTGCTGTTATCCAAGTGTCACCCACTCGATGACTTGATGGGCCTAATATAGGAGCAGTTCATGTTCACGGTCAGCCACGCCCAACGGCTTTGGATCTCGCACATGTGCCATGTTGGCTCGAAACCCAGCAGCATTTCTAACGTGTGGGAAAAAACCTGTCTACCGCACGTGCGCTCGCCTAACTTACATAGGTAAACGTGCATGATATCCACCTGTCCCTTAGATGGGCTACCTCATGTTAACCCCACAAACCAGAAAACTCATAGGCTGATCCAAGGGACCGTTTGGACTCACCAACCAGCGGTTCGGATCGGAAGTCCACGTTTTGTCACATGCGGGGATGGGGACGTTCACTACTCATTCTGTGGGTCTTCTGAACTCTGTGGACCTACCGTGATGCGTGTGTCTTATCCACGCCGTCCATCTGATTTTTCAGCTCATTTTATGGCTTGTGCCCAAAATTGAAGTATATCCAAACCTCAAGTGGACCACACCACAGGAAACAGTGGGGATAATGACGTCCGTTGAAACCTTCTTAGGGCCCACAGTAATGTTTATTTATCATCCAAATTGTTTATAAGGTCACAGACAGACATGGATGAAGGGAAAACACAAATATCAGCTTGATCCAGAACTTCTGTGGTCCCCGAAAAGTTTCAACGGTAGGCGTTCAATTCAAACTTTTTCCTGTAGTGTGGTCCACTTGAGCTTTGTATCTGCTTCGATTTTGATCTCATGCCTTAACA
The DNA here is from genome assembly GCA_021015155.1 of Magnolia officinalis. Lineage (NCBI taxonomy): Eukaryota > Viridiplantae > Streptophyta > Magnoliopsida > Magnoliales > Magnoliaceae > Magnolia > Magnolia officinalis. Next base: position 17,955,516 of record JAJHSJ010000001.1, on the reverse strand, counting down.
TGAGCTGGGAAAACGGATGAACGGCGTGGATAAGACGCATACATCACAGTAGGCCTCACAGAGTTTACTCAGTGCGTACTGAGTTACTATGTACGCAATCCGCTTCAAAAAAAAAAAAAATGGAGCTGCTTCAAATCTAAAGTGGGCCACACCACCTGAATTTAGAGATTCAGCCCCACACTGATGGAAAAAGGTCAACTGATGAATTCAGATGGTTGAGATTAACCAATGAGTTTTTACCTTTGGGCCACGCTCCATCCCGAAAAGGGAGGGCAGGGCATGGATGTTTGCTGACCCTACAACCGATTTTTCTTTCAGCCATCTAGATGGTCGGTCCACCTGCTACGTGGCTTAGATGTGGCACACGTGTGACACATTGTTGGTGTAAGTGTTTTATATTTGGTACACGCGACGTCGTTGGTACACCGCAGTGCTACGAGCCATCACCGTTCACGTGGAATCTTCGCTCCAATCCCGACCGTCCAAATGGTAGTGAACCAAGCATGGCCCAAAGATCCCATTGACCGGCCGATTCTCATCAACATGGTTGAGAGTTATATGACTCACAAAACCGTGGCCGAATGACTACTCTGATGGAACGATCCTGACCGCCCATAAGTGATAGCCCAAAATCGTTCCACATCATCCAGTCAGATTGGCTTCTTAAGCATGGCCCACCCCGGGTCCTTATCTGCCACGTGTCTGGGTTGGACTGCGAGATCGGCACTGTTCTTTATCTGAAGCAGGGAAAGAAGGGTGCCGGATAAGGACGCCGCAAGGAGGCTATTTTTAACACGGATTAGGCGCGACACCGGATCCATCCATGCAGCTGCGGTCCAGTGTTTATATCCACGCCGTCCATTAGTTTTTTCAGCTCATTTTAGTGCATGATCCAAAAAATGAAGTAGATAGAAATGTCAGGTGTAGCACACAGTACGGATTGAATTTCCACCATTAAAAACCTATTAAGGCCGCAAAAGTTTTGGATCTGCTATTTATATTTTCCCTTCATCGAATAGTTTGGATGGAAAATAAACATCACAGGACTCCAGCAAGTTTTTAACGTTAGGCATTCAATGACCACTGTTTCCGGTGTTGTGGTCCACTTAAAATTTGTATCTACTTCATTTTTTGAACCATGCCCTAAAATGAGCTGAAAAAACAGATGGGCGGCGTGGATATACAACACATATATCGAGGTGGGCCCCGGTGAGGCTGCACCCACTGGCTGGATAAGGGTGTCCAACCTAATCCGCGTTCGGTAGATTCACGTGAATGGATTGCTACGTGGCAGTGGGCCCCACGAGGGGAGCACACGGCCAAGGCCACCGCCAAGCCAGAAAGCTCTCTCTTCTGCATGTATGCGCCACGTCATTTTCCTGTGGCAATGACTCATCTCTGCACCTCTCTCTTTCCAACCTCCTCTGTCGTTGTCGCCTCTTCCACATCCTTCATCCACCGCCTTTTTCCTCTTCCACGTCTCATACAAACAGCATGGAAAGACGGGCCCACCACATTGACATGTCTCACATATATTGCTATCTCAGCGGTCCGATTCATGGCCTGATGAAATATCTCATTGAATTGAATTTGGATACTTGAATGTTTGTTTTTAACCTCTAATTAACAGCCACCTATTAGTATTGCCCAATCATAGTGTGTGGATTATGGTCCATCCACGGTCGCTGAATCATTTGGACGGTCTGGATTAGCGTTATGTTTGCCAAACGTGCGATGGTTGAGTTGGTACACGTGTACGATGTTTCTAAGGACAGTAATATACGAAATCAGAAATAAATGTCACTACCATTTGCTAAGCTTAACCCAACTATTAGAAGCTTCTTGAGCCACTACAATTTTTATTTATCATCCAACTTGTTACTAAGGTCACTGAATCCAATGAGTGTGAAGAGGAAAAAACAAATATCAGCTTATTTTAGAACTTTAGTGACCATAAAAATCTTTTAATGGCAAGTGTTCAACTATTTCTGATAAGTATCATCTCATGGGAGTTGATATGCTTCTGTTTTTTCTTTTAACTCATTTTTAAAAATGAGCTAGCAAAAAGGACGAGCGGCACGGATAAAACACATACACCATGATAGACGCGGATTAACTACTTATACGAGACTCGCTACTGAAGTGACATCACTAAGTTCTGTGGGCCCCACCATGATGTGTGTTTTATATCCACACCGTCCATCAATTTGTAGAGATTATATTAGGATATGTTACAAAGAACGAGTAAGATCCAAAGTTTGAGTGGACCCCACCACAGAAAACAGTGGGGAGAGTGACACACACCATTAAAAACTACTAAGGGCCACGAAAGTTTTATCAAGCTGATATTTGTGTTTTCCCTTATTTCATGTATGCGTTAACACATTAACAGGTTATATCTCAAATAAGCATCACGGTGGACCTTAGGAAAGTTTCAACGGTGGATGTCACTCTCCACACTGTTTTCTATGGTGGGGTCCACTCCAGCTTTGGATCTGTCTCCTTCTTTGGATAATGACTTAAAATGATCTCTCCAAATGGATGGACAGTGTGAACACAACACATACATGATCATCGGCCCACATAACTCGGTGACGTCACTTCAGTGGCTAGTCTCGCTACTCAACCTGTCAGTAGCTAATCCGCGCCCACCGTGATAAGACTATGCCCACCGAGCTTTGGCACCAGCTGGCTGGTTCTGGGCTAACAGGTCAAACCACGTCCGAACTCTAGCCGGCGTTAGTCCACGTCAGCAGTCCCGTCGGAAACGGAATGGATACTACCCCTGCCACTAGCCAATGTCTGATGGTCGGTGCTCCGTGGGCCCTACCATGATGTATGTGTTTCATCCATGCCCTCTATCTATTTTTCTAGATCATTTCATAGTATTTTCAAAAAAATGAAGTATATCCCAATCTCAAGTGGACCACATTACAGGAAACAGTGTTGAATGAACATTGACCATTAAAAATTTTGTGGGGTCAATAAAAGTATCGGATCAAGCTGATATTTGTTTTTTTTCCCTTCATCTGGGTCTTTATGACCTAATCAACAGATTGGATGTCAAATAAACAGTACAGTAGGCCTTAGGAGGATTTAAATGATGGATATCCAATCACTATTGTTATCCTGTGGTGTGGTCCATCTGAGATTTATATCCCTCTAATTTTTGGCATAAAGGCCTAAAATGATCTTTAAAAATGGATGAATGGAATGGATGAAATACATACATCATGGTGGGGCCTAAAAAGCACCGACCATCAGCCACGGGGCTAGTGTCAGGGGAATAGCCAATCCGTTTCCAGTCCCGTCAGTTTGAGGCGGCTGTAGCTTAGCTGTGATGGATTGTTGCTTACCTGGAGAGATGAGCCATAAACAAGTGGAAACGCCCATGCAATCCTTGGATTTTTCCTCTTGTGATTAACTTCAATGGAACATCTGAACCGTGAAAAAGGTGGACCATGCAATGAAGACCAACCGGAGAAAAGATGGGAAGGTCAAGTGAGCCAAACATGTTCTTTTAGGCAGACCATCGGCTGTAAATCGATCTCAGTGGCTTAGCCCGCCTGATGAATGGACCGCCTTGAATTTCACAGGTGGTTATCTTCATGATGTGGCCCACCTTTTGCTCGCCTCAGATGTTATACACAAATCACGATATCAGAAGATTAAAAACGTTGTACGTTAACACACAATGTAGTAGAGAAATTTACAACTGTACGACCCATATATGGCCCATTTACATTTTAAAGCCTACTTCTATTTACCTCTCAAGAATAAGCCCCAGATGTACGGACGGCTGGCCAAAAGTCGAAAATGCCCCTGCTTTTTCCTTCAAGCGGATCGGTGGAGCTCGAAGACGAGCACTGACGCTCCTCGAACTCCGAGTTGTACGAACGGTTCAAAAGATATCAAAGTTACATAGGCCCCGCAGTTATGTATTTATTATATCCACAACGTTCATCCATATTTCGAGATCATTTCGAAGCATTATCAAAAAAAAACATTATATCTAAAGATCAACTGGACCACACCACAAAGAGCAGCGGGAAAAATGATTTTCACCGTTAAAAATTTTGTAGGGTCCACCGTAACATTTATTTTCCATCCCATCTATTCATAAGGTCACAAAGACCTGGATGAAGAAGAAAAACAAATTTCATAATGATCCAAAACTTCTGTGACCCCTAAAAGGGTTTCAATGGTAGGTGTTCAATCCTACACAACCTTTTACAGTGTGGTCCACTTGATAGCTAGATCTGTCTTATTTTTTGTCTCAAGCCTTAATACGAGTTTGCCAAATAGATGGACAGTTTGGATATAACACATACCTCATAGTAAGACCCACAAAAAGTGGTGGGGATTACAACAGCAAATAATAATAATAATAATAATAATAAAGTCATGGCTACTTGGGTTTACTATGGCTAAGGATTGTAACCTTAGCCATAGTCGTGCCCCTGCCACTTCAATACGTGCTTTTATATGCATCCGAGGTCTTTCGATTAATCAAAAAAGGTCAAGAACCGTTCAACGAGTTTGCCTCAAAATTCCTGCAATTTTTGATACATGATTTGACCAATAGCTATGGATTATAACCGTAGCCATAACTGTAGTTTGTGTCAGTCTATGAAATTTTTATTTTTATTTTTCACATGGAGAATTTTATTCTACCTAGAATTTTCTCTAATACATATTTATTTAAATATGTATATATAAGCATATAAATTTTTTTCTCTTTTTTTTTTTTTTTTTTTTTTTTTTTTTTTTTTTTTTTTTTCATTTATTCCTTTATTCATTTAACAAGAATATCTTCTAAACTAAAATTAGTTACTTGACGTACCATATATGATTTTGGGGTAGGAGAAGCTATTTTAGCCAACCAACTTAGTTATTTTTCAAGATTCCATCAGGTCTATAGTCAAAAATTCATTTCATTCACTTCGCGGTCAATTTCATTTATTTCATTTACTTCGTGATCAATTCCATGCATTTCATAGTCAATCCCAACAATTCTGTTTTGATTCATGGTCATTTCCATAAATTTCATGGTCAATTTCCTTCACTTCATGGTCATTTTCATGCATTTCACAGTCATTTTCCTACACTTCACGGTCATTTCCATGCATTTCACGATCAATCCCGACGATTCCGTTTTGATTCACGGTCATTTACATGCATTTCACGGTCAATTCTCTTCACTTCACGGTCATTTCCATGCATTTCACGATCATTTCGCTTCACTTCATGGTCATTTCCATACACTTCACGGTCAATCCCGACGATTCCGTTTTGACTCACGGTCATTTCCATGCATTTCACAGTTAATTCCCTTCACTTCACGGTCAATTCCCTTCACTTCACAGTCAATTCCCTTCACTTCACGGTTATTTCCATGCATTTCACGGTCATTTCCATGCATTTCACGGTCAATTTCGGCGATTTCGTTTTGATTCACGGTCATTTTCATGCATTTCACGGTCAATCTCGGCGATTTCGTTTTGATTCATGGTCATTTCCATGCATTTCACGGTCAATTCCCTTCACTTCACGGTCATTTTCATACATTTCACGGTCATTTCCCTACACTTCACGGTCATTTCCATGCATTTCACGGTCAATCCTGACAATTCCGTTTTGATTCACGATAATTTTCATGCATTTCACGGTCAATTCTCTTCACTTCACGGTCATTTCCATGCATTTCATGGTCAATTCGCTTCACTTCACGGTCATTTCCATGCACTTCACGGTCAATCCCGGCGATTCCGTTTTGATTCACGGTCATTTCCATGCATTTCATGGTCAATTCCCTTCACTTCACGGTCATTTCCATGCATTTAACGGTCATTTTCCTACACTTCGCGGTCATTTCCATGCATTTCATGATCATTTCCATGCAATTCACGGTCAATTCGCTTCACTTCACGGTCATCTCCATGCATTTCACGGTTAATCCCGGCGATTCTGTTTCATTTCACGTCCTTTTTCATGCATGGAATTGACCGTGAAATGCATGGAATTGACCGTGAAGTGAAGGGAATTGACCATGAAATGCATGGAAATGACCGTGAAATGAAACGGAATCGTCGGGATTGACCGTGAAATGCATGAAAATGACCGTGAAGTGAAGGGAATTGACCGTGAAATAAAGCAAATTGACCGTGAAATGCATGGAAATGACCGTGAAACGAAACGAAATTGCCGGGATTGACCTTGAAATGCATGAAAATGACCATGAAGTAAAAGGAATTGACCGTGAAATGCATGGAAATGATCGTGAAGTGAAGCGAATTGACCGTGAAATGCATGGAAATTCCTGTGAAGTGAAGGGAATTGACCGTGAAATGCATAGAAATGACCGTGAATCAAAACGGAATCGCCGGGATTAACCGTGAAATGCATGAAAATGACCGTGAAGTGAAGCGAATTGACCATGAAATGCATGGAAATGACCGTGAAGTGAAGGGAATTGACCGTGAAATGCAGGGAAATGACCGTAAATCAAAACGGAATCACCGGGATTGACCGTGAAATGCATGGAAATGACCGTGAAGTGTAGAGAAATGACCGTGAAATGCATGAAAATGATCGTGAAGTGAAGGGAAATGATCGTGAAATGCATGGAAATGACCGTGAATCAAAACGGAATTGCTAGGATTGACTGTGAAATGCATGGAATTGATCGCGAAGAAAATGAAATGAATGAAATTGACCGCGAACTAAATGAAATGGATTTTCGACCATAGACCTAATGGAATCTTGAAAAATAACCAGGTTGGTTGGCTAAAATAGCTTCTCCTACCCCAAAATCATATAGGGTACGTCAAGTAACTAATTTTGGTTTAGAAGATATTCTTATTAAATAAATAAAGAAATAAATGAAAAAAAGAGAGAATTTTTTTTTTAATATTCTTATATATATATATATATATATATATATATATATATATATATATATATATATGTATTAGAGAAATTTGTAGGTAGAATAAAGTTCTCCATGTTAAAAAAATAATAAAAATTTTTTAAAAAAAAATTTAAAAAAATTTAAAAAAATTAAAAAAATCATAAACTGGGAAAGACTACAAATTTGGCTACGGTTATAATTTGTAGCTATTGGTCAAATCACCTTCAATACATATCGAAGAGTCTTCTATATGTATCGAAAATTGCAAGATTTTTGAGGCAAACTTGCTCGACGGTTCTGGACCTTTTTCGATTAATTGAAAGACCTTCGGTACATATAAAAGGATATACAGAAATGGTAAGGGCTAAGGTAATGGCTAGAGGTGGGCATCGAGTCGAGTCGGACCGGATTCGGCCTAACTCGACCAGGTCCGAAGTTTTTAACACCTTACCCGAATTCGATCAGATCCGAGACCGAGTCTGGGTCCAATTACTCGATCAGAATCGTTGTACTGTTATCCTTACCCGAACCGAGTCTGACTCGGTCTAAAAAAAGAGTCGGATCGGGTTATATAAGTTTCAGATCCAATATTCTTGACATTAAAAGTTTCAATGGTAAACGTTTAATCCCACTGCTTTTTGCAGTGTGGTCCACTAGATCTTTAGATCTATCTTATTTTTCAGGTCAAGCCTTAAGACGAGCCTGCCGAGTGGATGGACGGTTTAGATATAACAAATACCTCATGATGGGACCCACAAAACTTGCTGATGCCAACACGCCAAAAACATACTGCTGGTACGTAGTACACCTGCCGATCCGCGTCCTAAGGATTTTCTTTGGGACGTGGATTTTATGTTATGTGGGCCACAGTAATATTTGTAAGAAATCCACACCGTCCATCAGCTTTGAAGGCTCATTTTAGGACATAATATCAAAAAAATAGGTGGATCCAAAGTTCAAGTGTGCTGGACGAGAGAGAAAACAGAGAAAGGTAGTTATTAAATCTATACTATTTCCTCTCGTAGGGACCACTTGAGTCTTCGATTATACTTCATTTTTGACAGCATGTATTAAAATAAGCTCCCAAAACGAATGGACAGTGTGGATTTATCACAAACATCAAGGTGGGACCCACCTAACATCCCAAGCAAGGAAGTGATAGGCTCCCTCGTCGTTAGGGAGCTCTGCTCGAGGAACCTCGAGACGTGTGAAGGATGTGTATTGGTACTCCGCATAACATTATTTAAATGATGGTAAGTTAGTGCTCTGTGGGCCCCACCATGATGTATTTACTTCATCCATGCCATCCATCTATTTTTCTATATCATTTTATGGTATTAAAAAAAAAGAAGAGATATATCCCCATCTCAAGTGGACAACATTACAGGAAACAATGGTAAACAATATATGTGCGGGTCAAATCGAATCGAATCCGATCGGATCCATTCAGATCGGATTACGGATTGGGTCGGTCCGGGTTGACCATTGATCCGAAATCGATCCGATTAACGGTCGGATCTTGCTGGCCCACCTCGATCAGACCCGATCATGACCTTCAGTTAGGATCTGTTCGAGCCGGATCGGGACGGATCGGGTCGGATCCGCCGGATTGGTCCCTTTCTGCCCAGCTCTAGTAATGGCGACGGCTATAAGCCGTAGCTATAGAAAACCCAGTAGCCATATGTTCCTAGTTTTTTAATTTTATTATTATTATTATTATTATTTTATTTTTTTGCTGCTGTAATTCCCACCACTTTTTGTGGGTTATATTATGAGGTATGTGTTATATCCAAACCGTCCATCTATTTGGCAAATTCGTATTAAGGGGTGAGACGAAAAGTAAGACAGATTTAGCTCTCAAGTGGACCACACTGTAAAAGGCTGTGGAGGAATGAATGTCTACCATTGAAACCCTTTTAGGGGTCACAGAAATTTGTTTTTCCTCTTGGTCCGGGTCTTTGTAACCTTATGAATAGGTTGGATGGAAAATAAATGTTATGGTGGGACCTACCAAATTTTTAACGGTGAAAATCAATTTTTCCACTGCTCTTTGTGGTGTGGTCCAGTTGATCTTTGGATATGATTTTTTTTAAAATAATGCTTCGAAATGGTCTCGAAATATGGATGAACGTTGTGGAAATAATAAATGCATAACTGTGGGGGCCATGTAACTTTGATATCTTTTGAACCGTTCGTACAACCCGGGGTTCGAGGAGCGTCAGCGGCCGATCCTCTTGCGGAAGGAAAAGCAGGGGCATTTTCGACCTTTGGCAAGCGGTCCGTACGTATGGGGTTTATTCTTGAAAGGTAAAAACAGGTGGGCTTACAAATGTAAATGGGCCATAAATGGGTCGTACAGTTGTAAATTTCTCAGTGTAGTTTGTAATGGAACGAGGATTGGGTACTTAGTAAATTATGTGGGGCCAAAGTGATGTATGCATATTATCCACGCCGTCCATCTGTTTTCTAGGCTCATTTTACGGCATCATACGAAAATTGAAACATATCCAAACCTAAAGTGGACCACACCATAGGAAATAGTGGGAATTGAACGCTTAGTGCTGAAAACATCTTTGGGGCCACAGAAATTTTGAATGAAGCTGATATTTGTGTTTTCCTTCATCCATGTCTGTGTGACCTTATTAACAGGTTAGATGATAATCAGACATAATTGTGGGCCTCGGAAGGTTTCAACGGTGGATATTATAATTGATGGACAAGATAAATACAACACGGTGGGCCCATTGAGTTTAAGTTACTCAGTACGCTCATTTGTCTTTTGGAGCCGGAAGAACTGCTGCGACGTCGAGCCATTAGGACCGTCTATCCAGCGGGTCCTCCTGTGGCTACGAAACAACTCTAGATACACACGTATATGGAATCTTTATAGCCATACGAGCAGTAGTGAAGAAAACTATTAAATGCAAACGTTAAGTAATGGATACTGATGAAAATTGATGGCTATGATAATCAGATTACTTTAAATTTCGAAATATAGACCATCCATAATGAAGACCACTAGACGGACGGTCCAGATTGATAATCATTGTGCCACGTATACTGTAGAGATAGTTCTGCCTTTTTCTTTTCCTCTCTGCTACGCTTACCATACCGTATCGTGAGCAAATTCACCAAATCATCCTTTTCAATTGGAATTTACAAAATTAGCCCATGAACGTTTACGAAATTACAAGATTCTCTTCAGTACCATTACAATGACGTTTTTGGCCGGATTTGCGGAAAAGTTCACACGCTTCTGGTGGAATTTCGGGTGATGCTTTTGCATTTTTTGGGAAAAAGTAGAAACGAAATGATGTCCGCATCTGGTCGCGGATTGCATCCTGACCGTAGAAGGACTCCGTCTAATAGGGGCTCTCTTGGGCCCACTGTGATGTAATTGTTTTATCCACACGGTCCATCCATTTTTTACGATCATTTTAGGGTATGACCTAAAAAATGAGGCAGATCTAAATTTCAAATGGACCACACAATGTGAATTGAATCCCTACCGTTAAAACTTCCTAATAGCTGCAAAACTTTTGATCAAGCTGTTTATTTTTTAAGTCTCGTGAACAGATTGGATGGCAAATAAGAAATAGTAAGGTTTCAACGGAGGGGCGCCGTGTGATCCACTTGAGCCTTAGATCCGGCTTATGTCTTAAAAATGATATGGAATGGATAACAGGCTTTAATCATAGTGGATGTCTTTCATCCACACCATTTATCTGCTTTCGTAGATCATTTTATTAGGTTAGAAAAACAAGCAGCGATATCAAAATCTCAAATAGGCGACACTACAAGAATAAGAACTTGTTGTGATTGAACACCCGTTACTGGGGTACGGGGGCTTAAGAGGGATTAGGTGAGATGAAATTGCATTTAGTTCTTTCAAATTCCGTGTGGCATTTGGGAAGGACAGGAAGCGTTGGGATTAAGGGGATGAAATTGTATTTGTCCCAAGTGGTAGACTGAACAAAGGACACCTCGGTTCAACACTTAGGTCTTGGCATCGATTCCCCAGTTGGGTGGCTAACGCTGATTTGTTAACTGACAGTGGTTGTACTAACAAGCTAACAAAAAAAATAAAAAATATTTGTCCCATGCAAGAGTTTTAGTCAATTTTGAGATCTACTACACATGTGGGCTTCACATGGACATCTGTTTTATTTGTGCTGTCCATACATATATGTCATTTACATATATGTGTGTATAAATGACAGACATCTATTGCCAATTTCATTATCTCAAACATTGGGATTGGATGACCTAAATATCACAGTATTTCTAAACATGCAATCACTGAGCAATGATGGTGTTAATCAAATCTAATGCAATTCCATACCATTTAATCCCTACGAATGAGTTACAAAGTTTGGGTCCAAGCAACTTTTTATATTTTCTATGCACATCTAATTAATAAGCTGGATGGCAAATAAACATTACAATGGGCTCTAGAAGTTTTCAAAGGGTGTGGGTTTCTAATTGTGTGGTCCACTTGAAATTTAAACCTACCTTATTTTTTGGCTCATACTTTAAAAAAATGATCCAAAATGAATTGACACTATTAAAACGCATGCATCATTGTGGGCCTACAAAGCACTGTCCAATTGATAGTGTTGTGCCTAGCCTTTAATCTGGATTCGTTGCACCTACTCTTTTCTGTGCTTACTCACTTATTTACTACTGTTGGTAGCATCAAGGGCCCACTTTTTGTTCGTATTCACTGACAACTGTACAAGTAGAAAAGATGGCAGGCTCCTTCCTGCGCTTGGCACAGGGGCTATGAGGGTCCACCATAATATGGATTTTATGCATACCGTAGCAATATACAAACCCAAAATAGAGGTAAATCCAGAGCTCAAGTCAACATCTACCGTTGAAAACTTTGTAGAGGCTATAAAAGATTTGGATGAGGATGATATTTGTATTTTTCTTTTTATCTAAATGTAACTTTATAAACAGGTTGGATAGCAAATAAACATCTTAACGAGGTTTAAATAGTGGGGGTCATTATCACTGCCTTTTCCTGTGGTGTGGTCCACTTAAGCCTGATCTGCCTCATTTTTTAGGCTTATACCTTAAAAAAATTGAAGGACTGCGTCGTTGAACCCATGCATCACAGTGGGTCCCTCGAGCCCCAGCCTCTGCCGAGCTTTGGACATGCTTGAGGTAGAGCCCAGTCCACGTCCAACTGCCAAAGGGTCAGTTTGAGTAGCAGCTTCACGAGAGTTTGGAAAGTCTGCACGCTTGTGTAGAACACAGCATATGCACGAGGGAGGATAGTCGATAAGGTCAGGGTAACATCGAGTTTGGTAAGACCGATAATGTGGGGCCTACCTTCAATTATGTGTTGTACATGCACGCCGGCCATCTTTTTGTTGGCTCATTTTTGGCATGCCCCAAAATTAAGTAAATACAAATCTCAGGTCGACCACACTACAAGAAAATGTTGTGTTTAACTGTTAAAAACTTCTCGTGGCCCACAAAAGTTTTGGATTAAGCTGATATTTATGTTTTCCTTTCATCCAGGTTTGCGTGACATTATCAACCAGTTTGATGGAAAATACACAGAAGTTTTAATAGAGGGCATCCAATCACCACTGTTTCCTGTGGTGTGGTCCACTTGGGATTTGAATCTGCCTCAATTTTTGGATTAAAGTTTAAAATGAGCTAATAATATAGATGAACGGTGTGGATATACAACATATACATTAAGATGGGGCCCACAATTGTGGCCTGACTGAAATTGGCATTACCTCGACCTGACGGCATCTGCTCGCCAACTACACACCGACACACTTACTTTTACATATTCACAGGTAAAGGTGGGCAACTTGGGCCCGATCCGGTGGATCCGACCCAATTAGACCCGACTCGATTCTGATCGGGTCTGATCGATTCTGATCGACCAAATCCGATTTAATTTCGAATCAGGTTCGGATAGCACTGTACCTGGACAGATCCGATCCGAATACCCGGACCGAATGGGTCCGAACAGACCCAAACAGACCCGACCTGGATGGGTATACCTATAAATACTATTTTTTTCACCCAAAACTTAAAACCCCTTTTACCCTACCCGTTTTTTCCCCAAAACTATCCCGCTCGAGGGGGAGGGGGAGAGAGAGAGAGAGAGAGAGAGAGAGAGAGAGAGAGAGAGAGAGAGAGAGAGAGAGAGAGAGAGAGATTTTTTCCCCAAAAATCTCCCGAGAGAGAGAGAGAGAGAGAGAGAGAGAGAGAGAGAGAGAGAGCAATGGGAGCTCCAAAGCAGAAATGGACGTCGGAGGAAGAAGAAGCTCTGCTAGCAGGTGTGAATAAGCATGGCGCTGGCAAGTGGAGAACCATTCAGAAAGATCCCGAATTCGGACATTGCCTCGTAGCTCGCTCTAACACCGATTTGAAGGCACTTTCCTTTACCCCTTCCATTTATGTGCTTTTTTTTTTTCTTTTTCTTTTTTTTGAATTTTCTACTCTGATCTTACCTCTGCTAGTTTATGCAATTTTCGTGAAATCTCTCACTGGTTGAATTGTCATTTTTTCAATGTTTGTGGGAATTCTTGGTATCATGTTTGCAGTTCGGTGTGTGAATTTTTTGTGATTTTTTCTATCCTTATGCACCCTGTTGATCTTTTTCTTCTCTCTATATTTCAATTCAATGATCTTCAAGCGATTTTTACATTTTCTTTTGTGATTTTTTATTTTATTTTTTGATTTGGTCTACTTCATTGTGATTCTGATTTGGTCCATCTGGATGGAGGACGACCGACCGACGGTAGGAAACCACGGGGGCTTTAATGGCTCTAAGGGGACATTGTCATCTTTGGGTTTCATCCACACCATCCATACATTTTTCCATATAATTTTTGGCTACATGTCCAACCTTGCACAATCCGATCTGACTCGGTTTTTCTGACAGAGTCGGACTCGGATTGGTTCAGATCATCACATGTTCTGGTCGGATTGAGTCAGCCGACTCAGACTCGGTCCCGGTTCTGTTCGAGTTCAGGTTGAGCCATGTAAAATCCGGACCTGGTCGAGTTGGGCCAAATTCGAACCGACTCGGTCCAATGCCCAGCTCTATTCACAGGATCATACTAAACCAATGGAGAAGATTTGTTGTATGTCTTTGGGCCATGATACGCCCTTTGTACAAGGGGTGTTTGTGCAATTCAATTAAACAGGAGGCCATGTGTGTTAGTGAGGGTTTGTATTTGATTAATATGTGCGATTAGGAAGATGTTGGTGTGCTAGAGTTGTACTTGACTCAATGTTTGATCGAACGTTGGTCTTACGTGCTAAGTTAGACCGTTTAAGATCGGATTCTAGGACTTATCCTTCCTTTCAACCACTAGATGTAATAGCGACTATGTGATTTGTATAAAGATATGGGTTAGTCCTTCTTGATAAATTCTTTTTACCTTATGTCATAAGGATTTGTTCTTTCACTAGTGATTGCAGCTAATGTATTTTTTGTTGGCGTGAGCTGTCATTGTAAACAACCAAGAGAGTTGTTGGTATGAGCTATCATTGTAAACAACCAAGAGAGATTTTAGGCTTTTGAAATTTGTAACATCCCGTAAATAAGGGAGTGTAGTATGAGTTTAGGAGACGGAATAGTATAGCAAAGAATAAGTTTTAGTTTTTTTTAAAAAAATGTATATTACCTACGACAAAACAATAAAATGGAGATGAAAGAGACAATTTCTGACATGGTATCAGAGCCAAACGAGTTCTGACTTCCTGTATTGCACTCTAACCATACCTCCGTTCATGGCGAACTCTGATAATCCGAACTCCTCTAGCAACACGTGCAATCTCTCTGACTCTATTCTTGAATTGATTACAAGGATGATCGAGGTTTTGAACAGTGCTCGGACCCCGATCATCACCACTGAAACATCCGCTGCTCCGATCGGCATTAAGTTGGATGGTTCCAACTATGCATTGTGGTCCCAGGTTGTCAAGATATATATCTCTGGCAAGGACAAAATGGGATACATTAACGGCGACTTTCCTCCGCTACTACCAACTGATCCCTCCTTTCGCAAGTAGCGCACCGATAACGCCATTATTAAAGGTTGGTTAATTTCTTCCATGGATTCGTCTTTAATTGGCAATTTTATTCGGTTTCCTATGACAAAAGCAGTTTGGGATTCCATTGCAACTACCTTCTTTGATGGTAGTCATACCTCACAAGTGTATGATCTTCGACGGCATGTGACACGACTGAAGCAAGCTACTGGCTCGCTGGAAAAATATTACATTGAGTTGTAGGGTTTATGGCGTGAAATTGATTTCCGCAGGCCAAATCCTATGGAATGCTCTGTTGATATTCAGCACTATAATTGGATAATCCAGGAAGACCGTGTTTATGTGTTTCTGGATGGTCTTGACGATCGACTAGACAAAATACGGGCTGATGTTTTACAGATGAAACCGTTTTCTACTGTTGAACAAGCGTATGCGCATGTTAGACGGGAGGCTATTCGACAGCAGGTTATGACTTCCAATGACATCGATGGGCTCTAGGGGGCTGTCTTGGCTTCCAAAGCCCTTACATTAAGCACCTCTGCCCCTGGTAAATCTTCTAAGACTCGGAATTCTACTGATGCGAAAAAATGTTCTTATTGTGGAAACTAGAAACATACACGTGAAAACTGTTTTAAGTTGCATGGATATCCTGATTGGTGGCATGATCTTCAAGCCCGTAAACGTCCTGATGGAACCGGAACCAATGGAAGTTCAGGCACAACTGTTGTTGTTAATGCAGAGCCCCATCTTTCTCTTATACAACCAGCTGCAATGTCCACGGCTGATCCTCCCAACTTGAACTCAGGTACCCCTGGCCTTGCTCTTCTTACCACCCGCAGAGATGTGGACTGTAGTGCATGGCTTCTCGACTCGGGGGCCACTGACCATATGACTTTTGCTGCCTCGGACTTCTCTCAGACCTCTCTTCCGTGACGCACCAACATAGCCAATGCAAATGGTGTTATCTCACCAGTAACTGAAGCTGGCTATGTGACCTTATCTCCATCCTTGCATTTATCTAATACTTTACTTGTTCCGTTTCTATCCCATAAATTGTTGTTTATAAGTCAGCTTACTGCAGACCTTGGGTGTGTTGTACTTATTTATCAAAATTTCTGTCTTATTAAGGATATTCTCACCAAGGAGATAATTGGACGTGGTACTAAGAGGGGAGATTATATTATGTGGAAGACATTAGTATCGGTCAGGCCAATAACATGAACCATCCGCATGCTGATAAAGAGACACTACTTTGGTTGTGGCATCGACGCTTAGGACACCCACCTTTTCCTTATTTGAAGCATATTTTTCCTGATCTGTTTAAGCATTTACAGACATCTGATTTGAAATGTGACACTTATATTTTGGCTCAGAGTCATTGCGCTACTTATCCATTAAGCATGACTAAAAGTGATACTCCATTTGCGTTAATTCACTCTGATGTATGGGGGCCCTCACCTGTTACTAATATGTCTGGCTTTCGGTGGTTTGTTATTTTTGTGGATGATTGACATGGCTCTACTTGATGAAACACAAAGATAAGGTTCACAGTTCCTTTAAAACATTCCATACTATGGTTGGTACTCAGTACGGTGCCACCATGAAGGTTCTCTGCTCTGATAATGGTGGTGAATATGTCAATCAGCACCTTAAAGCGTACTTTACTCAACATGGTTTAATTCATAAAACTTCATGCTCACAAACACCTCAACAGAACAGTGTCGCCGAGAGGAAGAATAGACATGTTCTTAAGACTGCTTGTGCTTTGCTTCTTGGTGCTCATATGTCCAAGCGGTTTTGAACCTATGCCGTCTCAACTGCTGTCCATCTTCTCAACCGAATGCCTTCCAAGGTTTTATCCTTTAAGACATCACTCCAATGTCTTTCTACTTATGTGTCACTACCTACCGCACTGATGCTTCCTCCTCGCATCTTTAGGTGTGTCGTCTATCTGTATCTCCACAAGAACCAGCGCACTAAACTTGATCCGTGTGCACGTCGATGTTTATTTTTAGGCTATGGCGTCCATCAAAAAGGGTACCGGTGCTATGATCCTACCACTCGCAGACTTTATGTAACTATGGATGTCAAATTCTTGGAGACTGATATATTTTTTTCCTCTTCGGCACCTACTTCTCTTCAGGGAGAGATACATAATGAAGAGTTGAATTTGTTCCAACATGAGATGTCAAATGAGTTTGATTGGTTCAGACATGAGGGGCCACGTGAACATGAGGGGCAGAATCATGAGAAGTTGCATAAGCATGATGTGCCGAATGATAACTTAGGCGTTGTGAACTGTGAAGCCGAGATATATCCATGTGAACATGAGGGGCAGAATCATGAGAAGCCGCAGGAGCATAATGGGCCGAATGATAACTCAGGCGTTGTGAACTGTGAAGCCAAGATATATCCTAATGTAGAGCATGCAACATCTGTGACCGAACCTATATCCCCTCCCTTTGAAGTGTCAGTCGAATCATCTCCTGAGAATACTCCTGAGGTAAGTACTGTTATTACACCCTTACATACTGATGATATAGATGCTTCTGCGGGATATGTACTGAGCTATAGAGGAAGAAATAGATGCATTACTTAAAAATGATACATGGACTCATGTTCCATTACCTGAAGGAAAACAAACCGTGGGGTGCAAATGGGTGTTCTCCATTAAACACAAAGCAGATGAATTTATTAAACGGTACAAAGCAAGACTGGTAGCGAAGGGATATACGCAGACGTATGGTGTCGATTATTATTAACACAATCAAATCTGCTCATTTTCAGGATTCCAAATTGCACGAAATCAGTCATGGAATCATCACCATAACTCTAGGAATAACCATTAATTTGTAAATATCAATTATTCCCTTATCTTTGCTTATTTCCATACTTAATCTAGCCTCTTGTATCTATTTAAACAAGAATATATCATTGTATTAAGAAAGTCAATAGAAATAAAAAAATTATTCTCTCTTCTTTCCTTTTGACATTATTGACACAATAAAATCTGCTCATTTTCAGGATTCTAAATTGCACGAAATCAGTCATGGAATCATCACTATAACTCTAGGAATAACCATTAATTTGTAAATATCAATTATTCCCTTATCTTTGCTTATTTCCATACTTAGTCTAGCCTTTTGTATCTATTTAAACAAGAATGTATCATTGTATTAAGAAAGTCAATAGAAATAAAAAAATTATTCTCTCTTCTTTCTTTTTGACATGGTATCAGAGACTAACTCCGATCCCTAACCCAGACCTTCATGGCTTCTTCGTCTTCCCCTCCAACCTCCACTGTTTCCCCTCCAATCTCCACTATTTCCTCTCCATATACCCTCTACCCCTCTGACTCCCCTAGTCTAGTCCTTGTCTCTGGTCTCCTTACAGGAGACAATTTCCCAAAATGGCAAAAGGCCATGACTCGAGCACTCAATGCCGAGAACAAACTCAGTTTTGTTGATGGCTCTCTCTCCACCCCAGATCCAAACTCTCCAGAATACAAACAATGGAACCAAACCAAGGACATGGTCCTTACCTGAATTTTAAACTCCATCAGTCCATCTCTAGCCAACTCTCTTGAATACCACACCAATCCACGAGAGGTTTGGATTGACCTTCAATCTCGTTTCAGCCACGGGAATAATGCCCGTCTCTATCATCTCAAATGTGAGCTTTCCTCCCTGCAACAAAACACCACCTCTATGCATGAATACTACAACCATATCAAACAAATATGTGATGAATTAAGCCACCTTCAAAACAACACTGACCTCAAAGATTTACAAAAACAAGCAGACGATGAACGCGTCTTCCAGTTCCTTCTTGGCCTCAACGATTCCTTTGCCCAACTCCAAACCCAAATCCTAGCTATGGAACCCCTTCCCCCATCACAAAGGTTTTTTCTATTTTGTTTCAGGAAGAGCAGCAGCGCCTCTTGCACATCCTTCCACTGTCGATGGAATCCATGGCTTTCGCAGCAGCCAACTCCGGCGCCACCCGTAGCAACCTCCCTTGCACTGAATGTGGCAAAACGGGCCACACCCGTGACCGTTGCTGGCGTATTATCGGGTACCCATCTGGCCGTGACCCACGCTCCAAGCCGCGCCCCTCTCTTCTCGGCAAACCACCGTCGAGCTGGACTCCGGTGGCCAATCAAGCCTCTTTTTCTTCAAATTTCTCGCCAGTACCTGGACTGACGCCGAAGCTCTACCAAAAACTGCTGGATCTGCTCAACCCGACACCCACCTCCTCCAATTTTATCGGTAATGTCACCTCTTCCCCTTCTTCCTTCGACCACCACCACGACTGGGTCGTGGACAGCGGCGTTAGCGCCCACATGTGCCACAATCCCCATCGTTTTTCTGCCCTCAAACCCTCACCCACTTCTCTCTCGGTAAAATTACCAAATGGTCATACCCTCTCCATTATGGGTATCGGTCAATGCATATTATCCCCAACCCTTACCCTTTCTAATGTCTATTATATCTCTGACTTTCATTTTAATCTCTTATCTGTCTCTCAGCTTACCTCTAACACCAATTGCATTGTTTCTTTTTCCTCTAAAAATTTTCTGTTTCAGGACCCACGTCGACGAGGCTGATTGGAGCGGGTGACTTATGCAATGGGCTTTATGTGTATCGGCCCAACAATGTTCTGGCTCTCTCCATACAAACCACTGCTAATAAAGACTTATGGCATCGCCGCCTAGGTCATCCTTCCCGTCTTTTCATTCCTCAATTATTTAATAATTCAAATGTTATTTCGAATTGTGATGTTTGTGCTCGTTCTAAACATACACGTTTGCCTTTTTCTTCTAATGATAATAAAAGTTCTTTTGCTTTCAATAGAATATTTTGTGACATTTGGGGTGGCTATCATACTTCTTCCATTTGTGGTTTTCATTATTTTCTCGCTATAGTCGATGATTTTTCCCGCACCACTCGGATCTATCTTATGCGTTATAAATCAGAGGCACACACAAATCTGCTCCATTTTTTTGCTCTTGTTCAAACTCAGTTCAATACCATGGTAAAAAAAATTCGCATTGATAATGGACAAGAATTTCTTGAAACAAAATTGCAATCATATCTTCAAACTCATGGCATTATTCATGAACGTACCTGCATTGAAACTCCGCAACAAAATGGTGTTGCGGAGCGCAAACACAGGCACCCTCTGAATATTGCTCGAAGTCTTCACTTCCAAGCACACTTACCTCTAAAATTTTGGGGAGAATGTGTACTCACTGCGGCATATCTCATTAACCGTACATTGAGTCGCATTCTTCACAATAAATCTCCTTTTGAACTTCTCTTCAATAAGATTCCAAATTACAATCACCTTCGTGTATTTGGTTGCCAATGCTACGCACAAACCCTCCATGCCCATCGAGATAAATTCTCTCCCCGTGCCTCAAAATGCCTATTTCTTGGCTACCCCAGTAACATAAAGCATATAAACTCTATAATCTCGACTGTAACGCCCTGAAAATTGGGGGTCGTGCATCAGCTCGACTCCCGAGTTTCAGGACATCACTTATATCCGATTTTTATTAGTTTGTGTTTAATCAAGTTTAATTGCGTAGCGTGGAATCGCTTGGAACATGAAGTACAATCACAACTAGTTTACTGAGATGAATGAGTCTAAATTTATACAAGTCCAAATTAAGATAAACAGGTCGCACAAGGCGTTGCCCAACAAAATCACAAAAATATATATCCAAAAGGAATGATGAGCTGAGTCCAACACTCGGCGATCCAAGTCCATTTGCGAACTCTGCGGCGAACCATCCATCAACTGGAGATAGGACAACTCGTCCTCCTCATCCAAGCTCGCGCCGCAAGGCTCCTTGTACTTGGCGTCATCTGCAACTACTGAAGAGTCTGGTTGGTGTTTTAAAATACCGTCCCAGAGTGGGAGTGAGTGATCAACTCAGTGGGTGCTATTAGTCGTAAGTTACAACAAGCATCAATTATACTATGAATTTAATGAAAAATAGTCATTCATAAACACCTATATAATCTTATTAATGTATATGCATGATGGATGATATGATGCATGCCCTCGCCACAACTCTCCCTCAAGCAACTTCGTCTAACGATCGCGTATGTCAACACTCCCTCAGAGCGACCTCGACTTCCGAGTCGCCACCCTAACTAATGCAATGTAGTGATAATGTTAACCGAGTTCTTAGTTAAATCCATTCATCTAACAGGTTGAGGAATCTGATACACCCCATGTATCAAATGCCCTAAACTAGTTGCGAGGCCAAGGTGTAACAATCCAAATCCTTAGGACTCGAGTACACGACCCGTTTCCTGAAAACCCGAGTGTTAACCTTAAAGGATGGTCAAACATAATATTTTTCTTTTATCAGAGTAAGCAGATGAGCGTAGTGTGGACAAATCGACATAAAGGAAAATTTCATTTTTATTCAAATATACAAGAAGCTGCCCATAATGACTTATACAAACCAATGTCTCTGAATTTAACAAGTACGAGATTTACAAGAATTTAATACATGAAGAATAGCAGAAGACATATAAATATAAGCCGCAAGATCGAGCAGCTCCTCCCGGCAATTACGGCCATGCATCCCTGGCGATCGTACCCTACTCCTCATCAAATCTGAACATGCACATCACTAAAGCCACCTGTACTACCTGTACGGTTGTATATTTGATGGATGAGTAGCCAACTCAGTGTGAATTCTCCTCAAGATTACACACCGCCGCATTAGGTAAGAAATAGTATAAAATATCCAAATAACCAAAACAGAGTAAATGCAGTCTTATTGATGCATGGATGCGTGAATGCAATCATCACCCCGGGGATGCTCATCCGTGCGGACAGTGGGCCATCACCCATGCAGTCATCGAACCTGGGAAATATCATCCAGTCGGAATCATCGAACCTGGAAAATATCATCCAGTCAGAACAATACGTGCCATGTATGCATAATTAGCCAAGTCATTATTAGTCCATTTACAACCAGCCAATTTAGATAAGCTCAAAGGTCACTACGGGGAGCACATGGCCCAGCGTAGGCCGACAGCTCGGGCATAGGTCTCATACCACCATCCCCGGCTCATGAGACTACCATCTTAGGATGTTTAATGGAACCCTGTCGACTAGTGGTCAATCATATTACTGTATATGGGGCTTACCATCGCATGGTTGCACAGTATAAAACATCAAACCCATATAAGAAAAATATCAAATAAAACCATGTAGGGCGAATATCAAAATATGCCGCATAGGGCGAATATCAAAACCATACGATGAAAACCATCCTTAAAAACCATTGAGCACAATAACCCTGGATGGTAGGCCTACATCAATGATCTATCTAAACCACCACTCAATAACCACTAAGTCGAAGGTCCATTTTAATCACAACCAGTCGGGTTACATCCCAAGTATGGGTGTACATTTATAGGTGGGGCTTCCCATTAATGTACCAGTTTAAAGTCCCTAAGCAATACACAAGCATGTACAAATATGCAGGATGAACATTTAGCAGGCAATATAACAATTCAATTTCCACCAGCTAACACATGTGATTACAAAAGAGAGATATCAATTATGAATTTAAATAAAAACTATAACTTAAGCTAATGAGAAGATGGAAAGCTCAAGGGGAAGAATCATCACCTTATACTTTGGATCGCCTTCTAGTGTCGCTATGTGCTTGCGCCCTTAGGATCGTATCCTATCACAATCATGAACTTGTATGATTAGATCCAAGTTCTAAGCACTACCTAGGGCTTAAGATCGTAGTCTAGGATTGTCTTTTTAGGGTCTCAGTGTAAAGTTAGGGTTTTCATTCTAGGGTTTAGTCTTAAACTTAGATTTTAGGTTTTTGAACTCTGATTAATGTTTCATTTTAATTTTTGCATAATGAATGAAATGATATTCACAGTAGAAGTATTAATTAGTTAATACTGATAATGATGATTCACAAGTTCCTGTTTAAATATGCCAATATTATCTAATATTCTTATGACGACTAATAATCTCTTATGTAACACGAATGATAATGATAAAATATTTACTAATAATAATATGATGGTCTCTAATAATGATACTCATATTAATAATACCTATACTCGTCCCATAATGAAAGTGATAGTATTTTTCTAATGGCAATAGTCATGACTTGTAATATTGAATCTAGTCTTGGTAATAGGTACTATGACCTACCATGAGTTACAAAGTTTTACAATTAGATCCAAACCTACTACATTACCTGCGTTTAAGGTATTGACCTAGAGTTTAGACCACTTAAGTCTAGGATTTCAACCTAGAGTTCAAGTCTAGATTAGGTTTTTGGATTTGCATGCTAGTTGATGTAAAATTAGCTAGCATGTTAATTTAATAACTATAACATAAGTATTTAATGGTATAATTTATATTAACTCATCATGGTAATAATAATCATTCTGGTGGTAGAAATCAATACACTCATACTATTAATGGTAGCATTTAAGAGTGGCAACCAAAGCACTAGGAAATAATGGTGTTATTATTATTATTATCTATCTACAATACTATTATTAGTATGGAAGATTTTCTAATGGCTATTCATATCTACCACTAATAATCCTAACCATGATACCAACAATGCTAATGGTAATTAAAAGAATCTCAAAATGGAGGAAGACGTG
Source organism: Magnolia officinalis (assembly GCA_021015155.1). Lineage (NCBI taxonomy): Eukaryota > Viridiplantae > Streptophyta > Magnoliopsida > Magnoliales > Magnoliaceae > Magnolia > Magnolia officinalis. The sequence goes on along the minus strand of JAJHSJ010000001.1, from coordinate 17,931,903 downwards.
GACTCACCTTGTCGACTCAGTTCGAGTCGAGTTGACTCGACTCAAGCACAACCACCAACGCCTCTTCTCCTCTCTTTCTTTCTCTCTTCTTTCTACCCTGCTGGGATGTCCAGCAATGAGCCTGGTCAAACTCACCCAACTCAAATCGGCTGGACTCGGATGGAGTTCGAACAGCCCAGCCCGAGTCACCCAGTGAGTCACTGGTTTGGACACAACCTGACCGAGTCGAGTGGTGCAACATCCGATTGCACCCTCTCCTCCTCTCTCTCTCACTCTATCGCCCTATCTTCCTAGACATCAACAACACAGGCGGGCCCAGACACTCCAAGTTCGAGCTGAAGCTTGGGCAGTGGCCTGGTGCAGCAACGACCAACGATGAGGCGACGAGGCGGCCACACTCACCATCTTCTTCTTCCTCTTTCCTTCATCTTCTCTCTGTCTGCTCCTCTTCTTCCAGGGGCTCCGGACTGTCTGACTTAGTCTGGTTTGAGCAAACTGAGCCAGCTCAGACAGTTGGGAGGTGGTGTGGTGCAACAGCGGCACCACCATCAACCGTCTCTTCACCTGTTTTCCTCCTTCTTCCTCTTTCTTCCTTCCCACTACCTTCTCTCACTTTCTTTCTCTCCTTCTCTCTTACTGCTACTAGAAACGTCCAGCAGTGGCCGTCAAAGTTCGGACAGACGGTGCGGTTTGGCTGAGGGAGACAGTCCGCCGTTAATGGCAGACCTCAAACGGAAGTCTCGTCCTCCAATCGGATCCTTCCAAACTGTCCCAATGGATCCTAGGAAGCTTGTAAACAATGATTTCTGAAGCTTGGGAGAGTTTTGGGCAGTGGGTTCGGAGGTGGAAGGGAAACGGCTAGGGAGAGCTATTTTTCGACTGGTCTCTCTCTCTCTCTCTCTCTCTCTTTTTGTATCCGAAACCTAGCTTTGGAGGGCTAGGATCGGTTCTCCATGGACGGCTAAGATTGAAAGTCCTCCTCTCACGCGGATTGCTGAGTTGGCTAGGAGAGGGAAATTTCTATTTTAGGAAACAGTGTGTTTTCAGCCTCACTTGTGGCGAGGATTGTGTGCAATCACACGTGTGGAATAGCGTGAAACCTACAGGGTTTTGGTTGCACCTGAGCCCTCTGTCAGATGGACGGTCTGGATTATCAAGGTGGGGCCCGGGTGGGGAGCCACGGACGCCTCAAAAGGTCTCTGACCATCGGCTGGCAAAACGGAGAGAGAGAGAGAGAGAGAGAGAGAGAGAGAGAGAGAGAGAAATCTCTCCATTTCAGGGTGAGCACGGGTCAGCTCTTGCTGACCGTGTTGACGGGTCGGGCGCACCTCGAGTGCATGACCACAGTGCACATGCATCATGTGGGTGGGGTCCACAGTGATGATTGGGAGAAATCCACACCGTCCATTCTTCCAGGGATTTCCAACAAGGGGTCTTAATCGTTGATCAGCTGATCTAAGGTATAGGTGGGGCCCACGACTTGTTTGGTAGACCTAAGGGTGGTTTCTCGTCAACCTAGTGGTCGGATGATGCCTAGGTTGGACTTCAACGGCTAAAAGATCCTAATGGCCCATTTGTAAGGCTTTTACCATATATTACTAACCGATATTATTATTAATATAATTCTTGTTATTCTTGTATGTTATTTATAATTACACTATATTTAGAACCTCAAACATATATATATGTATATATATAAAATAAATTTTAAATACTAACATGCTACCATATATGTGTTATTGATCACCTATCTATTAATATGAAATTCATAATATACAATATTATATTATACCTACATAAAAATTGAAAATAGTACAATATTATATTTGAAATCACATTGTTAAATACTCGATTTTATTTAAAATCTCTAACAATTTTTGCTTGCATATTTATAGAGTATATTTAATGTTACCCTAACATTTATAATTCAACTATACATTGTGAAATTACCACTCATTATGTTTATTTAATATGACATTATTTTCAAAATATTTTGAATACATTAAATATATATGTATCACCATATTCCCTACATTTTCAGGTAAATTATTAAAATACACTTATAAAGTTTGATCTATGTTTGCACAAAATAATGTACTTATGAAGTTTCATCTAATGTCTAGATGGTTTGATTTATCTATCAAGTGATTGAAATTTTAATACAAGATTTACCTGATGATGTAGCGGTCTTTACATTTAGGTTTATACTAGGACATGGGGACATTTAATTTAATTAGACTAGTGTTTATACTAAGCTTGGTTATGTGGCAACACCCGAGTACTGAAAAGTATGGGGTGTTACACAAGGCCCCCAACGTGTGAGGCCAAGACCCCGCGGTCCTTGATCCCGTTGGGTTCTCCATCCCCGACTTCAAGCACATGAGGAGTGTCGAGAGAAGGGATCGCTCGTGGTCACTACGGGGAGGCGCGACACCCCAGCGTAGGCCGACAGCTCGGACACAGTGTCCCATTCTACCATGCCCGGCTCACGAGGCAGTGAACCCATTTCAATCTGATTATCGATGAGCTACAACGGTTGTAGGATGTTTCAAGTTCCATACATATGTGAGCAAACAAGGTTAACAATCATGGTTGGCCAGAAAGTAGGCTAGACCGCAAAAGTCCAAGCAAGTACGTGGCGGAACGACATCGGGTGCAAGCAACCCATGTAGTCTAACTACTATCGCCCACACGCACTCGCCGAAATCCATGGGTTTAGCCTCAAGGCGGTCCTACCAATGGAACCACCTTCGCTCTCCTCATGTTCCTGACCAACCCAAGGGTATGAATAGTGAATCATAGCATGCCAACTACTAATGCATCATCCAGCATAAACAACATCATGTTCTCAACATACAGTTTAGGTTCTCATAGCAAACAAGGCTAACAATATCATGAAATGAAGTGCATGTGAGTTATGTGTGTAGGTGAGGAAGTTAAGCACTTCCTACATCCCTTAGAACCAAAATGCACAAGAATCAATAAATCATACACGCAAGAAGGCACATCATATGAGAGATCAAGCAAAGCAAAAAATGTGATCATCCATGGTAGCCTAATCATGTGAGAAACACGAATAATATCATATGAGAACTAAACAAACAAACAATCTCATACAATCTTCAAGCAAACATCCAAATCCTAAGGTTTCTCTAAATTCTTCAAATATAGCATCCAAACAATCAAAATCATTAGATTCGTAATAAAATTGGTGTTAGGCCACCTAAGGATAATAGTCCACACCTTCGGATCGTTGGAGGCTTGGAAGACGACCTATAAATGGGGGTTTTGAGGGTTGGCCGGCCGGAATCCCTAAAACAAGATCTTGCATGTAAGGAATTCATGTCATTCCTTTCTTAATACAAGGGTTTCAAGAGGATAGATGAAGGACGTTACCTAGACGCTCAACAGACGATTGTTGGAGTTGTGGAGGAGAGTTTCTCCTTTAAAGAGAAATAGGGAGTTGAAAGGGTTGATTTCCTTGGGCCCCACCTCTATCTAAGGTCCACCTTGCTCTCCCTTCTTCTCTTCTCCCTTTCTTCTTTCTCCATTTTCTCTCTTCTCTCTTTCTCTTCTTTAGGGCAAAATTCGTATGGGGAGAGGGGGGTCCCCAAATAGGACCTTTTATAATACCAATTTTTGTGCAAATGGCCCCAAGGGCTAGGTTTTTACTATACTAGACCTATGAGAGGGTCTTTCAAGCTCTAGGGCCCACTAAAGGGTGTAGGAGTAGATACCCACCATTGGATAGTTAACCCTACTGATGATCTATGTATGGATATGATCGGCCCGCCATTTGGATGCGCCAATCGACGGATAATATTAGAAGTCTATTCAACGGTCACCGATAGTCGATCGGGGCCGCGACTATACGGATATGAGTAGGAAAATATCCCTACTCTACGTGTGAAGTTTGGTCGTAAACCGACGGTCCGAAATCCTCAACTTTGCATGAGAGTGGACGACCCAATTCACTTAAGTTCCAGCTCTTTTCTTTAGGGTATTTGCACATCTCATGCACTCGTCCTATGGTTCAAGTTGAGCGGTTCTGGGCATTACCCAGGTCCAACTCCCGCGATGGGCATCGAGCCCAGTAAGACGGACTTTACTCTATAAATTTGGAACTAGTGGTCCACCAACGAGCGGTCTAGAGCTTATTTGGAAAATCAGGGCATTTCTGGAATGAATTTTGTGGTGAGATTTCTCGTGGGCAATGATTAGGGTTTGGATTAACTATGTTCAGAGCGTGGCCTATTTATAACTAGTGAAAGTGGATATTTAGTCGTGATTACTTTAAACCATCGGTTTTAGGCTAAAAGAGTAACAGAATTACTCTGATGGGTCCCTGGTCACGAAATTTATAGAACAAGTGCTCCATGGCTTGATGAGAGGTCAGGCAAAGTTTGGGAACAAACGGATGAGCGAATGTGGGGTTTGATCATACGGTTCCTATCTTTAAATGGTCGCCTAGGAGGCCCATTCTGATTGATGGGGCATTTTTGGTGGCCCTCTGGCCATGAAATTTATAGGGTAGGTGCTCCATGGCCCGATGAAGGGCCACGCAAAATTTAGAAATGATCGGATATGGGGTTTGGTCGTACGGGTCCGATTCGCGATCAACGGTCACCGTTCCACGATCGGGTCCCAAACTTGGTGGACGGGCATAGAAAAATACAATAGATCTTCACCGTAAACATAGAAGAAATCCGACGGCTGAAAAGCCTGGAATCTCAGTTTCATTCAAATGATGCCAGATTCCAATCTGGCATTGGCGGGGTGCATTCGGCAAGTGCCAGATTACAATTCTGGGTGTCCATTGGGTCCGCAGTCCGCGATGGACCACAAGCCCAATGAGACCTATGATTTCCTAAACTTTTAGATTTTTCTAACCTTCCCACATCGCGGTATGGTCCGCACAGGTTGTCACTAAGTGTAATCAGGCTACTTGGCTTAACGGCCCGCACATGGTCTGATCGTGACCAGACTGGACCACTCGTGTATAAGCTAACATTGGGTGGTAATGGTCAGTTAAGTGATATTATAAGTTAATTAATAAAAAAAATCTTAAGAATTTTTGGGAATCCAAAATAGTGAAAATTCAGGATGTTACATCGACACGCAAAAAATTTTCTTTTCTCGAGATGTCACCTTCCATGAAGACATATTTCCCTTTCAAGATCTTCCAGATATTTCTCATCCCTCCATTCCCATTCTCACCCTACCCGTTCCCGAACCTGTTCCTGAACCAATCCCACCAACCCCATTCCCTCCTCCTACTACCACCACAGACTCTCCTCCTCCTCCCTCTCCTTCTCTCCGTCCTCGTTGCGCTACTTCTCGCCCAACTTACCTCCAAGATTAGTTTGTCCGACTTTACATGTAGGGCCCACGACATCATCACTCACTACATTAACCTCAGGTACTGCTCACCCTTTATCTGCTTTCCTTTCATATTCTCGTTTCTCACCTTCTCATCTTACCTTTTACATGCTCTCACCTCTTCTGTTGAACCTTCTTGCTATTCCATTGCCCTTCGCCATTCTCATTGGCATGAAGCAATGTCTAATGAGCTTCGTGCCCTTGAAGCCAATTCCACCTGGACACTTGAACCTCTCCCCCCTGGAAAAAAGCCCATTGGTTGCAAATGGGTCTTTAAAACCAAACTCAATGCAAATGGATCCATTGAAAGGTATAAAGCTCGCCTGGTTGCCAAAGGCTATACTCAAATTGAAGGTCTTGATTAGCATGAGACTTTTGCCCCTGTTGCAAAAATGACTACTGTTAGGTGCTTGCTCGCTGTAGCCGCCGCTCAGCAATGGATCATTCACTAACTTGATGTCAACAATGCCTTCTTACATGGTGATCTTGATGAAGAAATATACATGACACCACCTCCTGAATATTGCCCTAAAGGGGAGACTCGTGTCTGCGGCCTCCGCAAATCCCTTTATGGTCTCAAACAAGCCTCCCGCAACTGGTTTTTTAAACTAACCACTGTGCTTCTTGATGCGGGTTTTACTCAATCTCAAGCAGATCACTCTTTATTTACTTTGGTCAACACCACGAGTATTACCATTGTACTTGTCTATGTTGATGACATTCTAGTTGCTGGCAATGATCTTTCCCAAATTGAGACATTCAAACATACCCTCTACCAATTTCAAAACCAAGGATCTCGGCGCCCTCAAATATTTTTTTGGTCTTGAAGTTGTTCGTTCACAAAAAGGCATCTTCCTTAATCAACGAAAATATGCTCTTGATATTCTGACTGACAGTGGTCAACTTGGCGCCCGGACCACTTCCTTTCCCATGGAACAAAACTTGAAGCTCACAAATCAAGATGGCGATCTTCTCTCTGACCCTAGTACCTATCGGCGACTTGGGACGCCTCATCTACCTGACCATCACTCGTCCTAATATTGTCTTCGCAGTGAACATCCTCAGTCAGTTTATGCATGCTCTTCGCCTTCCGCACATGCAAGCCGCCACTCTTGTTCTTCAATACACCAAAGTTAGGGTGTTATTGTCTTTCTCACCTGTAGCCAAGTTGAATACGGTTAGGGTGTTATTGTCTCTTGCAACAAATCTTGATTGGCTTTGGCATCAATTTGATGTAAAGAATGTTTTTCTCAATGGTGATTTCCAAGAAGAGGTTTATATGGATGTTCCTCCAGGTTATACAACATCTTCAAAGAATGGAGTGGTATGTAAATTGTAGCGAGCATTGTACGGACTGAAGCAATCACCACGAGCATGGTTTGAAAGGTTTAGCTTGGCAATGAAGAAATATGGCTTCCAACAAAGTAACTCTGACCATACTTTGTTCTTAAAGCATCAGTTGGGCTTATCACAACCATAGTGCTTGCGGTCCATCCGAGACTTTGGAATTTCATCATTTTCACGTAAAGCATGTATTTCAGCGGGCTTATCACAACCATAGTGTCAAAAATGATATATCTCACTAATTAGAGATATTAAAGTTGATTTAGTAATTAAATCGAAACGCCAGTAAATATACCATGCATAGGAATTTTTGGACTAAAGTTATTCACACTCTGGGGTGCCAAACACACCAGGAGGATTGCAAATCCAGGGGGTTCTGAATCCAGGGGGTTCCAAATCCACGCTCCCAAACAGGCCCGTTGTTAGTACTTTTGTAATGATAGGAGAAGACCGTTGTCTTGTAAGTGTAGGTTTTTTGGTTATCTCGATTGTCTACGTTAGGTCGTGACTTTGGAGCCATCTTGGAAGCGGATTGGCCGGTGTACCACACACCAGCTATATAGTTGGTGAGATACGTGTCGTGCGAAAACAAGCACTGACGTTCCTCAAGCTCCGAGTTGTACAAACGGTTCAAAGGAGATCAAAGTTACATGGCCCCCAAAATGATGTATTTATTATATCCACAATGTTCATCCATTTTTTTGAAATCATTTTAGAGCCCTGTTCAGAAAATGAATCACATACAAAGCTCAAATGGACCACACCAAAAATAGCAATGGGGATAATGATTTTCACCATTAAAAAATACGTAGGGCCCACCATAACGTTTATTTTCCATCCAATCCGTTCATAAAATCACAAGTACTTGTATTAAAAGGAAAAACAAATTTCATTTTGTTCCAAAACTTTTGTGACCCCCCAAAAGGGTTTCAATAGTAAGCGTTTAATCCATCACTTCTTTTTGTAGTGTGGTCCACTTGATCTTTAGATCTGCCTTATTTTTTGTCTCAAGCCTTAGGACGAACTTGTAAAATGGATGGACGGTTTAGATATAACACATACCTCATGATGGGATACACAGAACTTGCTGACATCAATACACCAGATATATAGTTGGTGTGTGGTACACCAGCCAATCCGCTTCCATCTTAATGTATGCGTTGTATATAGGGGTGTACATCGAGTCAAACCGAATCGAGGTGGCCTCAACTTGACTCGGATCGAACACTGGCTGACCTCAGCTCGAACTCAGCTCGGCTTGGTCCTCGAGCCTGACTAGCCAACTCGGCTCAGTTAGGTCAGCAGCTCGGGCTAAGTTCAAGCCAAGATTGAGCCGAGTTCAGCATTGAGGCATTTCCACAAACACCTAAACTGCAACTTCAAAAACCCACTGTTTTATAAACAGAGGCAATGGCTTACAGGTGTTTTATCAAACACCTTCTAAGTAATATAAAAATCAAAAAAATAAAAAGAAAAAAAAAAAGTATTTGTTTAATGTACATACCTTGCTTGCCAACAGCCAAACCTTCCTTGCCACCAGCGAAACCTTCCTTGCCACCAGCCACATTTGGTTAAGTCGTTTTATCAAACAGTTGGTGAGCAACATCAATGGCAAAGTAACCGAGTCATCAAACTGGGTTGATCCAAGTTCGATTCTAGCTGGATTCGACCCAAGTCGCGTCGAGCTGGGGCCTGCTCGAACTCAGCTCGAACTCATTTTCGAGCTTAAAAAAAAAAGAAAAAAAAAAGCTTGACTTGGCTTGAACTCAGCTTTGAACCGGGTCGAGGGGAGCTTTTTCGAGTCAGTCATGCAAGCTATCCGAGCTAGCTCTGTTCGTGTACGCCCCAAGCTGTATGTGCAGGCCGTTCATTTTTATTTTTATTTTTATTTTTATTTTTTCAACTCATTTTAAGGTTATGGTACGGAAAATGAAACAGATCGAAATTTCAGGCGGACCACACGACATGAAACCATCAATCGCTAAAGACTTCTTACGGGTCGCAAAAGGTCTAGATTAAGCTGATATTTGTATTTTTCCTTCATCCAATTCAAGTCTGTGCGATATTATCGATAGCTTGGATGGCAAATAAGTATTATTGTGAGCCCTGGAAAATTTTTAAAGGTGGGCATTCAATCATCACTTTTTTCAAGTAGTGTGGTCCACCTGATATTTAAATTTTCTCTATTTTTCGGTTCATGCCTTAAAATGAGCTGGAAAAACGGATGCACGGTGTGGATATTCGATGCATACATCAAGGTGGGCCCCACGGTCACGGCCCGAATCCACTCCCCCAGTGATTTGGAAGGTTCGTTTGCCGTACAAATAGCCACGTGTACGGTCAGTGAGTCATCACCTCTTTAAAATGTCTTCGAACGTTATCATATGAATCTAGCCCATCCATAACTTGGCTCCCAGTTGCGTACGGACTCTTGGACAACAACCAATCGATCTGGACTCTCTGTTGGGTCATACCCAACCTTCATCAAACCAGGCAGATGATCCTAGCTATAAAAAAGTTGGCCTTCTTTCGTTACTGCCATCCGATTTTTAAGCCATGGATGGGATGGTTAGGATCATCCAATGATCGTCCATGAGGCCCATCACGTGGATGGTAAGAGTTGTTTGAGTTTTCACAAATTCCAGTTACTCCATTTTACTTACAATTCATCGGATGGTTAGAATCGTCCAATCAAGTGTGAAAATTTCAAGATGGAGTATTATTTTGGTATTAACCCTGATAGACGGTCATGATCGACAGTTAGGACTGTCTACCTGTTCTTATGCAACTAATCGCAATATAACTTATAGTGCACCTGAGAGCACTGGACGATTTCTCCCCTTTAATTAAATACCAGATTTATTTTCTGCCTCACCATCTTTATCCTCAGCATTATTGCGGATTGAAACGTGTATATAAGGGAGAGAGCGAGAGAGAGAGAGAGAGAGAGAGAGAGAGAGAGATTTTCTCGGATAGAAAAGGTAAAAATCCCATCTGGGTTTTGCTCATTTCTCTGAATAGAGAGAGAGAGAGAGAGAGAGAGAGAGAGAGATTTCTGTGTTTTAGGATAGAAAAGGTGAAAATCCCATCTGGGTTTTGCTCATTTATCTGAGAGAGAGAGAGAGAGATGTTGGAAGGGAAAGCTCTAGTCCAAGACACAGACATGCCAGTGAAGATGCAGCTACAAGCCATGACCTCTGCCTCTCAAGCTCTCGACCTCTACGATGTTCTCGATTGCAAAAGCATTGCTGCCCACATCAAAAAGGTATTCCCAAAAACTGACATTTCACCCCCCAAAGATTGATACTTCCACCCAACACCCCACAAGCGTTATTTGACCATTACTTCTAAAATCCTACATCCAACTAATCTCTTCTGGGGGTGGAAACATCAACTCATTGGGCGTGGAAATATCATCTCCTGAAAAAAAAAAAAAAAAACCATACATTCTTGCAATTTTTCTCACGTGTAGCCAAAAATCTGTGTAGGAATTCGACAAAAAATATGGGTCTGGTTGGCAATGCGTGGTGGGCTCGAATTTCGGTTGCTTCTTCACACATACGCAAGGAACCTTCATCTACTTCTGTTTGGAGACTCTCAATTTCCTCATCTTCAAAGGGGCCTCTTGACCATCTTTCCTATTTCCCAAAATACCCCTTCTCTGGCTTTGGTGCGGTTGTATTGATTAGAGAAAGGGGGTAAAATGTCCAAAAATCCCCACTTGGGTCCTTGTAGAATCTCATCAAAAACATCTTTCTATTTCCCAAAATACCCCTCTTCTTCTGTGGTCTTGGTGGGGTTGTATTGAATAGAGAAGGGGTAAAAATGTCCAAAAATCACGACTTGGGGTCTTTTGATTCCATAAAAACTGCATTGTATGAAAGGAAAGAGGAGTACTGTAATGCTTTAATGGAGCTTTTCTACGGCTCCTGATGTATGTATAGAGGAGTACTGTAGTGCTGTAATGAAGCTTTTCTACAGCTTCTGTATGTATGTGTATCGTATGTTACTAGTGTGCATTTCCTTCACACGTACTAACGCAGATTACGTGTGCAGCATCCCTGCCGTCTAACGGATGGGGACGGTTGCTTAGATGCCCTGGCCCAGAAATCAGGCCAGTTCGTTCCCCAGGTGGGGCACAGTTCAGGGAAATAGATGGACGGTTTAGCACTCGCCCAACTGAAATGAGAGGGGGCAACCTGATTTTTTGAGCCGGGACATCCACATGGTGGGGCCCACCTCTTCGGTTTCTCGGATGCTCCCACTTTCTGCGCCTGCATTGGCAATTCCGAGGAGTTGCTGATACAGCACACGTGTCTAAACCAGCTCCTCGCACGTGGATGATGACATTAAGCAGGTACCGGTGCAGCGAGATGGCGCAACATCCAAGCCGTCCATCAGGTTGCCCAAGCCATGCAAATGCCGAATACCGTTGCCCATGAGATGGATGAAATGGCCTACTTTCGTGTAACCCCATCTACGCTGTGGGCGTCACCTGATGGATGGCTCGGATGTTACACATGCGCTTCGTTGGTGAGGCCCAACTGACCAATGGTCTTGATCACTGGACCATGGAATCCAATCCGGACTCGGTTTGGCTAGTGGTCGGTGCTATATGGGCCCACCATGATCTATGTCTTTTATCTATCCACACCGTCCATCCATCTTTACACGTCATTATAACCTTTTCAAAAAATGACGCAGATTAAAAATCTCAGGTGGACCACACCATGGGAAAACAGTAGTGATTGAACGTCTACCATTGAAAGCCTCTTAGGGCCCACTGTAATGTTTATTTGATATCCAACCGCTAGATTAGGTCATACAGACCTAGATGAAGGCAAAAACAAATATCAGCTTGATAGCCCCAAGAAGTTTTTAACGGTGAGAGTTCAATCAACACAGTGTGGCTCAGTTGAGATTTTGATCTATCTCAGTTTTGAGTTCATACCATAAAATTATCTGTAAAACTGGATGGACGGCATGGATTAGACACATACATCGTGTTGGGTTCCACGGAGTACCCACCATCAGCCATTGGCTATTTGCAGGGAGTAGCCAATCCGTGACTGTCATTTATTGGATTCCCACTCATTATTGCATCGTAGAAATCTCCAAAAAGTTAATGGAACGCGTGTATTGATTGCATTTATGAGTTTCTTACAACCAACATAAATATTTTGTGGGAGTCGCATGAAATCTGATCATACACGTGGCAGGTTGAAATATCAATCGGATCCATCCATCTGCTGGGTCCTAACAAAAATGACTCGTGCTTCAAAAATCAGATCTATAAGACAATCCTGTTCACTATTTTTCTTTGACAATCAGTTAATTTCATTTTCGACCGTTATTTTAATGGCCCACCTAATGTACAGGGATATCTAATGGGTGCAATTTCATTCCCAAGCTGGGATCGAATATACGAATGGACCTGATTGGTACATGAATATGGGGCCAGATATATGAATGTATCTGATATAAGACTGCTAAGCTCGCCTAGCAAGAAATTGGATTGCGTACTGAGTAAACTCTGTTGGGCCCACCGGGAATGCATGTGGTTTATCCACACCGTCCATTCTTTTTTTCATATCATTTTAGGGGGTTCAACCCAAAATTGATGCATATACAAAAGATCCAGTATTGATTTCCACCATTGCCAGTGATGTTTATTTGTCATTCAACCTGTGGTAAAAAACAAATATCAGCCCATCCATTGAGTGTGTCCTACTTGGATGGATGAAGACTCAAATCCAAAACTCTGTAGACTCCAAAAAGTGCTTGTAGATTTTTTCAGCATTATTTCAGATGGTGTGACCCGCTTGAGTTCTGAAAATGACTGATTTTTGGAATATCACATTACCAGGAAGAACCCACCAAATGCACAATATGGATGCCCAATACACATTACGGTGGGGCCCACAGAGCTCAACATCATGGTAAACTCCCTTTAAGTCTACCTCACAGTACCATCTTCCAAGCAAATTCATAGAGGGAGGAATGATAATTTTTTATTTTTTTATTTTTTAAAAAATCTTTGGTCAGTTTAATTTAAATGACGTGGATTTATTAATTTTAAGCATGCCACGTGGGACCCAGGACATGGCCCCACTCGAGCAACTGAAATCATCCTAACCATGTAAAAAGTTGGAACCATCATGAAAATCATCTGGCCCTGAAATCATTCCTAGCCTATTATAGGGGAGGCTGAAGGCCACGCCAAAAAAGTCAATGGATGGCCGGTGATGGGACTGATTTTCGCACTAGATAACGTTCTTTCTGGATGGGGTTATCTTTTTGGACAGTCGGAATTCCTGCACATGTGACAGTTTATACGGTTGGCAACAGTTGGACTATAAAATTAACATCCAGCTAGCATGTAATCAGCAAGGTGTTATAGGTGCACAACATCCAAGCCGTCCAAAAGACCGGTCCCACCATGAAGAATAACTGGTGTAAAAATTAGGCTGGTCCATTTAATACATGGGCTACACCATGGAGAACAATAAACAACCATAGATCTTATCTAAAGAACATGTATGGCCCACCTGATGAATGGATTGGCTTGATTATCAAGCTAAGTGATCTTTAATGTGGCACATATCTTTTGATGGATAGGATGTCATGCACATATAACCCATTACTAGCTACACCCTAGCTATTTCTAAGGAGTTGTGGATTCTGAGGTGGGCCCTCACAACTCTCTTCCATAGTAGGAAGACTTTTTTGACCCAGCTTATTATACATGTATTATGTATATCTTTCTATTTTTTTTCATTTCATTTAAAATTAAGAGGTAAAAATTAAAATATATCTAAAACTTGAGTAGATCAAGCTAAAAATAAGCAGGAATTAAACGCCTACTTAGAGTTAAAGAAGCCTTAGATCAAGTTGATATTTGCGTCTTGGGTTCATTCAAGTCTCTGTGACTTCTAAAAATGTCATTGCATGGCTTGAGAATATCATAACAATAGGGGTTATTTTTTTATATATATAATTTCTTTTAATATAATATACTGGAGAGCTTTAGATTTACCTCATTTTCTGGCTCATGCATTAAAATTACATGAATAAACATATACATGTGTCATAGAGTCTTCACACCACCGTAGAAGGATTGGAATTCGCTTATATTCTAATCCCTTTTCTTTTGCGTCCGCATGAGTTTTTTTTTTTTTTTTGTTAGCTTGTGTCCGCATGAGTTAAAAGTCAAGGTCAACAACTTTATAATGTGCCATGTCACTGTTGTCTCTTTCCACATCACCATAAGAGTTGCCCGTTTCACATCCTTCTTTCAATTTTCAAACTGTAACCTAGTCTTTCCTTTGAATCTTCTACAGCTGATCACCTACAGCTGCTTGCATGCTAACTTAGGATACAGCCCCATCGTTGCAACCAACGTGTCTCTTGATTACAACATCTGAGCCATATAAAATGTGGGTCCCATCATCAAGATCAGCTGGCACAAAGATCAGAACAGTTAGAACAACAGGCGGGCGGGCGGGCCGTGAGGTATGAATCAACCAACAGCAACGGTCTGACTCAGTGTACGGATGCAGCCCACCAGATGTGTACATTGGCTTTGTGATCCTCTTGGTGGGGCCACCCTTTTCAACGGTGGGATGTCGTGAGGATGTAACGACCGTTTACGTCCATCTCAATGGACCACACATCTGTCACCCATCGAGCGAAATACAGCCAAATATGATATCCGAGCCGTTGAAAACCTAGGACCAAACTTGAAGAACACTGTTTTAAAAAACCTCAGGCGAATCCACTCTCATCAGATGGACCCCATCGTAGAAAAGAACGGATACAAACATTCCGGGCAATCAATCTCAATGTTACACGTGTGTCCTACCTGATGAATGGATCCACCTGACTATATGGTCCACTGAGATGGATGTGAAACATTTACCGTGATTCAAATGTAACAACTATGTGGACATTGGGCTGATTGGGCCCACCATTTTTAACCGTTGGGCCCTGATGATTCAGATAGGAGTGGACCTGGGCTAAGGCGCAGTTCCATTCATATGCATTCAGCTGTTTATTCATACGTAAGTAATGTGTGTTATGAGTTAATATACGACACATGTATAATTTCTGAACGCCTGTGTATCAAGCGCAGACTGACAGAGTATATAGTAATGTTTGACTGAAAAATGAAAATACAGATTTTAATTTGCGCACACCTTCAATGCGCCCAAAGAGCATGGAGATTTTACTATTGTAAATCAAAGGTTGGGAGATTATGTGCGAACCGAATCCTTTTGCATCCTTTGGGCCATGAGAGTAGGATGCCCAGAAAGAAGGCCGATCCAAGCATGTGGGCCACCATTTGAATCTGGAGGTTTTTGGGTGGTTGTCCATTGCTTTCCTATAATGTGGCCCACCTGATGATTTAATAGGCCTGACTTTTGGGGCATCCGATCATCATGGTGGGCCACTTGATGCATGGGTTGGATGGTCTACAGATAACATAGTGGACCCCACACAGGAAAATACTTGTAGAGTAAGCTTCCACCTCGTTCCACAAACGTTTGCCGAGGACGTGTCCTCTCCTATCTTCTTGAAGAGTGTTATTTGATAAGCTGGCAGTGTGCGATGGTTCTAGAACACACCATTAGAATTGGACGTATGGCACACGCATAATTCAAATTAAACCGTTCAAATAGTAGGGCCCACAATTTCATAATCCACTTGATAGGACAGTCGTCGCCTGATTAATCAAAGATGGATAGATGAATATTGATCGTTAACCGCTTTCAATTTGTCCACCCATCGTCCTGTTATGACATACAAGGTCGATGTGAAACATTGATTTTGAGGCATCTAAAGTGGGGTCCACTATTTAGACGGTTTACTCATCTCTGAATGAATCAAAATAAAACTAACCACTTACAGGCACGACTTCAATGCACAGTCGGCTCACCGAGAGTCAGTGCGCCCAATATCTCCCATCATGTGAGAATGGTTGGTGGGAATCTAGGCGCATTTCAAATTTTGAATTTTCACGTCCATTTTCAAAATGTAGACAATAATCCACTCAAGGCCATTGAGCACTCATACCTCACATGGCCACGAGTGGCCTGGATACAATCCAATGCTCTGGCTAAAGAAGGTTGGCCCACCCTGAAGATCGTTAACCGCTACAAAAATCAGGACAATCCATTCATACATCATGTGGGTCACACCGTCCACCATAGAAAACAATGGACGGCTCATGGATTTACTCAAACATACCACATGTTGCACGCCTGGTGAATTGGATCAGCCTGATTTTTGGACTTGTGATCATCGACGTGGAGCTAAACCTTCCGGCAGTTCTTGCACACATGACCCATTAACAGCATGCAACTTGATGGTGGAGATAGATGTGAGAATATCCACCTTAAAAAACCAAAACCATCAATGGAGGATGGGCAGCTTTTGTTTACTGTCCACTTTCATCAGATAGCTAAAATCATTCATAAGCTGCCGAAAGGTGGAAACCTGGGACAATAAGAAGAAACTACCCCTTGCATCAATTGAGCATAGTGTTTGTTTCATTTCATCATCCACATTAACAACAAGGCAGCCTTGAATCAATGCTCTTAAACAACATCCAGAATTCCAATGGAAGATGATTCATTTCCGTGCAGCCTGTCAGCATTTAATAATTAAAAATAAATAAATTAAAAGCTCAACAACAACATCAATCAACCCTGTTTCCAAATCGGTGCAAGAATGGCACAATCTGGCATCATCATCATCATCAAGCATTTACAAGCTCAAAAAACATTCCAACCTAGAGAACAGATGCAAAGAATTCCTAAGCTGTCAACCTAAAGAAAGTGTGACACTCCACAAACATGACTAAAATGTTAAAAATAAAAAATTAAAATTTTAAAAAAAAAGGCAAAAAAAAAGAAAATTAAACATTCAAAAAGAAAAAATGCTTACCGATTATACAACGATCTGTGTGGCGCAACCGCTCGCAACCGCCAACAGGAGTAGACATTTTATGAGAGATGTGTTTCGACCTCCAATCTAATCAAAATAAAAATAGAACGGCCTGATGGATTATTGAAGAGCTCCACAGGCGTGGTCCTCGTCTCTCGAATTTACATGGGTGGGGAGAAGCTTTAGCACATCAGGAACTCCCATGAGATCTGACTGATGAAATGGATAGCGCAGACACAGAAGCAGTCGGGCTGTTAAGATCCCGATCTCCGTTGATGGATCTGCCTTTTCCACTTAGCTTATTTATGGCTTCTTGAGAAATCTCAACGAACCAGTCATCTTCCGGCAATACGCTGTCAACAAAAGTTAGATTTTCAGCAAGCATGTACACAATGGGTGAGATTGCAAGGGCCCTTTTTCTCAATTCATTATAAAATTTAAAAACTGGACACAAACACATGAAAATGGATGGGAAAGAAAACTTCAGTAAAAATAAGGTTCAATGAAGAACATAAGGGACGGTTTGGATGCAACTCCGGCAAAAGAGGTTTCCCGCAATTTGTTGAGCCGGGATCAGACAATTGGTTTGCAAAAGTGCATTCAAACGCAAACAAACTGGGGTTGGCTTGGGTCTGGCTCCATGGCTCAGTGGTGGACATACTCTGTTTCAACACTAAGATCATGGGATCAAGTGCCCATGTGGTGTGGGTGTGGGTGTGTGTAAAAATTAAAAATTAAAAACTGGGGTTTTGGCTTAAAATGTTGTCTTGGTGTCAATGCCACCTTTTGATGATGCATCTAAACAGGCCCCAAGGTCCTTCTGAGATCTATTCTTGCTTAGACGCCATTTTTGTGTGTGCGTCTTAAACATCATATGACCTAAACAGCATCCTGAATTGAATTCAAATTTTAAATATACTCAATCAATTGGAACATCATCAAAATCCAAATTTATTCACAATACAGGCACTAAACATGAAAAGAACAATCACATAAGATTCCTTAAGCACATTGGACCATTAGCCAGTCCCAGGAACCTACAGATACTTATGAAACAAGCTCAGCATGACGACAACCAAAATGAAGAGCAAAGTATCAGCATGGTAAGAATGTGATGATGAGAAAAATGATAATAACAGCAAATAGGATGCCAGTGGCATCACAGCAATCGTGATAAATCTGAGTCTGGTTACTGGATCCTGAAACACCATTATGGGGTTGCTTGCTTCCTGAATTGGAGGATAGAGTTAACTGGTTTCATCATCATCATCTAAGCCTTACCACAATTAGATAGGGTTAGCTACACAAATCATGTTCAACCATTCGACTCTAGGGTAAAGGTGCCTGGTTACCCTATGAGCTCCAAACTGGCCGAGTCGATTTGGTGCACAGTCTAACATTTGATCAGATGGATATTTGCTCCAAATTATGTGAACTGAATATGAGTTCCATCCACTGTTTTACCAAGTGACCAAGTTTAAAGCACAAATCCTTGAACTCGCCAAAATTTGCTTGTTGATTCGGAGCTTGGTGTCACGGACTGTTCATTCTCATGGGCTTATGCTATGGACTTAGCCAAATTTATGCTCACCTTATATGCTAGGGAAGTTTTGTACATTAGTGTAGAGAAATCTAGAATTGAATATAAGTGTGTGGAGAATTGTAAAGAAATCTACGGTGGTGTAGAGATTTCTAAAAGTTTACGGAGTTTTATGGTAAAGTCTTATGTGGAGAAGTGTGAAATGTTCTAGTAGGCTTCCAGAGAATTCTTGGCCATTGGATAAGTGCCATGTAACACAATCATAGCCATACATGAGTATATTCTGATGAATTCTTAAGCCTATATACAAGGGGAGGCCCAAATTTATAACCAAGCCAAGAAAACTTACAGTTTGAGAGCTCTATTAAAATAAAAGGCATAAAAGGCATTCTTCCATACATTTGTCTCTCATCTTCTTAGTGAGTTGTGGTATTTAGCACGTGGAGTGTGCACTTGGGGGCTGACTTGTTCACAATGGATCTATGAGATGAGTGTGTTGCACAGTCTACGCTTGGGGAAGCACAGGGACAATGACATTGAGCTAGAAATGGTTCAGTTTTATAAATTGAATGAATGCAGTATTTGAAGTTTGCATATATCATCATCATCATCTACGCTTTATCATCCCTGGTACTGTTACCTTTCAAAAAAAAAAAAAATCTACGCCTAATCCCAATTAATTGGGATCGGGTACATGAATCCTATACTGCAATTCCACTCAATCAGAGGCCATAACTTCAATTAGATTGAATTTGCCTATCTATGCTGCCAATAGAATGAACTGATGATGAACCAAACCAAGCGAGAATCACGAACTAGGAACTGATCCAAACCTGCCAAAACACAAAACTAGCAACTAGTCTTGTCACTGTAAATTGTCATCTAAGAAGCTGAATGCCAGTAGAAGACATGCACTGCTGAAAAAAGAATGACTTAATGATCCTCTTTCTAAACCCTTTTAGTTACCTTGGCAGAAACTTGGCATCAGGAAAATTTTGAAGTATTCCTTCTTATTTTCTTAAATCATACAAGATATAGCATATCTATGTTTATGGAGAACATAACAGATGGAGTTTTCTGATAAGCGAAATTGGTCATTTCTAACAAAAGGAGAACCGAGCTTTGTCCTGGAGCATAAAAATGGTAATGCATGCCAAACAAGTGATTCATGCCATGCTAGGTTTTCTAGGGGCATGTCCTATAATGCAAGGGCATTTTCACACCGGGCTTGAGTGGGATGGCCTGTGTAAAGCGGGGGCACACTCGGGGTGGGCGGCCCGTGTGAGGTGGGTGGCTCGTGTGAAATGAGACCCATGTGAAGTGGGGCCCACGAGGAGGGTTCGTCCGAGGGCCTGACTCATGTGAAGTGAGGCCTGGGCTATGAGATAAAGGGATTGATTCGCCACACTCTATCAGTTTGAGCTTATAGAGCAAGTAGTTAGTTGTCCTGCATCAAAATCGTATTACAGCGGGAGGTCTCGTGTTCGAGACTCCTCACCAGGGGTGATTAATGCATGGTACTTGGACTTGCAGGTCCCTGATGGACCTAACCCGATTTCAATGGGTTTGGGTCCCATCTTTTGGACCTGTTAAGAATTCAGGTCAGGTTTGGGTCTCACCTTTTTGGACTTGGTTAAAATTGGGTCTAGATATGTTCAAGTTAGGACCATCTCATGAACCCAATAAAAGTCAGGTCAAGTATGGGTGGTCTCTTATTCTGTGTGTGTAGATGATTTTGGCAACAAAATGAGGTTTCTTAAGAGCCCATTTAGACATCATACATGTGTCAAAGTCGCACATGTGTGCACAATCTAATCCATCCATTGGGTGGGCCAACCATATAAGTGCTTTTAAACTTCCCACCCAGCTTGAAACCTAGATTAAGAGACCCGATGGGTACCTGATCCAAACTAGACCTGGACCCAGCAAGACCAAAACCTGGTTAGCCCAGGTATGGGTAATATAGGACCCGACCTGAACCTGACCCATTGACAGCCCTAAAAGTGATACGCTCCAAGCATTTTAGGTGAATGATATATTAAATGACCGTGGACAAATAATGAAAGATGGAAAGTGATCCACTCCAAGTTAGAGTAAACACTCGTATACTTCGCCAATCTTCCAAGACATCCACATCCACCAATGTCACAATGACACCCTTTTCCCCTTTGCTCAGATCTTTATGAGAGTGTCACGATGGAATTAAGGTGAAACTGAAAGGAACCATGGGTAGATGACCCCTGCTGCTGAATGTTATGCAAGGACTGCATGCCACGTCTTTGCAGTTCATTCCTTGTTCCATTTCAGCCTATGCTTTGATTCCTCCAATGCAATTAGCACCAGGCACCAGAACATACAACTAAATCAAACAGGAAAACAACAGAAAAAAAGGCACTGAATTTTGATATACTATCTATATGCTAACAGCAAGTAGTTTACCTGTATGGATCCATTCCAGTTGTAGCAAATGCAGCCAGAGCTCTAGATATGATGTCTTTGATAACTTGTTGCAAATTACGAGATAAGTATCTTCCTTGGGCTGAAAAGAGCATTGTAAACTCCATATCCAAATAGAACTGCACAATAATCCATATGAACAAAAATGTCAGTCCATGGAACAAGCGCCAAGCAGGAAACTGGTTAGGCAAATCACACCGATATACCTGCTGAAGACCAAGAGGACCCAAAGGCCTTGGCCCCTCCTCAATATCATCCCAAAAGCTTTGGTCGTCTGAAAGCCACAGGATGACAGTCTCTGTGAGTCTCATCAATAGCACAGTGGCAAACCTTTCCCTGCCTACAAACATGTCGGCAGCTATGCTTGCCATCCTGTTCAACTTCGTGAAAAGTTCCTGAAAACGAATAGCAATGGCACTGAGCACAAGAGCTTGATAACGAAAATTACCAAAACAACGTGAATGTAGCCTATAAATGAAAGTACGCCTTCCATGCTGCAAAGTGGAGCACTTGAAAAGTTCGATATTTAGTGTAAAAATATAAGATTTTTGAACAATTTATATTTACATCAATGCCTAGACTAAAATTATTTATGTCCATTCACACATTGTAAGTTCAATCTTTAGTGTATGAGTAGAAGATATTTGAACAATTTAGATTTCACATCAATTCCAAAACTAAAATTATTTGTCCAATTTACACCCATTGTTAGTTGAGAGGAGATTTGCGTATAGCACAGATGTGCGGCATGTGTGTGAGGGATTCCAAGATTTTATTGCAATAGCAGATGACATGGAGCCATCCAGAAACAGTCAGTAAGAAGCAATATTACCTTGGAATAAACCTCAAGCTAGCATTTTTCAAAACAGAATGTTCTACAATTAAACAACAAAGGATAACATCATAATTCCAGTATTTCAAACTCAAAACCTATCAAATCCCAACATGTCAGCTTGTGCATGCATGTTTGTATATTGAATGATTACACATGTGAATGCATAAGAACTGTCTGCAACATGTCGTTTGTGCTGCACATCCAAGTTTTGCAAAAGGTGGATACAACCATGAAGATCATTTGCGATGAAAAACAGGATGATCTACTTGGTAGGTGGACCACACTAGTGACTTAGGTCAAACTGCTGGCTGTCCATTCATTTGAACAGTGTGTCCCGCACCGTTAGTGAACCATCGTGATATTTGAACAGGGGGACCTTCTTGGTGTGGCCTAACTTTTGCACGGCTCAGATGTTCAACATATGACATGTTGGCAGGAAAGACAGGGCTGCACCTGCATGTGAACTTTCACACAAGTGATGTATGTGACCATTCCTCAATACTCGTATATGCATGAGAACTTACATGTTTGTCATTTATATGTATGAATCAACAGCAGATGACATAATTTTGATTGACGAGACAAGCAAAGCTAGAACTATGGAGGGACACTTTACAGTGTACACGTTTTAAAATCAGCCAGCCTAAAATAGCATATATGGAATTCAATTTTAGTAACAGGACTGGAAACGAGGAATTAGTTAAGACTGCTAACCATGTTGTGGGAATCTGCTCGATGAGGAAATACAGGAATTTGTGAAGCTACAGGGGCTTCTCCAGGGTGTTTCCCGGTGGTTCGTGGAAGAACGAGATAGAAAGGTGTGGAACATGGAAAAATCGGGTGCTTTTCAATTCTTTCCTTCTACAACATGTTTAGACCTTCAGGAGAGAGAGAGAGAGAGAGAGAGAGAGAGAGAGAGAGAGAGAGAAATGTGCACGTCCTCTCTTTTTTTGTCCTTGCTTCCCACTCCCCACCCACCCACACACAAGCGCGCGCACACCCCAAAATAGCGGCTTTCGATTGGGAAGTATAGGATTGCTGAAAACACTTGGGATGTCAATGTGGACATTGTCAGACCTGGCTCGTCAGTCTGGAGAGCAATATCTAGGATACCACCCCTTTTCAGTTCTAACATTCTCCATTTTAGGGTTGGAATGGGTGATAGGAAAACATATGGTTTGCTGAAGTTCATTTGACATATCTTGTTGAAGATCTATTCACCATTTCTAGCTGTCAAGGAGTCTTGGTGTCCTTAATTTATCAGCATGTCAGAGGTTCAACAGTTTGGTGTCCTTCCTTTTGTTGAAATCTTAAATATAAGGAGATTGGAGGCCTTACTCGAGTGCTGTCCGTTTTAACTAGTGCATACATCCCCAGGTGGAGGTTGACCGAGTATTTTCAGTTAGAGGTGCAACTCGGGCAGGTTGGATTGGGTTGAGGGTCAACTCAAGCCCAACCCAACCTCAAGAATACCCATCTCACAACCCAACCCGACCAGAATTCCAACCCGAAGTCCTCCATACTTGTCCCAACCCGACCTGACCCAACCCAACACAACATGACCCAAATACATGTGATTGTTCGCAACCCAACCCAACCCAACCCAACCTAACCAGACCCAAATTTGCTCAACCCAAATGCAAATTCAAATCATGTTGGCGTATTTCAACCCAAACCCAACCCGAGGACCCTGAAAACCCGAACCAAACTCGGTGTTAGGTCAGTCAGCTTTGGGTTAACCCGAACCCAAGCTGCAGCCCTATTTTCAGTTAGATAGCCATCTGTTGCATTGGGGGAGAACCACGGCAGGAAGAATCAGCTTAAAAGGAGAGGGAATTCTCACCGCTGATCAGCTTGAAAGGAGGGGGATGTATATAGTAAATTGCTGCTTTTCCTGCCTCCATCAGGAAGAATCAGCCAACCATTTACTCTGCTGCATTTTCGTGAGGGGAATATGGACTGCTGTTTCCACTAAGTTTGGGATGACATGGATCATGCTGCATTCAATTTGGAAGGCACCAGTTGGACTGCTAATGCTTGGGTCCGAATAGGTGGTTTTTGTGGAAGATGTTAGATCTCTTTGGCTAGAGAGAAATAGAAGGATATTTTAAGAGAAGTCACAAATGGCCAGTTTCAAGGGTCTTTCTTCACCCTCAATGCAAGTCAGATGGGCGAGGTTCTTCATTGTGGCAGGCACTATTCGGACCCTCCCGTGACTAGGAAAGCTCCTCCAGTGGGTTACATCACTTCAATGGGTATTCGTAGGAAACCCATTGCCTTTGGGAATCGGGAGTATCCTTCGGAACTGTTGTGGTAGAACCACGTTCAAGTTTTCATGTCCAGTTGGTATTCAGGACTCCAGACATGCAGAAGTGGCTACCTTCTTCAAGCATGCAGAATCCCCAATGATAATACATCTGACCCGGTTTTATTTGAAGGGGATTCAAGAAATGTCATCTCATGGATGGGAGGTGGAGCTTATTTGTGGAGAAATGCTGATTTTATAGAAGAAGCATGTGATCTGTGCAAACGTTGGGAATTCTCCTTTAAGCACGTACAGAAAGAACTCAGAAGCTGATCTTTGGCAGAGGGAGTGAGCAGAGATGAGTTGTTTATCTTCCATTCAGTAGTTTTAGGTTTCTTTCAGATGTTAGCCTCTCACTGCGGTGCAGTCCTCTTATTGCTGTCAAGCTCTCTTTATGTCAAGAGCTAGTTTTGTCTTTGTTTCTTTCTTCCTCTTCTTCCTCTTTTTTTTTTTTGGGGCTTTTCCTGTTTCTATTCTTGCTGATTTTAATAATATTTCCCACTATCCTTCAAAAGAAAAACAAATCAGGAGAGGAGAGATTGAGAAGAATGTTGCTCATAGAATTAGAGCTGGGTGGATGAAGAGGAGCTGTGCCTCTATAGTTTAATGTCATCACCGCATATGAATGAAGCTAAAGACGAAATTTTATAGGATAGCCATAAGACCAGCCAACTCGTTGATTGTAATCAACCTATATAATAGACTATTAGATAGCACTTGATTGTAACAAGTATTAGATAGTCTATTACATTGCACCTACGGGAGTTTTGTGCTCTCATTGCCAGTACCAAGCCAAATAAAGGAGAGTTGTGTCGGGTTGGTAGCTGGCATCAAACCTATGCCATAACTTCCATGATGGATCTGAACAATATGACATTCCAAACTTATGCCTAGAGCGTTCCTTAAGCAACACATTGCATCAGAAGTGAGTACAGTAAAAAATAGGCAAGTTTTTCTTTTTTTAACCAACCCCAATTAATTGGGATAAGGCTTAGACGATGGTGGTGGTGATGAGCTATAAAACCAACCATGCTTTATGAGACAGAATGTTGATCAGTCAAGGAACATGTTTATAGGATGAGCACAGTTGAAATGAGGATGTTGAGATGTATGAGTGGCAAAATGAGGATGGATAGAATTAGAAATGAGTGCATGGAAACTTAGGAGTAGAACCAATAGGAAATAAAATAAGGAATAGTAGACTTAGATGGCTTGAACATGCATAACAAAGACCAAGAACTGCACCAGTTAGGCCGAGTGATTTGGTTCAGGTTGAAGGCTCTAAAAGGTAAAAGGGGAAGCCCAAAAGGACGCGGGTGGAGGTTGTAAGAAAAGATTTGATGACCCATGGTTTACCTACGGATATGGTCCTCGGGACAAGGCTTAGATGATGATGATGACATTTATATGTATGCATGTATTATTCCTACTTTTTTGTTGGTATGTGTGTAATCTTTATATATCCGCAAATAAAAAGGCACATGTGATGCACAAAACCATAGAATGCAACATGTAAAATCGCAAAAACATATAACAAAACAAACGAAAAAAAAAAAAAAAAAAAAAAAGAAGAAGAAAAAGTGGATGGTTAAAATGAATTTGACAACCGTCCACATCAACATAAATGTGGGTCCATACAAACCCTGGACCAGTCCATTCTTTGAGCAATAATATGTACATGGTCAGACCTACCTAATGAACAATAGCTATGATCAGGCGCATGCATGTCACATATTTAATAACCTTATTGGAGTGTTCTATCCATCCAAAATGTTTAGTGCCCCCAAGAACAACTTTGACATGGATGAGAAAATAAGGTTCCAGCTTTTCCAGTCAAACAAGAAAGAATTTGATAACTTAGCCTCAAAGTGCTCGACTCCCACATTCCCGCTAACAGGCCTGCTCAGATTCAGTTTGGATAGCTAAGTAGCCACATAACTGAGAGATATTTCAGAAAAGAAAATGTCTTTGGAGTTTGGAAGCTAATTTAGTCCAGGATACTTCTGTGATTGTTGTTTTTTCTCTGTCATTTATAAAAAATTCCAAAAGTGTTCGTGACATGCATCATGAGCATGCATATGGGCAAACAGTTACTCCTACATTTTTTATTTTTTATTTTATTTTATTAATTAGGGTTAGCTTGTTAGTACACACGTGTCAGTACACATACTCCACCGTTAGCCACCCCCACTAGGGATCGATACCAAGACCTCAAGTGTTGAAACGAGGTAACAGTTACTCCTACATGAATTCAAATGTGTGCAATATAACAGATTCGTTTTCCCTTTTTTTCCTCTCTCCTAAAGCATTGACATATTAAAGAAAAATTTGCACAAAATATGCAGTAAGCTTCTCAGTACATCTGTTGCATTTTTATGACGAATTTACCCTCTTCTAACCAATGTTGGGAAGACTAGTTGCAAGGGCAAAACAAACAAAGCTATTGGCACTATATATAGTAGAGATATCACAGACTATTTTTAGGGGTAGACATTGCAGGGGGGAAAAAAAAGGAAAGAAAGGAAATGAAAGAAAAGAAAAAGTGAACTAAAAATACAGTAAGGTTACAAGAACTGAGAATGAAGCAGGTAGAAATCATTATGTCAATATTCTTTTCTTTTTGAAATCACGATTATTTTATTCAAAAAAAGAAAACAAAAAGAGGATGAGAAATTCTCACAGCAAACTACAAATAACTCCAAAAAGAACAAACAAAATGCTATACTACAATGCAGAAAGGGCTTTAAAATTGTTATGTCAATTATATCAATTTTCAGATTTTCAAACAATTTTGTTATGTGCATCATGAACATACATATGGACACAATGTACTCCTACATGAATTCAATTGTACTACACATTGCAGAATAATGTGTGCACAAAATATGAAGTTAACAAGAAAACTAAATATGCAGTAAGCTAACAAGAACTCAGGATGCAGTGGGTAGAAATCATTATGTCAATCTATCGATTCTCAGCTTTCCAAAAAGTGTCGTGGTGTGCATCTTGGACATACATGTAGATACAATGTGCCCCCACATGAATTCGATTACAGAATAATGTCTACACCCAATATGCAGTGAGCTTACAAGAAAACTAAGGATGTGGGTAGAAATGATTGTCAACGTATCCGTCTTTAGGTTGGCTTAAGAGATAAAAATCAGTTCCGGCAGTGGATGGGTTACACAAACTAGAACTGCCACAGGACTTTCCCAGTGTTTGAAATATCCGTATCGCGTTACATATTGCATCCTTGGGATACAGATACATATTAGTTATCGCACGGGATATATCATTTGTATAGGATAATTTATCGCACTTTTTGGGAAACGAAAATGGTTGAATTTTTCAATAAAACTTCAAAGATTGTTAGAAAAGACCTTAATATACACTTTTAAATCATAGCATCTCAAAAAAGAAGTGCACATAATAGTTTCCTTTGTATAGGGTCCCAAGTTGTGCGTTGTTTGACTGAACTAATGCAACTATATTCAAATTGAATGCATAACATTTAGAGTGCATGTGATGATCATTTCATCAACTACTCCTAAATACTTCGAAATTAGTCTCAATTGATAAATTTCGAAAAAAAAAAAAATATTTTTTAATAATTTTTAACTAAAAAAATATTTTTATTTTCCGAAAAAGACAAGGACTTAACAAATCAGTGGATCAGCCCTCATACATGCTTGATTTCATGTTTGGAGTGCAACATTACAAGCAATTTGAGAGAAATTGGAGAAATTTTGAATTTTCCCCAACTCGGACCACCTACACTCAAATTTTGAAATTAGAATGCATATGATGATCATTCATCAAATACTCCTAAATACTTCGAAATTAGTCATAATTGACAGCTGGTTGAAGGAAAATTTCGAAGAAAAAAAAAATGGAGAACATGAAGAACCAATGGATATTGAAATCAAAGCCCCAACTCCATAATTTTTCATGCAAAACATGAAGAACTAGTGGATTTACAACCATGTGCCACTAATTTAGCATAATTTCAAAAAAAAAAAAAAAAAAAAAGATCGGAAACTGAAAATGCTCACCAGATCGAACATGTGGGATATATCGACACTACCTGTGCGTTTCACATCGCACAGATGGGATACAAGATATATCGTGGAATATATCAGCCAATATCGTCAATATTTAAAACATTGGAATTTACAATATTAAAAGAGAACATGGTGATTACAACTACCTTTAGTCAGGAAACAGCTTTCGAACGGCTGGAACTTGAAATTTTGATAAAGATAGAATGAGAATACTTGCTAGTGAAGTGAAAATGGAAATACTAGGTAGAACTGGAGAAAACATTGGGAGATAGAAGTTGGCTGTAACATACAATTTCACTTGAGCTGTCCATAAATAGCGATGGTTAACATAGGAAGAGTGGAGGGACAATCTACTGCACATGATACAAGCTTGCACACATTAAAATACCTGAAATATTGGAGATGGGAACCACTCAGGCTCGTATACACTTCCATCCATACTTATGTACATCTCTGCACTTAAATGGGTATCACCGTCTTCTGTGAAAATAAGATCAAGAGCATGCTGCCTGCAGAAACTATCTCGTAACCCATCAACAGAGCGTTGGAGACGCCTCTTCCATTCTCTTTGCTCTGGCTGACGGTTTTGCCTGTCTGAAGCTTTTCTACGGGAATCATCCTTGCCAGTAGCCAGCTGGAGTGGGGAAAGCTTCATTGCAGCACGTGGAAGCAGCTCATCTGCTAATAAAGATGCATTTGCTAACAAAGCTATTTGCTGAGCTTCGGTCTCAGCCATACTAACAAGTTTATTATTCCCAGAACCTTCAAAGTCTCCATCATCCTCCATTGAACTTGGCAATGCCTTTATCAGCAAGTTGACATAGGAGTTGAATACTTGAAATAGACCTTCCAATGTGTGACCACCCAATTGCATACTCAATAGTGGTCCAACATCTTCAAAGAAATCCTGCAAAAACATGCATGACATGAAGTTAAATTTATTACAGGTCAAAGACCTTCAATGATGGAAATTGATCGCAATGACCTCCAATCCTGATAATAAATAGGCCCATATGCATTGAATATTTATATTGAGACACATGGTTAGAAATTAGTAGAAAGATATCGCATAAACGAATTCTTTAAGATGTCAAGGAAGGATGCACAGAAACATGAGAATTTTGGTCAAGAGAATATTGGAATATTAGCAAATCATATGCTCTAACACTTTGACAAATAGCCAAGATAACTAAACAATCAAACAATTAAAATGTGAAAATGAGCTCTTAAAAACATATCAACTACATTCAGATGAATGAGAGAAACAGTAAATAAGATTTTGACAATTTATGGCACCACGAAGTCAGTTTATATAAAGAACAGTTACAATACCAAGACTATCAGGATTGCTAACATTAACATGTAATACGTGAAACCAGTAACTTGGCCACCTGAAATCAAAAGAACAACAAGGGCGTGACACCAAAATAGGGAATACAATATCTACATACGCATAATGCATATTGGTTTTTCTAATGTCACCACCCTTCATGGGAACATCAGCAACATAGCCAAAGCTTTTAAATGACACATGGGATGACCCGTCACCGATTTGAACCGTTCATCATTCATACAACTAGGAGCAAGCCATGGTGGAAAATCACACCAAATTGGATGATCCTAAACATCTTATCAATAGCATGGAAAATGGACAGTCAAGATTGAGCGGAGAAACAAAATAGTTCCATTCGTCATCTTGAGAGATTTGTTCAATAGATCCTACCTTGTATTGCTTTTTATTCCGAAGTAGGTTTTGTTTTAGTGATTCTAACCACGTGATCTGTTGCTCATAAACAATGTACACTTGTAACAAATCGGCCCCCATGATTCTTGCACCACGGCTTGCTCCCAATGGTACTATTGAATGAACATTCCCAGCTGATGATTGGGCATCCCACATGTCATTCAAAAAGTTTGGGGATGTTGCTAACAAAAGTGCACGCGCGTGTGTGTGTGTGTGTGTGTGTGTGTGTGTGTGTGTGTGAGAGAGAGAGAGAGAGAGAGAGAGAGAGTCCAGTTCTCTTGGATGACTATAAAGTTATAGTGCTCCTAGTTGCATCGGTTAACTTGGGCACTCCAATGAATCGATCTGAATTGTCCATTGAATCCAGAACACATTTCAGGGGCTACCATGCAAAAATCACACTGAACAAATGATCCAATCCGTCCTTGATTTCGCCTTATTTTCTAAAGCCATCCTTTTTCCAAGCCATGGAAGGGACGGTTGTGATTGCCTAAAAAAGTGATTCTATTGAATTATAAGCAATCCATGTGGTCCTTGACAAACAGATGGAACAAATTCTTGATTGGATAAACAATCCTGACCGTGTATATTAGAGAAAATTGATAAAATGGTCAATATTTGTCAGATCGGTGTGACATTTGCATGGTAGCCCATTAAATGTGCCTTGGACCTAATGAACAGTTGAGATCGATGGATTGGACTGGCTAAGTGTCCCACTGCAACTAGGAGCACTATCACTTATAGTGCTCTGAGAGCATTGGAGCATTTTCCCATGTCACAATAGATTACACATTAAACAGAAAATGAATCACTCACCTGAACCATTGAATTGAATCTGTGTGCACTGCTCGAAAGTTTAGGCTGGAAAGTCATTCCAGGTGCATTAGAAGATCTACTGGATGTGCGGGTACTAGCTGGAGGATAGGTGAGAACCCAATCATCTGCTGCTGCCAATGCAGCAGTGCTCTCTTCAATTCTTTTTAAATTAGCATTTAATGCTTGTTCAACACTTGGTCTAAAGAGTCTCAAAAGGACAGGACAAAGCGCCAACCCTCGAGCTTCCAACAAAGAACAATGACCCAATGCTATTTGAACACACTCTGCGGCAGCTCTTAAACCTCCAGCAGCTGCTGATGAGGCTAAGGCATGCCTCTTTACAAGAAGTGCAAAAGCCTCTGTCTGCTTAGTAGACCACATCACAAGTTCAGATGCATATGCTGGTTCATCACCAAAGACAGCCAAGGAATCACTTGCAGCTTGAGCGATGGCAGAGAAAACTAGTTGTGATAGCGCAGCTGTATATGCTCCTCCATATGAGGTGCTTGATGGACGAAGACTTTGCATGTTGTACTGGAACCTTTGGTAATGAGCATTAAGTAGCAACGTATGAGCACGGGGCCCATCTCCAAGTCTTTTAAGAGCTGAAACAGCAGCACGAAGCTCAACGCCACGAGTAGATGGTTGGCATGCAGCTTCCGCAAGTTGGTCAGCTAATTTTTGTCTGTGTTCGGCAATAGCAGTCTGCAATGACATCAGTGCAGCTGGGCTCAATGTATTCTTTTCTTTTGCTTCTGCAGCTACATGTTCCCCTTCATCAAGGGAAGCCAAAGCTTCATCCACTCTCCTTTCTGCTAACAAAACATCAAGGATATCAGGTAACTCCGCAGCCCAGTTCTCGATGTCAGTAGGTTCTCTGTCTTCCACGTCAGATGAGTCATGTGCTGCAGAGCCTTCAGGACCAGTAGATAGAGAATCAACATGGACTCCTTCAGCTAAACCATGAATTAAAGCTGCCTGAGTAGATAGCAGATTTCTGATGGAAAGGAGCTCGCCCTCTAGATCTGATATCTCCTTCGATGTCCTGTAAATAGACAGAAATAGTCAACTGTGTCAAAAGCAATTATCAGGGGTATATTAAGACAACAGTCTCAATCCTCAGTTTTAATGGATTTGTTGATCTCACTACAAAAGTACAAGGTCTACGAAAAAGAACTGATGTCAATAAACAATTTAAAAATGCATAGACCATCTTGTAAATATGACAATGAAGATATTTCTAGTGAGAAGGTTTAGTAGTAAGCAGAAAAGCATTAAACAGGGATCCATTAGAGGCGGGTACAGATTGAACATTGCTCCAAGAGTACATCACTATTGGATACCAGTGACGGAATTTTGAAGGTTGCTTCCGACTGCAGGAAGATCTTTTAGCCATCAAAAATTAAAGGCAACCAACAAATACAATAACTTCATTTTCACCAAATTGGCTTTGAGAAAATCCATCCTCATGTTTTGTAATTTTTGAGTTAATAACAGATACTTTGCCAGGCTCCTTCCCAATTCGATGGAGAAAGCTTCTCCCCAATTTTGGATTGCCCTTATTTGTTACCAGAAAAGTAACCATGTGGAAGAATACATCAGATTTTTTTTATGACGACAGGGTGTCCGCACCCCCTATTAAGGCAAGACTATTCTCTGCGGATGCCCTCAATCACCTGCAAACCACGTGCATCGGGTAAAGCACAGGGAGGGGAATCAAACAAGCGTCTATGGGGACCAAACCCATGATGCTAGCCAGTTTGTCAGTCATATTGGATAAATCACATATTCTAATTTACTATATATATATCACAAACAAAGAACAAACAACACTATCCAGTTTATCAGTCATATCGGATAGGAAAAAGAGATAAGAAATCCAAATAAGCTGTGGACAGGCAACCTTTTCATGGTTAGTTGTCAATCAGCCAACCGATTAGTTTGCATACATCAAATTCACTGCTACGTTAACTGAGTAAAGGTATTGAGTACAACAAGGATAAACCCAGACTTCTCAGCATACCAGTACGTCAAGGACTGGTTACAAGTTACAACTCATAAGCATAATCATGTTGAAGTATTTTCCAACAATATTCTCAATATGGCTTGTAATCCAAATGGTACAATGCATTCTAAATTCTAATACCTTGAAGGTGTAGAGTTCGAATCTAGGAAGATCTAAAGTTTAAAATAACAGTGAAGGGAGATCCTTATTGTTATCACAAGTATTAGAGTCTGGTAGTCCAACTATTTGAAAGATCTGGGTATGATAGATCTGCAGCCGTATTGGCCAAGTTGGGTGATTAAACCATTCTCAAAAATGGATTTCAGACCCTTTTTTTTTTACCTTTAGGCGGGTGTGGGTGTGGGTGTGTGTGTGTTTATCTAAAACAATAATATGGAAAAAGTATGTTTCATCATCATCTAAGGGTGTGTTTGGTAAACTGAATTTTTTTTTAAAAAAAAAGTCTGAAATTAATTTAAGTATTGGATCCGTTGTGTGCTGAATTTTAAGTACTGATAAGTGTTGGAATGCCTAATTGTTAAATTGTCTGAAAAAATTCCTGAACACTGAAATTTAGAACTGAATCCAAAAATTTATGTTTGGTAAAAATGTCTGAAATTTGGCAATTTTACCAAATTGCCCCCAATTTGGGCTCATACCCTAACATGATCTGAAAAATAGATGGACGAGGTGGATTTCTCACAAACATCACGGTGGGACCCACCTAGTTGGCGTCCTTCCAAAGTTGGAGTGGATTAGGTGTTACTGGGGTAACGTCAGACCGTGGGGCCCACCCTGATGTATGTGTTGTATATCCACACAATCCATCCATTTTTCTGGATCATTTTAGGATATGGTCACAAAATTGAAGAAGATCCTGATCTCAAGTGGACCACACTGCAGGGATTGAATTCCCACCATCGAAAACTTTTTGGGGGCAACAAGAGTTTTGAATCAAGCTAATATTTGTTTTCTCCCACTATACAAGTCTACATGACTTTATAAACAAGTTGGATGGCAAATAAACATTATGATGAGCCTTAGGATGTTTCTAATGGTGGTCGTTCAATGACCATTGTTCCCTGTGGTGTGGTCCACTTGAGATTTGGATCTGCTTCGTTTTTAGAAAAACTAATGGACAGCGTGGATATAAAATATATTTATCAAAGTGGGCCCCATGATCACGGAAACACCCACTACCGTGAAACCCAGGTAACACCTAATCCACTCCCGCTCAAAGCGGAACGATGCGGATTTCCTAGGAAAGCCTCTCATAAGAAGTTCCTGCGATGGGAGGGTGGGGCCCAACATGATGTTTGTGAGAAATCCACCCCGTCCATTAGCTTTTCCAGATCATTTTAGGACATGAGACCAAAAATGAAGCATATCCAAAACTCAAGTGGGCCGCACGACAGGAAACGGTGAAGATTGAACGTACACCATTGAAACATTTGTAGGGCCGCTACAGAAGTTTTGGATCAGGCTAATAGGAATGACCTTATGAACGATATGGATGGCATATAAACATCACGGTGGAACCCAAGGAGGTTTCAAAGGTAGGCAAAATGGATGGACGGTGTGGATTTCTCACAAACATCAAGTTGGGCCCCACCTAGCTTCCCATCGTAGGAACTTCTTGCAAAAGCTTTTGAAAGAAATCCGCATGCAAAGTGGATTTCCTAACAAGGCACCTTTGTGGGGTACCATGTTGATGTAACAAAGTTTTGTGGTTGATGTAACAAAGTTTTGTGGGCCCCACCACGATGTATGTGTTAGTTCCATACCGTTCTTATTTTTTATCATATCATTTTAGGTCATGAACCCAAAGCTGAAGTGGACCACACCTCCTAAAGACAAGGTGTGGGACATGGGGTACTCAAAGATGGCTGCTGGCACATGTTGCACATGTGGCGCGTATATGGTACTTTAAGATGGATGGTGATCCATTTTGCACATGTGGGCATTTGAAGATGGTCAGTGGCACATGTGGCTGTCATGTGGGGCACTTGTAGGGAGGGGTAATTTCCTCTTCTTTTCCTAAGGACATGTTTGGATACCATGGATTCCATACCAAAAAATGGAAAAGGAAAACGGTTTTTTCTTTGATTTGACAATTTGTGTTGTTGGGATGGCAAAGGAAAAGGTGGATTCCACAAATTAATCATCATGCTTTTCCACAAATTGAATTCTTTGCACAAGAAACTAGGTGATTTTGGGGAGAGGACTATGGTCTATGAGATTTCCAATTGCTATCCAAACAAGAACTCTAAAATCCATGTTTTATTAGTGCTCATGGAAATTATCATTGAATGATTATTATTATTTTTTCCTTTCTTTTCCCTTCGGTTCCAAATATCAAAACATGCCCAAAATTCATGAAAAATGTGTTTCTTAAGTATGAGTATGGAAATTTAAATGATGTATTTTCTAGGAATTGGAGAGATGGAAACAGAGTTTCTAGGAAATTACAAAAACAATCAACAAGAATGTTGTTTACATGGAAATGGTGTTTCCTCAATTTATATATAAAAACAGAAGGCCCATGGGGAACTTGGAAAAACAAAATTGCAGAATTCCAAAGACAAATGTGTCCTGATCGATTTCCTTAAGAGGAGAATTCAAAGGAAGGTAGTATGGTCTTGGAATGGTCCATGTATAGCCTTAGCCATCATTGCGGTTTCTCCTCATTAGATCTTATCTTCATGGGATTCAAGTTTGAGGGGTGATTTGTAAACCGTATTTTTATTGTTGGGGAAGTATCTGTATATTTCTTTATGATCACCCATCATCTCATTTTCCCTTTTAATTTGTAGTTGTTTTTCTTTTTTCTGAAATAAAATTGAGCTACCATTCAAAAAAGAGAAAGGTGTCACAAAGCAGCTCAAACAAGAAGCTAAAGGACAGTAAAAGAGAGCAAAGTAGTGAAGGTTACCATCAGAAATTCTCACAAAGTAAAAAATGTGAATGGATTGTTGGTCATTTAGAGAGATAATAAGTGATATCTCCATCTATCACTCCAAAAATCATTACTAACATAGAGCATTAGTGCACTCACCGGATGAAGGATGCATAATTAGAATAAACACTTATGCGCAATTCCTCTGCAGAAGCCTTCTTTAAATCTAGAAGATAAGAGCACACGTGCCTTATTTCCTGCAAATAAATGCAAAGCACTGTTATCCTCACCAAAAATAATAATAATAATAATAATAAATAAAATAAAATAGTTGCTTTTGTAAGAGTAAAAGATGTTTGATACTAAGCAAATAAACATTGACAGGAATAAGGCAAATAGATGCACTAAAAGTTGAAGAGTTAGCTTTGTATGGTTTACCTTCCATTGACCTTATCACCATGAGAATGTTAACTAAAGCAACAATAGCATATTGAAAAAATGATTTTCGAAAGAAGAGGGTAAAAAAGAATCAATCTCACAGCACACATCATCAAATGCATGTGAATACGTTTCATGCACATAGTAATGCAATAATAAAAGATGTAAGACTTGCCTAGGAAACTGCGCACAAAAAAGTACAAATAAATAAATCTTGACTGAAACATTAAACAAAGAAACGAGTCCTTAGAGTTAAAAACAACCATATCAATAGTTTCCATAAGTTAAAAAGGATGTCGGTGAGAAAACATAGAAGGTCTATTTTTAGTAATTTTTCTTGTTTTTTTTTTTCTATTTTTAATGTATAACTCTATTGCAGTTGTTGGAAACAAATGCATTTAAGATTTGAATTAATGGGGAATGATACAATACATAGAATCATAATGGTCTATAATTGTAATATGGGTTGTTAGAAGGTTTCTTTCAACCTTTAAAGGTTTTTTTTTTTTAATTTACAAAGATGACATATTTTATTCCAAAAGAACTCATTACAAAGGCAACGAGACCCATGAAATGACTGATGTTATCATCAATCCTTCGGCTGATGTCTTTTGCAATAAGGAGCCCACAGCCCACAGATCCGAAAATTCCCCCCCCCCCCCCCCCCCCAAAAAAAAAAAATGGAGATATATTCCAAAGAATGCCTCTTCTAGGCGAGAATGAACCTGAAAACCAACCCAATAAATTCCTTATGGGAGCGATTTCGTGTCCAACATACCACACACATTTCAAATATGACCCCAACTGACCCTAGCGTGGATAAACAAATGGTCCACCAATTCCTCATCACACCCACATACACAAGACATGTTAGGAATGCCATTTGCTTCCTCTTGAAATTATCCGAAGTTAAGACTTTGTTAGTCATCTCCAAGTCCAACCTTGATGAGGACATCCGAGCAACATAACCCAAAAAAGGCTTTCACTGAGTCCTGGCAGAACTGGAACCTCTCACAGAGCAGGGAGGAAATGGTACATCCCATAGCTGGAAACTTCAGGAAAAAGATTCAAGTTATTTTTCCAACCCTTTGACCACTTACTGATTATCTTCTCCAGAAGGATAATGAAATAATGAATAATTCATTCAGCTGCGCAAGAGATTTAGATAAACCATTTTGTCATCATATAAATTCCTTCTAAGATTAATATTCCACACAGGAAAGCCTCCAATCATTTTGTTGCAAACTAACAGTGAAAAATAGAGTGGAAATTTTCTGGCCACTTGTCTAACCAGAACAGCACCCTGTCTCCCTTACCAGCAACAAAGCAAATTCCTTCTTCAGAGGAATTCCCCACAGTGCAGAGATGTCTCTACCAGTCTCCCAATATATTTATCCTGCTTGCTTATTGCTTTCCACACAAGCCAGGAAATCCCAACATCATCTAAAGTCACTATATTTCCCTCTAACAATATCCTTCCACAAAGAAATTAGGTTTCCCACTTGAATCTTCTAGAATGCAAGCCAGGAAATCTCAACATCATCTAAAGTCACTATATTTCCCCCTCACAATATCCTTCCACAAAGAATTTTGGTTTCCCCTGTATCTCCACCACCATTTTTGCCAAGATAACCAATTCCTTTCTCTAACCATCTCCACCCTATATCCACATCTCTCTCCTGCTTTTGGACATCCCGACACTTCACAAGATGAAATTTATCCCCCTCACAATTCCCTTTCCACACGAAGCTTTTATGAATTCGCTCTACTTTCTTTGCCACCGCTGGCATCTTAAAAGACAGAATAGACCCAAAGGTTTGAAAGAACACATTTAATAAGAGTAATCCTCCTCACATAGATACTTCCTTTCCGACTGTTTTTTTTTTTCCAACCACTCACCATTGGGTCCCAAATTGAAGCTGCTCCTATAGGAAACCCCAGTAATCCTCTAGAGATATCAAAAAAAGGGAACCCTCTCTCCTTTTCTTTGCTACCTTCACCAAGCCTACCACATAACAAGTTCTGTAAACAAAACAATACGGCGATCCAGCTATAAAAATAGTTGATGACACCATGGTTGCCAAAATTCACAAGCAGCAGTTAATCTTTAGATTATTTCTCACTCTCATATCAATGTATTAGGCCGGACATCAATCTTTTAGAAACCACATTATCTAGGATTGTTTTGCAAGTGTGAGATTTAGGCTTTTGAAGAGCTTTGGGGTCTGCAATAGGATAGATTTTCAGCAAGCCCATCAATGATCTAGATTTTTTTAAAGATATCAATGATCTAGATTTTTTTAAAGATATCAATGATCTAGATTTTTCCCTCCACACAAGATATATTTATGCCAGTATTTGTCCATGGAAAGTCACCCTACATGACTGGATCTATCAAAAGACTCCACAGAACAAAGAAAAATGATCACATATAACTCATAGCATGCTAAAGCATGATGTAACTTTCTTTCCTGCCAATGTGTAACATGTGTAGTGCATCCAAATTGTACAAAGGGTGGGTCCCACGGTGTTTTCAGCAGTGCTCATAGAGTACCATGTAGTGCTATGTAGCATAGCGTAGTTAAAATGCTATGAAGCGTATATAGGTAGCATAGCTCCTTGGTAACGTAAGCTACAGCCTACAGGGCATGTAGCGTAGCATCTAGCACAAGTAGTGTACACCACCTGAAATCTTTTTTTTTATGTGTTTCTTGTATGTTAGTTCAACGCCTATTTTAAAATGGTAGTGACCCCATCACACGTGGCACTACATTAGATCAATCCAGACCATCCAAATTGTGGTCCATATCGTGAATTTGTGATGTTTCAATAAATTTTTTTAAAATTTAAAATTTTAAAGAGAGAGAGAGAGAGAGAGAGAGAGAGAGAGAGAGAGAAGAAGAAGAAGAAGAAGAAGAAGAAGAAGAAGTCACACTTAGAGATGTTTGAAGGCAAAGAGAGATTTTGCACGGAAATATGTGGTTGACGATCCAATTCACAGTCAAGAACTCATAGGAATTATGCATTTTGTAAATTTGATCATATTTTTCTATTACTTCAATTAAAAATATTAAACATTGTGTAGCTTACG
Organism: Magnolia officinalis; assembly: GCA_021015155.1. Classification (NCBI taxonomy): domain Eukaryota; kingdom Viridiplantae; phylum Streptophyta; class Magnoliopsida; order Magnoliales; family Magnoliaceae; genus Magnolia; species Magnolia officinalis. The sequence goes on along the minus strand of JAJHSJ010000001.1, from coordinate 17,893,047 downwards.
CTACGCACTATAGAGGGCCAAACACTACACTATACACCACACGCTATTTAAAACACTGGTCCCACCATAAAGAGCAAAAATCATACTGGTCCATTCATCAAGCAGGCTATGCCTTTGAAGTCGACGGATGGGCAACAATCAGTCCAGGAACACGGATTTAGCCACTTTTTTAATGTTCCGATCAGCCTGATTTTCATGCCAGCTGATCTTCATGGTGGGGCCAACCTTTTATGGAATTCAAATGTACACATGTAACACGTTCAGCTATAAGATTGGGGGGGGGGGGGGGGGGGGGGGGGGGGGGGGGGGGGGGGGGCATAACAAAAAAAGGAAGGAAAAGACTTTTCAACTGAGCTTAAGATTACATTAATGACTAAAACCTTCTGAGTCTTACTACAGGAAACACTTCATACAAAATTTCATATGAAGTTCTTTTATTTCATACTCCACCTAGCAAGGGAAGATGGCATTGATGTTTTTAACAGTTGGCACCACCTGTGAGGATTTGGAAATTACTCTAGAAATCCTTACAAGAAGGAAAGATGCCTAAATGCAAAACAAACCCAACTCTTGAATTTACTGAAATTCTTTTCTTTTTTTCTTTTTTCTTTTTTTGAGGAAAGATTAATGCTGAATTTGATCACTACCCAAAATGTTTTCTGTTAATCCAGGATCATTTTTCAAACAATCTGAAATGGCAAATCTACTCTGTGAAAAACTAAGGGCCTGTTTGTTGCGTGGGCTTAGATGGGATTAGGTGGGACGGAATTGCATTTGGTCCCGTGCAAATTCCATCCAGTGTTTGGGGAGGGCGAGATGGGTTGGGATTAGGTGGGATGGAATTGTATTTGGTCCCATGCAGGATTTCCAGTAGATTTTGGAAGCTACTACACATGTGGGCCCCACATTGATGCATGTGTTTGATGCATGCCGATCCATATGCACCCTTTACACGTGACATTCTAGTTATATACGTGTACAAGTGACAGACAACCATAGTGAATTTGGTTATGCTGGATCACAAAGTTGAAGAATTTCTTGCCCTGCTGAACCGCATTCAAAATGTCAAGTTAGATCAGAAAAGTGCAAACAAATTAGTGTGGAACTACCATAAATCAAGGGAATTCTCGGTTAAAACTTTCTACAAGAATACAGACAATGTATCCGAAAAGGGAGAAGAGATCTTCACCAACAAGGTTTGGAATTATCAAGCCCCTCCTAAGATTGTGGGGTTCGGTTGGCTGGTGGGTAAGAGAAGAGTTCTCACAGTAGATAACTTGAGAAAAAGAGGGATGATCATCACTAATGTCTGCTTGTGTTGTATGTCCAGCGAGGAATCGGTGGATCACTTATTCATCCATTTGCCCATTCATCTACCACATCTAGTCTCATATATTATGTCGTTTTGGTATGGCTTGGTCCACCCCTAACTCGACAGGAAACTTCCTAAAGGCTTGGCATGGTATAACATTGGGGAAGAAAAGGACTAAACTATGGAGAATGAGTCTTCTTGCTGTTTGGTGGGCAGTGTGGGACGAAAGAAATGGCAGATGCTTCAAGGGGACTTCAAATTCGTCGGATTCCGTCGCTTCTAGAGCTAGGTTTTTAGTAGTTGAGTGGGCGATCAATGTTGACAAATTAAAGGATTGTAATTTGCTGTTTCTTTCTATGTAGTAGGCTGAATCACTCCCTCAGTGGTTCAGCCTCCTATCTTCTGTTCTGTTTTTCTCTCTTTCTATTAATATAATCAGTAACTTTTCCAAAAAAAAAAAAAACATGGGGATTGGATGGCCAAAATACGATGGTATTTCCAGACATGCAATCATTGTGCAATAATGGTGTTAATCCATCTAATACAATTTCATACCATTTAATCCCATGGACCAAACAGGCCCTAAGGGTGCTTTGATGTTTCAAGGTTCCCGAGATGGGTGCCATGCATGCACACTTCATTTGTCATGCTAGAAATTGCAGGGACAATTTATACGAACTTCAATTGTCACACTTCAAAGTCTCTATTCCAATTCTCTCATCTAGTGATGGAAGCTCTCCAGTGTATGCTAGAGTCTGGAAAGCCCAAGTCCCACACAAAGTGCAAGCTTTTATGTGGCTAGCTACAGCCAATAAGATTCTTATGGTGGATAACCTCAAGAAGTGTTAAATGGCCCCTTACCAACATGTGCTTCTTGTGTCATCAACATGTGGAAAGTGTGGGCCACACTAAACCACCTTTTCCCTAAATGAGGTGTGGCAAGTAGCATGTTGGGGTTCTATATTTGCACAAAACAAAGTGGCTACAATCGGAGTGCAGGAGCAGAGAAGCATCTGTTCAGAATGTAAGCATGTACAAATAGGCAAGAAAGTGGGAGCAGGTGAGAGAGTCTGAAACGCAATTCAGAGCAGGCACGACACCTAGTTCGTAGGATCCTGAAACTAATAGGGGTTCCTCTTGGATATCTTTGAAGTCTGCTGGGTCCTTAATGGAAATCTTCCTGAATTAGTTAGTGGGTGGAACATGGGTCCCTTAAAGCCAAGAAAAAACTTAATATGGAAGATGGTGCCTCGTCGTGTTAAAGTAATAGGAGAATTTTCTAAAGGAAATTCTGCTTTGGTTGATCATATCAAGAGAAGCATATCCTATATTATTATGGACTGTCTAGTCTAGCTAGACCTGAGTTCAAGGGGATCTCCTACTTAATTTTCAGCCGGATTGGAAGACCACTATTAGCTGCACAGATCATGTATCTGGTTCAGGAGTGATCATCCCTAGGCCTTGAATTTTCATAGTTTCGTCCATCCCACGGTTTCTCTTTTCTGCTTATTTTTGTTCTTCACTTGATGCCAGCACTGCATTGTGGAATTAACGAGAGAGTCACTAACCAGCAGAGTGGCAGTTGTATCATTTTATCGCCGTTCAAATAAAAAGAGTCCCATATTCATGACGAGGAAATACACATTGATAGGCTGGAATTATGGCATTCTCATCAGTGCCCACACTCTGTACTGATAAGAACCACCTTTTAGTGATCCAAACCGTCCATCTGGTAAGGGCAACAGATGTGCGCTGCTGCAGCACAAAGCTTCCCCCATACAATCCTCACCATCAAATAATTGGCCTGCTAAATGGACGGATAAAAGGAAAAAGCACAGCGAATGGTCCATGGGCAGCTGCAAAAAACTCTGTGCATTATCATGGGGAGCTTGCAGTGGAGGAGATTTTTTTAGACGACAGAATGGCCCACCAAACAAACGATATGGATCATTGGAAGATGGGTTCCGCAAGCACGGAATGCTCATCCAGAAAACATAAGCCTAACAATTATCGGATCGCAAACGCACGAAAAAGATATGTAACCGAATTCAAACACATAATTGCAGAAAAAGAAAAACCAGGGAACTGGTGAAAGGGCACACCTTCTCATTCATGGTCTGGCATTTGGACTGAAGGTAACCATCAGGATCGAAGCGGTCTGTCCTGAAGCCTTTGAGCTTATCCTCCAGCTGCGAATCTGCGTCCTGTGCAGCGCCCGCGCTCCCCTTCGACACCATGCCAGCCGACGCACGAGACGATCGAGACGACTTCCCCGACGCCATCTCTCTCTCTCTCTCTCTCTCTCTCTCTCTCTCTCTCTCTCTCTCTCTCTCTCTCTCTCTCTCTCTCTCTCTCTCTCTCTCTCTCTCTCAATGCCAAGGAAATCTCGATCCGAAGGGAAATTGGAAGGAAAGTAGAGAAGTATTTCCTTTTCGTTTTGGGGTTACCTCCACCTCTCTGAGAGTTTTGGGGAAGGGGGCATGATCAAGATCGACGGACGAGATCTCATTTCAGACAAAATCAGATCAGATCTCTCTGCTGGAAGGAGAATCTGCGAACGGAAAATGGGGATTTTCTCTTCTGAGGAGATGATGATGATGCAGTTGATTGAATCACGATCCTACGAAACCGCGTTTAGAATACTCGCCCGCCATTTCCAATCTCTCTCCCACTCTCTCTCTTCGGCGCGAGGATATCCACGGAGAGGAGTTATTGATACGATACTCTGCTGCGTATGACACTTGATACGCAGGCACTTAGAAATGGTGCACGTGGCATTTATTAACTCAATTTAAGCTGAATAAATTCTGGAAACCACTTTCGGAGATTGTTTGAAACATCCTAATATCTAATTCTGTGACACTTGCTTGAAACAAGGCCATAGGGTACTCTTCATTATCAACCGTCCAATGAATGTCCACCAATCTGATAATCAGATAATTAAATAAGATTAATTTTTTGGTCCATAATACATCTAAACTGGTAAGCATAATTTGTACGGTTTAGTTTAAATTAACTGTATAACGCTTACAATTTTAGGTAATTTCTAAGTGCCTGCGTATCATCCATCGCAATCTGCCAGTGTACGAAAGTTTCTCTTCCGTGTATACTTTACGGTTTTTTTAGTTTGTAAGAGTGTTGTCCATCATTTAGCGATCGATCCAGACCGTTGGTCTGCAGGGAATCAACGTGGATGGACGTTGATACAAAAGTAACCGATAAATAAAACCCACAGCAACCAGTTTTGGGCTTTATTTTCTGTTGAATGTGGACCATTGTTGTATTTCGCATCTTGACCATCCACTTGCTGCCCACAAACAGGAAGGTCTTGATCTTCCAATCGTTGAGATTTTCGCGGCGTTGTTCATGAACAATGGTTTGGATTACTGAAACACGGCCCCGATTCGACATGGTGAAAACTGTCCTCGGCCGAGTATGATATCATTCCTCGTCTTCGTTCGTGCGTCTTTGTTGGCAACCACGGAAACACAAAGGCCACTCGCGCGTGGGCGTTTTGAACGGGAGCCGGTTACGTGTCACCCGGGTAACACGACAGTGGGTGTTTTGGCCAGGTCGTGTCCGGTGTGGGGCCCATATGATGTATTCCCTGCATGCCGAATACGTGTGCAACCATGACACCTGTACTGCGATTTCGTGAATATCCTTTGTGGGCCCACCGTGATGTATGTGTTATATCAACTCCGTTGATCGTTTCTCCCGCTCAGTTGAGGGCATGATCCCAGACTCGAGACGGATTCAAAGCTCAAGAAGACCACACCACAGGAAACAAAGGAGACTGAACGCTCATCGTTGAAATCCTCTTGGGGCCCACCGAAGTTTTGGATCAAGATGATATTTGTGCTTTTTTTTTCTTTATCTACGTCAAAGTCACCTTATGAACGGTTTGGATGGCATATGAACATAACGATGGAACCTTTATGCCCACCGTTTTCTGTGTTGTGGTCCAGTTGAGATTTGGATCTTCCTCAAGTTTTGTACTGACCCATGAAATGATCCGGTGAAACGAATGGATGGAGTGGATATGACCAAACACATCATGGTGGGGCCCACAGAGCTTAGGGCTCCAGGAGTATTAATTTCCTTCTCTCCTGAACAACCTGTATAACTGGCTCTAATCCTGCAAACGTGGCACATGGGTACAAGATCTCGACCATTCATCGGGTGGGATTCACATCGGATGGGCCACGGCTCAGGGATCAGGACAGAAGAACAATCCGGTCAAACAGCCATCTAAGTTCCATGCAACCGTCCATCTGCAGTACCATTAAGTCCCTTGTTTTGGACAGTTAAGATTGTTTGTGTCACTTGGGGAGAGTGGCCCATCCAAGACGAGTAAGGCATGATGCGCAGCTCAGATATGAATAGACGGTTGATAGGAGAAATAGAACAATGAGTATCATTCATTTGAAAATAACAGGTCCTATTATTGGTATCTGGAGTCTGCCAATATACGGTGCTTTTGGGCATGCTCCATAAGCGGTGGAAACAAAAGGGCCAACGGTCTTATTACTAAACTATGGGCCCACTTGCAAGTTTGGAAGTGGGGGAGGTCGAGCTACGTGGGTCCCATTGTGATGTGTTAGAAATCTACACTATGTTTTAAGGACAACGTTCCAGACGTGCTTCAACCTATCGTTATTTTTTATCATCATAATTTTTTTATTTTCATATTTTATAGAAGTACTTTGTTCTAATAATTTTCAACATTTAGTATGTCACACTCTGATGTGTCAGACATCCACACCATGCATTTAGTGGGTCCCACTGTGATGTGTCAGACATCCACAGCATGCATTCGGTGGGTCCCTCTAAGATACAGGATGTCAAAAAATAAATATGTATCTTGACCCCAAGTGGGCCACACCATCTGAAACCTTACCAAATCATTCATGAAACATCTAAAAACATTCGGTGTTGTGCTCTTGGGTTTTGGATTGACCTGAAAGTTAGTTTGACCCCTCATCCAAGTGGACAAACACAATGGATGGGCTGGATATCTTAACCACGTGGATTTATAAACAACTAGGAAGGTTTTAATGGATGGGCATCCATTTTCAACCGTTGTCTATAGTGTGGGCCCCACCTAAGTTATGGATTAGCCTGATTTACTGGCCACGTCCACTATGGAAGGCTGCATATGATTGATCGTGTGGATGTCCACAAACATCACGGTGGGGCCCACAGTGCTTACCTTTTCCCACACACACGCCATACATGGCCCAGTGTCAGCGATTTAGACCAATCAATATTGGATGAACTGTGGGCAACTCTATGGCCTGAAATTAATCAATGGCCAATGCTTCACAGTTCATTAATTGTATGGCTGAGATTGTTTGTTCGTGTGATTTTTTACAATGAGGGCCACTCATTGGGGCTCGCCAAAGGACACGGAATGGGAGGGGTGCGCCCATGCCAGGTCGATCTCGTAACTTTTCAGTTACTCGTATAGTCGACTGTGGCGCTTCAACAAGTTAGCAGAGCCTGGCACACGTGTGTGGAACCAAGGCCATTCATCAGGCAACTCTCAGTGTAAAGATGGTCCCTAAATCATGTCCAGTCATCAGGTGAGCCACAGGTGAGTTAGAAAAATGGATGGCTAGAATGATAACCAACAGCCCACAATGAGCTGTGCCCGCCTATTTTTGAGACAAGCCACGTTCCTGGTGTGGTCCACCTTAAAGATGACTCAGATCTTGCACGTGTTATACCCTACATTGTACCCGATCGCTGAGCATCTGACATGCACTACGATCTGAACCATCCACCTTATCAAGAATACTGTGGATGGGCCGCAGTCCAAAACTCAAGCATAACGGATGAATCAGACCACTACTTTCTAGGGTTGAACGTAGACCATTGAAAAGAAAACTTCCAAAATTTCACATTCAGTTCGGCAAACCAACGGTCAGGATTATACTTCGTAGTTACTAGCGGATAGCAGCCATCTTGCAGCACGTGCAAAATCCAGGCAATCTACTAGGTAGGGTCGGACGCGGATTGCGTCCTGACCCGCCTGTCTCGAGCCACGAACGGGCAGTTCTGCAGGCGGGCCCACCGTGATGTATCTGTTTATCCACGCCGTCCATCCCTTCTCTCATATCATTTTAAGTTACGTGCACAAAACTACTAAGGCAGATCCAAAGGCTCAAGCGAACCACACCACATATGACTCTTGCTTTTAATGATTGTGCATTTAATGCAACCCAGCTTATTATTTGGTGTGGTCCACTTGAGCGTTGGATCTGCCTCATTTTTGTATACATATATTAAAATGATCTGAAAGAAGGGATGGACGGCGTGGATAAACGGATACATCACGGTGGGCCCGCCCATAGAACTGCCCGTTCGTGGCTAGAGATGAGCTGCGTAGGACGTAATCCGCGTCCGGTAGGCTGATGGTGGTCCACTCGTCAGGTGGGCCACAATCGAACATTGTACATGGACTTTGGGACGATTGGACATAATCTTTCACACGTGTGCCAAGTTGACACGTATGCTGTGATTCATCTCTTCAATCTCCCATGCGCGTGATTATAATTCACTGGTTAAGTGACAGGTCCAATGAGACAGGCAAACTACCTCCATATATCGCACACGCCAACGAGGTACGTGCATTCGAACCTAAAGAGTTTCGATGAGTGGACCCAATCTCAGCGATCCAAACCGTTGATTAATGGCACTAAATTAGATGGACGGTGCCCCCAAAAATCTCTTAGATGGAAAGGACGGATCCACCCAATCTGTGCTGTATTCTCTCCCTAACCGTCTATTTTCGGGTCAATGTTAGAAACTTTAGGCTCGTTCGATCAGGTGGTTGGAAAACCACCATCCACATCGGCAATCTGTATCGTTGATCCGTGGGCCCCACCTCTCTAAACCCCAAGGATCGATGGTACCGCGCATCCTCAGCTCTGGGAATATTATAATTCTTCCTGATAAAAAGGCCCACCATATAAAAATAATGAAACGTGCCAACGGATACACCTACACTTGAATTCACCCATAGGGAAGTTTCAATATGGTTGAACCTTCTCATGACTGGGAGCGGATTAGGTATTACCCGGGTAACACCTTAATGGATGCTACCCTTACCGTGTGTGGCCCACCTTGATGATTTTTTTTTTTATATCCACGCCGTCCATCCATTTTCACATATCATTTTAGAACTTGTTACAAAAAATTAATTGGAACTAGATCTCAGGTAGACAACAAAAATGGAAACAGTGTTGAAGGCCATTAAAAGCTTTTTGTGGGCCACAAAAGTTTAAGATCAATCTGATAATGGTGGGTGTTCAATCACTACTGATTCTTGTGGTGTGGTCCACTTGAGATTTAGATTTGCCTAATTTTATAAAGCAAATCCTAAAATGGGCTGAAAAAACAGATGGACGGCATGGATATGCCGCTAGTCATTAAGGCCAGCCTCATGGTAAGTATCATACCCACCAAGGTAAGTGTTACAGTTAACTTTTGTCCGGCTATGGCGTGAAAAAAGGTAACGATTACAATTATTGCTTTCCACCACGATGGGTACTTTAACCTATGATGTTAGTGTTGAAACTCCTGTGAGTTTACCACTAAGTCATGAGTAGGCCTTTAAGCTCTTTTACTTAAATATTCAAAATATATGTATTTAATGATGATTATAAGCAATAAAATCATATTAATAGTACCTTTTTGTCACTTTAATGTTAAATTATTAAATTTATATATTAACATTTTTATTTAGATTTGGCATTTGCATAAAAATATAATTAAAAAGTATAATGATTACAAATTTGTTTACTTGTCTTATAATTTAAAAATAATAATTTTATACAATAATAACACTTTTTCAGTAGTAATTATTTATTCAGGCGGCCAGGCTTATCTACTATTGTTATTACCGTTATGATTGTTTGTAAGAAAATTACATTACTATCTGAGTATGATGAGCTATAAACACGCACTCAACCATTGTAAACATAGTAAAATGGCTATGTAAGAGCTTAAACCTCCAAATGTTGGCTGGGACATTGATGCAGTGCACAACACTACATCAAAACACCTACAATCGTGGCCCACAAGGAACTAGATTTCTAGCGCTTCATGTGAGGATCAATGAATTCAAGCTTGGTGGATGGCAATGTATTTGCTTGTGGTCCGCGGGCCTAATGTTGAAATTTGTTTGATTCTACTGTTTGCTGAAGTTTGGGAATATCTTGGCTTTAAAAACAAAACAAAACATTGTAATTAATGGGTGTGGTTGATATTAGAAGTTAAGAAAAAAAAAATTAGAAGGGTTTTATATTGATTTTTAAAGGGAAAGTTAGATTGATTGGTCCACCTTAGATTTAGATCTAGCCGGGAAAATGGATAGCATGGATATACAATACATACATACATTAAGGTAGGATTTATTGGCGTCACGGGAAAGCAAACATAATTTCAATCAAACAAGATAAAATCAAACACGAGCAAAATATATAGAAAATATATGAATTTAATGTGAAAAAATTCTCACGAAAAAAAAAGAAAGAAAGAAAAAAAAAACCGAAGTATAAAGCAACAAGCAATCCATTATAAAATGATATTACAAGGTGAACTTATTAATCCTAGTAACCCTAAACTAGGGATACACACGGGTCGGTTTAGGAGTGAAATTGGAACCAAACCGTTCCTAACGGTTATACAATTTTTGGAACCAGAGCTAGATTAGCACCCTAGAACCGAACCGAAACCGGATTGTGGAAAACGGTTCGGTTTCGGATCGGTTCTATGGTTCTGAGCTTTTAAAAATTCAGCCCAGTTAGATAACGTTCATAGCAAACTCACCCCTAATACCAGTAGCTGCAACCTTCCAATATGGAAGGAATGTTCTCCATCACTCTCCAATTGTGGCTACTCATAAATCTACTTCAGGTGACTCGTTCTTTAATTTTCTTTTACTGGATTCGGGGCAATTGTAGGATTCGAGTGAATAGTCACTAAGTTCTGGGATTTTCAGACTGCCTGATAAATCAAATGTATACTTGACTTTCATATGCATGACCTCTCTTTCCATTACTCAATGATCTATTAAGAACTCCATAGTTATCTTTGAAAGTAACAGGAAATTGTAACAGCCATTGCATAAACATGTTTTGCATGCATTCACATGCACATGTATCTGTAGCTACTCAAGCAAGCGTCCTTAGTACACACGTACATGTGCACATATATTTTACCATGGAAACAAATGTTTATATATGCATAATGAATCATTGAAACCCATCTATTAATGCAGTTTTCTATTCATTAATTGTTCACGGTTCAGATACACAGTTCAGGCCACGGTTCGGATCAACGGTTCGGTTCACGGTTCGGTTCGGTTCTACAGAACCATAAACTGGAACCGATTTGTATCCAACAGTTTTTGAAACTTTGGAACTGGAATTGGAACCGGTGCTGTGTAGAACCGGACCAAACTGGACCGATCCAACGGTTCCGATCCAGTTTCACAGTTCTACCGGTTCAATGTGCACCCCTACACCAAACTCCTTTGTGAAAACTCTAGCATTGCTAATTTAACCCTTACGAATGTTTTAGAAAACCTTTGCAATGCCTTAATCATGATTACACCTGATATATAAACTATCGCAATTAGAATAGAACAAATCGCGTACTTACACAATTCCGCACATCTGCAATGGGACCTTTAATGGCATCGACAATCATCAAAGATCAATTGATGACATCAAAGTCACTTTCAATGACATTGAGTAGTATCCCCAAAATTATCTAACTCAAATATTCTTGATGGCATAAGTGTTTTGTTAATAACATTAACATACCCCTTTAAGGTGACCATCTCCCTCTATATATATATATATATATATATATATATATATATATATATTATATATATACAATATATATATATATATATATATATATATATATATATATATATATACACACACGTGTGCAAATCCCACTGTGGGTACTCGAACCCTTGACCCTGTGTTAAAACTCCATGGAGTCTACCACCTGGGTAAGAGTAAGGACCCATCATCAACATACCCTGGTTCAAACATATTTAAAACATGGGTCAACGGTTAGGGCCATACCTAATCCACTCCATTTTTTTCGTGACTTTTCCTTTCAGCCACTACTTGCGTGATGCCCACGTGTAGGGTGCATGTGTAAGGATTGTCATACTTTCAAGAGCATACTATGCTTAATCCCATGGGTGTAACGTGGTTGGGGATCCTCGACTGTGGGGCCACCTCGACGCATGTTCCTTACATCGACGCCATCCATCCATTTTGGCAATTCGTTTTAGGTCACGATTCTGAAAATGGAGCTGATAAAAATCTTAAGTGGACCACACCACTGAAATAGTGGTGATTAGATACCCACCGTTAAAAACTTCTTGGGGCCACCGGAATATTTATTTTCCATCCAACCTGTTGCCAAGGTCACAAAGACTTGGATGAAGGGACCACACACATATCAGCTTAATCCAAAACTTTTGTGGCCCACAAGAAGTTTCTAATGTGGTGTGGTCCACCTGAGATTTGGATCAGCTTCATTTCTTGGGCCATGCCCTAAAATGAGCTGTCAAAACAGATGGACGGCCTTGATGTAAGGCACATGCATCGTGACAGGCTCCACATTCAGGGATCCACCTGCCCCCAATCTCAAAGGCACGGAAGGTGGGCCCCACATGGCTGATTTAGTGAAGTTGGAGACAACAGTCAGGATTACCATAAGTGCATTTTACGGTTGTGTGTTAGAAAGATGGAGTGAAAAAATGGAAGAAGGCGAGAGAGGTTGTTGGTCGGATGGTCCCTTTAAATGAAGAGAATGTTTAGGTTACTTTACTTACGGAACTACCCTTTCATGTCTTTGTTGCTTTTGTTTAATGGGGAGTTGTTTCGTACTCTGGCAGCATACGACACCTGATGCGCAGGCACATGCCATATATTAACTCAAATCAAACCAACTAAATTGAGCAGTCTACTTACTTTGACTTACTATATCCCAAAAGTAGATTGGTTGAACAATCCTATCCTCTTATTCATGGCCACTTATTTGTTGAAATAAGAAGAGATACTTTATCTTTTTAGCTCGACACTTTGCATTTTTAGCCGTCCGATCTGGGACCATAAGTTGGACGGGAGCGGATTAGGTGCAGCTTGGCCCTCACCCAACTCGGTGAAGCCCTCACCATGGGACCCATCTTGATGTATGTACTGTATATCCATACCATCCACTAGATTTTTCATCTCCTTTTAAGTGATGAGTCCAAAAAATGAAGCAGATCCAAATCTTATGTGGACCACAACGTAGGAAATGGTGGTGATTGAACGGCCACCATTAAAAAATTTCCAAGTGGCCCACAATAATTTTTAACGGTCAATCACCATTGTCTCCTGTGGTGTTGCCACCCGAGATTTAGATCTGTTTTGTTTTTAGGCTCATGCCCTCAAATGATCTGGCAAAACGGATGGAAGGTGTGGATCTATAATACATACATCAAGGTGGGCCCCACGGTCAGGACCCTCCTTGTTGCGTGAGGCCGGGGCCACACCTAATCCACTCTCCTGCCAGAGTATCAAAGTTTCCCTCTTTATTTAACTGAAAGACTAAGATAATGAGAGTCTGTTTTCAAAGTAAACATGATCACATTAAGAGCATGTATGTAAACCTTCCATACAGCCATTCCTTCCAGCTGACATGACACGTGTGTAAAACATCCAACCCGTTCAAAAATGTGGGCCACACCACGGCGATCACCTGGTATGAAATCAGGCCCATCCGACCATTGAACGGTATGAAAGGTTCGAAATCATTAGACAGCGGACTGTCTGACTCGAGTCACCAGCCCGGTAAGCAGATAAGCCTTATTTTCACACCAAGTGATCGTCATGGTGTGGCCCACCTTTTTTTGTGTATCACGTGCTCTACACATGTGACACGTTGGCAGGAAAAAGGAGATTGTATGTAAGAAGTTCACGTACATCTGCTGGATGTGAATCATATTACCATCTCTCCTTTTCAAAATTAAAAGATTGAGATTAAAATAATTTTAAATAGCCGAGTCTTTATTAGAGTTATGGTCCACCATGAAATAATTGTATCTATGAAAATTCTAAGAGCTTGTTTATGATAGAACCGTCCAGCCAGCTGGACCCAGCTGGGTCCCGCGTCATTTCCACCATACCTCTTGAGTAATGGATCTGGTGACCTGGACACCTTCTGGTGGGCCCCATCATGGATTTTCCATGAACAATGATTGGTTGCAGGGGAATCGGATTCGGTGGTGACCCCAACGCCACCCAGCTAGGTGGTGGTGCTGGGCGCTGTGGGTCCCACTGTGATGTATGTGTTTTATCCATGCCGTACATCTGTTTTGACGCCTTGTTTTAGGGCATGAGGCAAAAAAGAAAGCAGATAAAAATCTCAAGTGGACCACACCACAGGAAGCACTGGTGATTGAATGCGCACCATTAAAAACTTCTTGGGAGCACAAAGGTTTGGATCAAGCTGATATTTGTGTTTTCCCTTCATCCAGGCCTGTGTGACGTTATCAACAGGTTGGATGCCAAATAAACATTACGGTGGGCCCAGGAAGATTTTAGCGGTGGGTGTCATTATCTCCCTTTTTTCCTGTGGTGTGGTCCACTTGAGCTTCGGATGGTTCAAGCAATAAAATGAACTGGAAAAACGGATGGATGGCATGGATATAAAACATATACATCACGGTGGGCCTCACAGCAACCAACACCAGCTAGCTGGGTGGTTTTGGGTCCCCACCTAATCCGTTTCCGCTTGCAGGATGCTTCTGGTGGACCGGACTAATCTGATTTTGGATCACCAGAACATACAAAATGGGGCCCACGAGATAAAATGATCTCGACCGCGCATAAACTGCCACATGTGCCAGAGTAGCCGTTTGGTACTCGTAGCTGGATGGCTTCAACTGTTCAACTCGTCAAATTCAACGATTGGCGTCTTATTTGGTACTCCGGCAGCGTAAGAGTTCATGCACCTGCACTAAAATTAGTCCGAATCGTGGGGCCCACCGCACATAGATCATAACCCTAAAATCAGATTAATTGCCCACCCGTAATTCATCCGGATTGTCCATCAGATATCCACCAATCTGCCAATCAGACCATCAGTTGAGTATGATTTGTGATTTATGATCAACTTAAAATAAGCCCATATTTTATTTCGGCCATTAACTTCTTCAAGTTTCCTTTACTTTCTTATGGCATACGGGATCCAACATCACAGGTCAATCGGTGGAATACAACCATATATATGGGCCCACCCACTACCACACAATCATTGCTGGCCCATCCAGTCGATTTGGTGGTCTTTCTTTTTTTCAAACTCCTCTTCCTGTTCTATTGACATTCGCCATCCAGAAGCCTTGATTGAGCAGCCTTGTTTGAATTTTGCTTCAGCAGCCTTGTTTGAATTTTGCTTCGCTCCCCATCAAATAGCTTATGGATTTGATTCATCCCATTTCATTTGGGTGAGAGGGAGTCACTTGGGTTACGGATTTGTCAGTTGGTTGACACTCCAACTAAACTTGTTTTGAAGTTCCAAGAGTTTGAAAACACTGTAGCAACAGCACGGAACAAAAAAGTGAAATAACTAACTGATTATAGCAGGGAAGAGCATATCCTTTGGATGTGAAGGAACCCAATCCTTGCTCATTTAACTAAAATTGACTCAGTCATATGCTTGCTGCTTGCTTTCTAAGACACTGTACTGGCGTAGTGGTTGGCATTCCAACCAGAATGCCTTATGACTATCACAACTGAAGAAGCTTAAGACTTGTAACGTCTCGGAAAAATCCATACAAAGGCCCGAGTACCACTTCAGGCGGAAATCACTTATGACCGAATCCTTTAGAAATTAGGTGAGAGTTAACTAGTGTTAAACTAGATTTCATGCAAAATTAGCATTAATCACTTTAAATACGATACGCAAGACCCAAAACTTGTAGAATCATTGACTTTAGGTTACCCTAAAATCTAGGATCAAACTCTATTCCCGGTTGCTCTCGAGAGCACATTGAAACTTCGTATCGGACCTGGACCGCACGTCGAAAGTCTGATTACTAGGAAATTATATAATTAAGACCGCTTTGCTGGACTTGACCATCACCTCGGAAATGAAGTCCAGATAGTATCCCGAAGCTATTCGCTTGAACCCAGAGTGAAGTGTGTGAGAAACGTGGATATGTTTAAAAATAAAAATCAAAATTTAAGTAATCTGAGACTTGTGACTTGCAGGCCGAATATAAGGATTTAAACCGTCAGAATCTTACCCAAATACACCCTCGGATCAGGAGAAATTTCTCATACATGACAGTGTACTTGTAACCCTGATCGAGTGCCGGTGACCGTTGAATTGAAACTGGTTCGCCACGGTCGATCTGTAGACCCGATCGGAACGAAAATTTTGCCTGACCTGAATGTAAGGTCAGGGAGCATAAGTCCGACCGCACGCAGAAAAGGGAGCTTTAGAAGTGCTCCGTTGGATCGGAACAGTCCCCTTTTGGTTATAACTTAAGTATACCATGGCCCTTGGGCCATTCCCATCAGTTCTGGGCATATATAAGGGCCTTAAACCCTCTCTCATTCACTCCATACGAATTTGGGGAAAACCCTAGGAAAGAGAAGAGAGTAAAGAGAGAGAAAGTGAGAGGGAAGTTGGTGAAGATTCCTGGGATTCTTCCCTGCTAATCCACCTGCTGAAACACCACTCCCGTGTAATTTTTCCGATGTTTCTAACGCCGTACTTGGGTAAGAAAACCTAACCCTAATCCATTCTAGGGTTTCAAATAGTCTAAGTGATGAAATAGCTGACCTATTGCATGCTATAGGTGGCCCTCGTGTCGTAAACAATGACTTGGCTTACAAACTGAGTTCAATACGCGTTTACCGGCGTAAGGTGCGGAATATATATGTTTAGGTCATGGTTTTCAAGGCTTTCAATGTTGGTTAATGATTTATTACTGACGTGGGTGCTATTTCACATGCCAAACGTGACGTCTATTTCGCTTTACGAATACGTATGCAATATGTATAGTATAGTGTATTCTATGTACTTGTTGAAATAACTGAATACGTATGGATTTTGGATTCGTGATTGACATGATTATTTGTCGTGCATGTATGCTTGTTGCATAGGTGGCAACTCCTCAGTGAAAAGATTTGCCCTGGTGCGTGGTATAACCAACATACATCATGTATGTTGGAATGTGTAGTTTAAGTGTTTGTTAAAATGTCTGAATAAGTAAGTAATTAGTAAATTGTAATGTATAAGGGTGTTGAGAAGTGATTCTCAACTACTTTAACTATGTGTATGATTTCCTCCATGTACCGTATATTATAGCGTTTGTTTTAGCTACGTGATGCATATGTCTAAATCTATGTTTAAGTTGTATTCCATAAAATGCTTTGATGATTGTATGAGCTGAATTATTGATCCATTACTGCTTTGATTATCTCGTATGATTATTTGTTGTAATTGAATGTGTTTGGGACTATTATATAGTCCAGGCAATCGGTAACAAGCTTAGATTTGATGGCTGAGATTGTGTTACCACAAGGACGTGTTCGCTGAATTCGAGCCGTACTTCGGTCAACGGCAGTGGTTAGGTCACACGGAGTGCTTACGCACTTCATGTCGATCGACTCGAGGTGCGCTCGTGCTAGTCGAGCTCGTCAAATAACCCGATTGACCCGATGTATGTTCACCATGTATGGACGCTACTGCTTGAACCTAAGGTACCAAACTCACCAGTGGAAACCCTGTTAACCTTGGTACCTCGATCCGCTAAGACTCATGAGCCGGACATGGTGGTATGGGACACTGTGGTCGAGTTGTCGGCCTACGCTGGGGCGATGAGCCTCCCTGTAGTGACCAGTGAGCAACCCAGACTCGTGAGCCGAATACGGTGATATGTGACACTGTATTCGAGCTGTCGGCCTACATTGATCAGGTGACGAGCCCTTTGCAGTGACCTCGAGCGTACTCTGAGTCTACGTGGAGGCGACAAGCCTTTCCGTAGCAATTAGAGTATAAACTAGGCTTGCACTGATCAGACGATGAGCCCTTTGCAGTGACCTAGAACCGTAACATCCTATGAGATTTACTAGGACTAACGACCCTAGAATGGATTATTGTTTGGAGAATGATAAAAGGGAGGTACCTTAGTTTCCCAATCTTGCTGTATGAATAAACCTAAGTAAGAACCTGACTAATCACGTGCATGCACCGCATTGCATGTGCTTTGGCGTGGAAGAGCACTTTCGAGTGGTTGTCATGCGCGCCGTAAGATAAAGACGCTAAGGGAGTGTAGGCGAGGGCATGCATCATTCTTACATATAATTTTGCATTAATCAAGAGTATTTAGGACATGATTGCTGTACTGCTTTATCATTACTACTTGATTGAATTGATAACATGTTAACCTTTGCTTTATTGTTCCACTGAATTAATCACTCACTCTCACGTTACGGGACGGTGTTTTAAACACCAACCAGACTCTGTCTTTATTGCAGATGGCGACGCGACTCCTGAGGCGGAGCCTGACTTTTGTGACGACGATGAGGCATTCTCGTACATGCAGTATTCAGGCGGGTTCATGTGAGCCGTTCTGAATCAACGGGGCTTCAGGGTTATGCTTGTAGTGAATTATCACATTCTTTTGACATTTTGTATTTTGAAACAATACTTGTACTTATCGACCTGACAGCGCATACATACTTTGGGGACCTATATTGGTTTATACTGTTATACATTTCCTTTCAGTCTTCCGCTTGTGCATTACAATTGTCCCTGGATTATGTGTTGCTGTTTTGGCTTAATCTCACTCATGTTTAATGCACTAACACAGACAACATTTAATCATCATTATCTATGTTGCATAAGTGATGCGTTGAAACTCGAGAGTTAAGTCTATACTCGACCCCCGAGGGCGTTATAAGACTAGAAGCGACTTTTCTCTAGTTGTTGAATTTTTCTATTAGTTGCGACCATGCGTTTACTAGTGAGATTGGTCGAGTGGGCTTACAGCTAGTTGTGGGGCTTTCGACAAAAAAAAAAAAAAAAAAGCTTCAGCCTATCTGACATGAATTTGGTCAAGACCAACATGGGTCAGTATCAAGATTCACCTCTGACTTGGGCAAGTCAGGTCCACGAGTCATAGAGTCAAAAAACCATGATACAACAAGTGGATCATGGTTTTTGAAGTGAGGTTGGCTTTGGCCCGGGTTTTGAACTGTTTGGGTCGGGCCTATTCAAAATTTTGGTTTTGTCAGGCCCGACAACCCTAACAAGTGGTGAGATGTTGGTTGTATCATATGGGTTGGACTTTGGCCTTAGTGGTCATGACACACCCATCACATTATGGGTTCGGCAATACCCAATTTATGTGTTTTTTTTTTTTTTTTTTTTTTTTTTTTTTTTTTTTTCAATTTCTTGTGTAAATACAAGTAAATGAGTCATCACTATCAATTTCTTGTGTAAATACAAGTAAATAGCTGAGCCATCACTATCAATTTCTTGTGTAAATACAAGTAAATGAGCCATCACTATCTTTAGAAAGTGTCTGTTAACACAAGAATTACAGAACAAAAATCAATATTCAAATACAGCCAAAGGAAAGGAAATTGTAAAGATTACCATTTTACATTCTAAACAACAATGATTTATGGATGGTAAAATTACATTGACATCAATAGAGAATTATAGAAATACGATAATCATTACCCCTAGGAGTAATTAGAACCATTTGTCGTGCCATTGGAACTATCTTGCCATGGACAATGAACAACATTTTAGTATTTTTTTAAAATACCTTTCTTTCTATTTTTTTATTTTTATTTTTTGAGAACACCGGGTGTCCTCGCCCACGCAATCACCCACGACCACGTGCATCGGATAATGCCAGAGAGGGGAGTTGAACCTACACTTATAGGGAGCAAACCCGTGGTGCTAGCCACTCGCCCAAACCCCATCAGGTACCTTTCTTTCTATCATTAATAGCTTGTCTAGTTGTTCTGATTTTTATGTTTACTGAGGAGTGTTAGAATTGGCCTTGTGTTTATGTTTCCTGAAATTCTGCTTTAATTCCCCAACTAAAAGCTGGGGGCTGAGGCAAGTTATTTGAGGTCCTGACAATAAGGTAGGGAATGGAATTCTTGGGAAATGCAAAAACCAATTATAAAATAAGAATCAAACTTACTTTTTGTCAAAACCAGATTGCAAAGTCAAGAAATAAAACATAAGCAAATAAAAGGGACTTTTGCTGCAAAATTCGTCACCAGGTCAAAATTTGCCAAATAATGCCTCTAAGATTCGGAATTCATGGGTGGTGCTCTTGGAGGGGTGAGATTCCCAAAATGCCTCAATCGGTTTTTGTTTTGTTTTTTTCTTTGAAAAGTGGTGAAGTTGAGAATTGACGGCCCAAATTGGCATATGTACGCCATCCAACCTGTCCAACAAATGCGCCCACCAACATGGTGTGCCATAATGGCCATTGTGGGGCCATAAAGGACATTACGTAAAGATAACGGTGACAACTGTTGCACGTTACGGGATCGTAAAGGTTGTGATGGTTGTTACGAAAAAAATGACCCACAAAGGCTGTTACAACCCCGTAACGGCCCATTACACCCCCATAAAGGCCATAATGGCCCCGTCATGGTTAATGATGAAGCTGATACAAGTTTTTTGAGTTGAGAGAGAGAGAGAGAGAGAGAGAGAGAAGAGAGAGAGAGAGAGAGAGAGAGAGAGAGATTGTAACGGCAGTTACATAGGGCCATAACAGCCGTTAACTGCCATTACAACCCATATTGTAAAGGTAACGGTTGTGGCCGTTATGGCCACTGTTACCATTACGGAATACCTTGCCTACCAAAGATCAAAAGAACAAAAAAACAGGGAGATTCAATCAGTAGGTGGGACGTACCATAGAGAAAACTAGAGGTGTACACGAGCCGAGCTTTGCCTAACTTGTGCTCGACTCGGACTGCTCAAGTCTCAGCTCGTGCACGGCTCGGCTCGGCCTTCGAGCTCAGAACAGCAGCTCGTGCTCGGCTCAGTCGAGTTCGAGCCGAGTTTGAGCCTGGCCAGTGGTCGTTGGTCGGATGGGTTCCGCTACTTGGACAGCCGGAAAAATTGGAGAGAGTGGATGATAGGACTCACTTTCGAAGAGAAGCTTGTCCGGACAGACGCTGGAAGAGGGAATGTCGCCAGGCAAAGAGTATTGGGCGGAGTTGTTCGGACAGACACTGGAAGAAGGAAATGCTCGTCCGGACAGACGCTGGAAGAAAGAAATGTCACTGGACAGTCGCTGGAAGAAGGAAATCTCGCCGGACGGACGGCCAATTTGGCCAATTTAGAGGGAGAAATGGGGCGATTTGGACGAAAGGGAGGGAGAACGGGTAGGGTTGCTGGTTTGGGCGTACTGGGTAGGGTCGGGCAACTGGGTAAGGTTTTTTAAAAATCCTTTATATATTAACTTAAAGTCGAGTCAAGCTGAGTCGAGTCGAACTTAATACTGAGTCGAGCTACGTCCAGCTCAGACTCGACTCGAAATGTTCCGAGCGCCCAAAATATGGCTCGACTCGGTTTGAACAACGTTTCGATCCGAGTCGAGTCGAGCGAGTTACTGAGCTTAGGATGCTCGTGTATAGCTCTAGAGAAAACAACGTAAACTACCCAGAAGTCCAAATTCACAAGCAATTGATCTGATGATTTGATCGACTTTTTTCTTTTCTGGGGGTGCTCATCATGTTGGGGGTGCATATGTAGGATGAGTTGGATGTCCTCCCATACGAATACAAATAGAGCCCACCAATTCTCAACTTTATCACTTTTGTAAGGAAAAAATACAAATGAAGGCATTTTGGTCATTCTTCCCCTGGTCAGCATTATTTCGTAAAATCAGAAATCTTGAGGAACTTTGGTGTGAAAATCCCTAAATACCAGTAACCAAACTTCCCCTGAGTTGGAACTGAGCCTGTGACCTCGATGTTGTGTGAGCCTTACACCAGAGCTGGCTGAAAATTTCCAAACTCCTGCACCTTAGCCAAAGCTTCCCTATCAAAGCACATTCAGCTGCTTCTCAGCTGCTCCAAGTAATAAGAGATCAGAAGAATCCTTTCTGGTTGGGTTTGGATGTACGAGTGAATTGAATAGTGAGCATTCAGTTCATCAAGTAAAGATGTACCTGGTGTTGACCAGAGAGCAATGCAATTGTAGTTTGGAGCATAGACCATCCATATGAATGCTACGGAAATTATGGTTTTGTTTTGTTTTGTCTTTTTTTGAAAGATAACAACACTTTATTAGAAAGCTCACCAAAAGTGAGAAAGAAATACAAAGGAAAACGGAAAAAAAAAGGCTAAAAAAGAACAAGATAAATTAGCAGCCAAAGCCATGTTTACATCTACCCATTCCAAAACAAGCGACTTTATCTTCCTAATAACGTCCTCCACACTCAGGTTC
This sequence comes from Magnolia officinalis, assembly GCA_021015155.1. NCBI lineage: Eukaryota > Viridiplantae > Streptophyta > Magnoliopsida > Magnoliales > Magnoliaceae > Magnolia > Magnolia officinalis. Next base: position 17,871,212 of record JAJHSJ010000001.1, on the reverse strand, counting down.
TCATTGCGAAAGCACTGCCCATTACGACCTCCCCAAATAGACCAAAAGACTGCCATGATCATAAATCTCCACTTAGCTTTCTCTGTTTTTCCTATTCTGCCCCCATGCCATGCCCAAAGGAGACCATCTACAGAATTTGGCATGACCCAGGCTGTCTTAAGCACCCCCAGGACGAACACCCAAACCTTGTAATCAAAGGAACAATGCACAAATAGGTGGTCAATCAATTCTGCATCCTCCATGCACATGAGGCAAATATTAGGAAGAATTAAGGATCTTCTTTGTAAGTTGTCAATAGTGAAGATCCTCTTGCGGCCCACACAAAGACCGGGGGGAAGGATAAGATGCCTCGGTCGAATAAAGCGGAGTGCTAATCAAGGTGAAAAACAAAGTGATTGAGAACCTTCTTGAAGAATGAGCCACCCAAAACATCGAATCCTCTTGAGATATTATAAGGGCATGCCTTTTGGAGAAGATCTAAAGACCCACGTACTCTACCAACTCTTCATCTATCAAATTCTCCTCTTGAGATATTATAAGGGCATAACTTTTGGAGAAGCTCTAAAAGACCCACATACTCTACCAACTCTTCATCCGTCAAATCCTTTGGCAAGGAGGATTCCATACCGTCTCCTCGCCGCTTAAATTGAAACAATTTGCCACTTTGACAAATCAATACAGAGCAAGGGCAAATACTCTAGGAAAAATATCTTGAAGAGGTCTATCACTGCACCATGGGTCAAGCCAAAACGAATACGGCAACCGTTCCCAAGGCCATAAGCAATACCACTACGCATCAGAGATGTTTATGTTGTTACAATATCCTTCCAAATACTCGAAGCTCTACATAAAGAAGATCTTCTTACATACCAATTCCCTTCTTGAACGTCATACTTGCATGCCACCATCTCCCTCCACAACTTCCCTTCTTCAATGCCAAACCTCCAAATCCACTTCCTAAGTAAAGCTTGACTCATCACTCCCAGATCTCAAATACTGGCCCCACCCTTTTTAGTAGATTTACACACCTCGTCCCATTTAAGGAGGGGAAACTTATTACCATCACTCCTTTCCAGAAAAAAAATCTCTTCTCAGCTTTCCTAGACGATCCAAAATCATTTTGGGACACTCAAAGAGCGATAGAAAGTAAATGGGCATGTTGGAAAAAGCAATCTTAATGAGAGTTAGACACCCTCCAAAGACAAGTATCTACACTTTCAACTTGCCAAATTTCTCTCAATTCTTTCAATAACCTTGTCCCAAAGGTGTTTTGCAGCTTCCCTATGCATAAAGGCAAGCCAAGATATCCAACCTTACATATGAAGACACCCCAAGATTCTGCAAATCATCGTCACTAATATGAATCCCTAGCATCTCTGGCTTTGAAGCATTAATCTTCGGCCCCAAAATCGCTTCAAAGCAAATAATGAACTTATGAAGACTATCAACTGATGTTGCATCCGCAGCACAAAATAGTAATCTGTCAGCAGCATACTGGAGATGACTCATTTGGACCCCACCTTTTGAAGCTTTAAACCTGCTAAACAAGCTGTTTCCTGCCCCTTTCTAAAGCATCATGCTGAAAGCTTCCCTGATCACAACAAAGAGATGGGGAGATAATACCCTGCCTAATACCCATAGAGGCTTTGAAGAACCCTTTCGGCAATCCATTAACTAGGATTGAAAAGGAAGTGGTTTGAACGCAAGCTCACATCCACTCTCTCCACTTTTCTTCACATCCCAAACGAAAGAGCATATAGTCCAAGAATCCCCAATCAATGTGATCACAAGCCTTATCAATGTCCAATTTGCAAACCAGCCCACTTCTCTCCCAATGTTTGGTCAATACATTCGTGAGTAATCAAAGCGCCGTCCAAATGCACCCTCTACAACTGAAATTAGATACATGGAAATGAGAGGTCATGGACATTTTGGTTGCTTCACCAAAATATCAAGGTCATTTCATTAAACAGGAAATATTGACAATTCCCTTGTGCTCAGCCCATGATCAATGATGGTCCAAAGCCCCAATAAAGTTCACATTACATGATCATCGTACTTGAGGATGCGCATAGCATCCTTAGATTTTTCATTTTTTGCAACTCAAAAAACTAGGATGGATGCTCACCTTTCATTAATAATAATAAGAAGAACTAGGATGGTCCAATCAGGAAGATTATGAAACATAGTCCATCCATGTATCTCTGAACCATGGACCCTCCAACGCATCCAAGTCACGGATCGACTAAGGAACAAATGAGTGGGTCATGATTCCAACCCACCTTGCATACCTTTTCAGGATTCAAACCGTTGGAGTTAAGAGTAGATTATTCAGCACACGAGCCTCCAAGTTTCCAATCACAAGTTCTGCCATCACTTTGCAGGTCTCGTGTGTGTCACTTGACTTCCCATGTGGGGTGAGAGCACCACATTGTCGAGACCAAAAAGTTGCTTGGGAGGCCCGGGCTCGTGCTCAAATACATCCAACCCAGCCCAGCCCAGCCCAGCCCAACCAGCCTTCAAGCAAAGCCGATGCAAGCTCGGGCTCATCCACAAGTGTGAAGGGATGGATGTTTGAGCGGTTGAAAGAGTCGGTCTTGAAAACCAAAGTATTGATAGGAATACCGGGGCTTCGAATCCCTCTCCATCCGCAAGGTCATAAGATCTCTCTTGCATTATCTATAGATAAGAACGAATCGGATCAACTCAACCGATATGATGGATGGACAACTGCTGCATTGTCATCATATCGTATTATCATACAGTTCTCACGTCTGAGTTCCTTACATGTACATACAATTACAGCTCCCGGCCGAGCAACGCAAACCGGGCCAGGCCCCAGATCGCTAGAGAGTCACCTTTCCCCTTTCCCAAGATTTGCGGGGGCCCCACCCAATGTTCACGAGCACACCCTTTGGTCCCAATGCTTCGATAACCTCACGGTTGACGATATGGCAGGTTTCTTCTGTTAACAGGCATGCAATCACAGGGACCAGACTGTTAGCTGCCAACTCAATTACACTTGGATAGTATTTGTATTTTGGGTTTGGTTTTTCTGATCTTGAGCAGTAGCCTATGGGGCAGCTGAATAATTTGGCTCTCTTGGCAATGGCTGGCCCAGACCCACAATGCCAACAGATTTGCCAGTGAACTGCAAGGACTGTGGAGGGAGGGAGGGAGGGAGAGGTGGTTTGGATTGCATACAAACTACCAACACTGACACTTGTGGTGGGAGAGCAAGATCATGAGTGGCCATAGAATTTCTTACAAATGATTTCTAGTGCATAACAAATAACAACACATTCCCAAGCAAATACAGATAGAATTTGCTTTCAGTCTTCTGATTATATTTACCATTCCAAAAAAGATATTCCTAGCAATCAAACAGGATAAATGATCCCTAGCAACTAAACATGATAAAAAGATAATTGCAAAACGTCTATATCATGAGACTAATGCACCAAAATTTGACTATAAAATAAACAGATAACCACATAATCATTCAAGAAGAGTCATCAAGAGATTCTTACAACAATTTTGTTCTTCTTCCCAGCTGATAACAAGAGCACTTTCCCATCGACAAAGTCATCTGCTTCAATCGTCTTCTCCTCACTATCGACTCTTTTGTTATTCAAGTAAAGGCCCCCTTGCTTCACCATCCGCCGGGCTGCCGATTTACTACCGAGCAAGCCAGCAGATACTGATAGATCGACTAGAGATGCGTTCAACACCCGGTCATAAGCCAAAGAACAAGATGGGACATCCTCGGCAATCTCCTCGATCATTTTCCAATCCAACCGTGTCTCGGCCCCAGGTCTCAACGCTTCGGTTACCTTCAACGCTTCCATCAGGCCATCTTCGCCGTGAACAAAACGCGTCACTTCCTCAGCAAGCCTCCTTTGGGCCGAGTTCTGCACATATCCGGGGCGCTTCATCCCCTCCTCCAGCTCCGCAATCTCTTCCAAACTCAAGAAAGTTAGAATCTTTAGGAACCTCACTATGTCGGAATCTGGGACAGAGAAGAAGTACTGGTAGAACTTATACGGCGACAACATCGACGGTGATAACCAGATCGCTCCACCTTCAGATTTCCCAAACTTGGTTCCGTCACTCTTCAACAGAAGAGGGAAGGTCAGTCCATAAGCTCCCTCGATTTGGAGCTTTTTCCGAATCAATTCAGTCCCGGCGGTGATATTCCCCCACTGATCGCTCCCGCCTATTTGAACATTCACACCCTCATTCTTGAACAGATGCAGGAAATCACTTCCCTGCAATAGCTGATAGGTGAATTCGGTGAAGCTCAGCCCTTCCTCAGAAGCCAATCGCCTCTTAACACTCTCCTTGGAGATCATCACGCCGACCCTCGCAAAGCGCCCTTCCTCTTTTAGGAAATCTAATAAATTCCTGTCCTTCCACCAATCGTAATTATTCAAAATCACGAAAGAATCTCCAGAACCCGCATACGAGTTCGTGTTTTTTTCAAAACCCAAATCCGAAATTGCATTTTCTTCAGAACCCACGTTTGAATTGGCATTTTTTGCAGAACCCGAATTCGAAACAGCATTCTCTTCAGAACCCGCATCCGAAATCACATTTTCTTCAGACTCCACATCCGAATTGGCGTTTTCTGCAAAATCCAAATTCGAAACTGCATTCTCTTCAGAACCCGCATCCAAAATTCGATCTTTTCCATAGCCCACGGCTCCATCGCTTCTACCCAAAATCCTTCGGACCGTATCTTCAATCCCAGCGCTGTTCCTCTCCACCGTCTCCACATCCAATTCCGGCCTCTCCAAGCTCTTCCCGGACGGATCACCAATCCTCGCTGTCGCCCCACCAATCAAAGCGACCGTCCTGTGCCCGCACCTCCGGAACCACGACAGAACAATAATCCCAATCAAATTCCCCAAGTGCAAGCTCTCAGCCGTTGGATCGAACCCACAGTAGACTTTAAGCGGACGGACCGCTGGATTTAAAGAGGCTTGCCTGAGATTGTCGCTGGTGATCGATTCGATGAGCCCCCTTTGCTGGAGGATGTCGATGACGTTCGATCGATGGATGGATTTGGAGATTGGGGGATTGGATTTGAGAGGGGTTTGGGAGGAATGAAGGGATTTGGCGAGAGGAAGGAAGAAGGGTTTTGGAAGGGTTTTGGAGGGAGTGGAAGGAGAGAAGGAGAAGAGCTTGTTTGGGGTGGAGAAGAGCAGGAAGGTGCGCGTGTTAGCAGCAGCTGCCATCGCTGCTGGGGTGGAGAAAGAGCAGCAAGGTTTCTGGCCTGAAATCGGATTGCGTTCTAGGTACTGGGTAAACTCTGTGGGGCCCACCATGAGTTATGTGTTTCATCCACGCCGTCCATACGTTTTATCATCTTATCTTAAATAGGGGCCCAAAATCGAAGAATATCCAGAGCTCAAATGGACCACACCACAGGAGACTGTGTGAACTGAACACATACCATTGAAATCTTAAGATGGGCCACATAGGTTTTGGATCAAGCTGATATTTGTGTTTTCCCTTCATCCATCTCCGTGTGACCTTATGAACGGTTTGGATGACAAATAAACATCACTGTGGGCCCTAGAAAGGTTTCGACGGTGGACATCATTATCCCACTGTTTCCTGTGGTGGGGTCCACTTGAGCTTTGTATATGCTTCGATTTCATGGTGGGCTCAAAAGAGTTTACCAGCGTACGAGTACGCAATCCGATTTCTGCTGGCGTTGCTCATCATATAGGCCATACTTGTGAGTTAATTTGGACCGTTCGATATGAACCTTTATCTGCTACATAAGTAGATAATCGCAGTGGCAGTATCTGATGAATGGATCAGATATTTACACGTGATACATATCGTCACTCGTGCCACATTGCCCCCATCTATCTCAACCGCACGATTACACATATCATTGGCCTGAGTTCAAAGAAGCGGATTGGGTACTTGGTGCCCTGTGGGGCCCACTATGATGTATATGTTTCATCCATGCCGTCCATCTATTATTCCAGGTCATTTTATAGTATGAGACCAAAAATGAGGTATATCCCAATCTCAAGTGGACCACATTACACGAAACAGTGTTGAATGAGCGTCGACCGTTAAAAACTTTGTAAAGCTCTGAATTTTGAGAAGTCGAGCAAGTAACCGATTTCAGATATTCTGTGTCACTTATGCCTTGTTTAAACCTGGCCTTTTGATATGTTTAATTTAATATCCAAATTAGTATAGAACTACCCTCGACAGTGTAATATACTATGAAATAAATGCATCAGAATAAAGTAAATCAACTAAACAGGAAATACGCATGTATCCATATTACGGGTATACAACTGAAGCTTAACATAAAATGCTCAAAAGTAAATAAATGTATTAACATAACGTTCAACTGAGCCAAAACACTCGGCTGACAACTGGAAGTACGCAAAATCCTCCTCTGAGTCCTAGTGTGCCTCCTCCAATGCGTCGGCCTCGATCATACCTGCATTTACAACATTATCTGCTTGATGTTTTAAAATATTATTCTAGGTTGGGAGTGAATGATCAACTTAGTGGTTCAATTAGTTTTAAGTTATGCATGTTATCAACTCTACTAGTACAAATAATGATAAAGCATTTAAACACCTAATTTCCTACGTACTCTTGTTAATGTGCATAGATGTGATTATAAAATGATACATACTTTTATAATCCAACACTCCCTCACAAGCGACTTCGACGCCTATTTCATGAATGTCAACACTCCCTCATCACACAACAACGACTCCAAATCGCCACGACCTATTCTAATGTGATGTGATTGATGTTTATGATTAGCCGAACATTTAATTATCTTATTCGTCCAGCATATTGGGGAAGCTGGAATACCTTCATTTGATCATTGGTCTCGTTTGAATCACTAGGTGCAGAAAGGTTGTAGCAGCTCCGTGCCTGTGTCCCTTGACTGACCTAAGCTCGTCACTCACAGTTGAACACATACAATAGGCAAGTTGTAGATAATATCGCCCATGGTCACTATGGGGAGGCTCGTCACCCCAACGTAGACCGACAATACAGGCACGGTGTCCTAGATCACCATGCTCTCTCATAAGACTCGTGGATCGTATCGCTAATGATTATTAATATACTTTTTCAAAATGCATGAGGTATCTCAAATTCAAGCAATCGTGATCATATGTGGTGAACATACACTATTAGTTGGCTATTAAACGAGTTTGGTTAACTCAGGAGAACCCCAACGCAACCAGCATTGGATGCAAGCATCCCGCGTAATTCAGCTATTGTCGATCATCCGTGTTCAGCTCGGATCAATCGAACGAGTCTGGAATGGCTGACCTAACTTGGGCCACCCCTGTATTCCATGATTTGCCGACTAACCCAACTACTCAGGTAGTTCTAATTATCCGACAAAACTAGCTAACCGACAACAGTAATTACGAGAATAAAACATGAACATTAAATCTAGCAATTTACTCATTCAATCATTTCATCGAGCGTGCAAGAATCACCACGTTGGAAATAACATTTTATGAAAGGAAAGTCTAAACATACACAAGTTAACATGCATTTACAGATTCACAAGCATAAATCATTGACTAAAACATAAAACTCGATAAATAGCAACATATGAATAATGGTCTACATCTTTTGCTAACTCGTTCGACTTGGACTCGCTCTTAGGGTTAGTGTTTTAGGGAAAGATCACCGACCACCTAAACAAGCACAAGAGGTTGTAAGATTTAGATGTAATAAACTACAAGACCTAAGCCTACAAGCATGGTTCACCAATTACCTCCAATCACGGCTTAGATTGCGAATTAAATGGGAGAAGGGTAAACTCTTCTAACCAATCTCTCTCTCTCTCTCTCTCTCTCTCTCTCTCTCTCTCTCTCTCTCTCTCTCTCTCTATCTTTTTCTCTTCTCTTCTCTCTCTCTCTCTCTCTCTCTCTCTCTCTCTCTCTCTCTTATTTTCTCTTCTCTTCTCCTCTCTCTCTCTCTCTCTCTCAAAGGATAGGGTTGCAAATTCATATGAGGAAAGACATGATGAATTTGGGAGATATTTATAGTGTCAGAATGTGCACAAATTACCCCCGATGACCCTTTGTCCAACATACTCACCCCTAGGGGAGGTTGTTTCCAACCAATGGAGTCTCCTAGGGGGTTTATGGGTTGATATACACCATAGGGTAGATGCACCACTAAGAGATCTATGTTCGAATACAACCGTGTGATGGTTGGATGCGTCGATCAGCCGTGAGGGCCCTACTCCGATTGACGGTCACCGAAAATTGATCAAGGCCATAGCTATATACGAATATGTGCAGGGAAATGTCATCGGCCCACACCCCGAGTTTAGTTGTAAACCATCGACCCGAAAGTTACAACTTTGTGAAAGAGTAAATGGCTCATTTTACTTAAATTTCATGTTTCTACCTAAGGCATTTGCACATCCGACGCACCGGCTTTCAGACCAAGTTGAGCAATTCTAGACGTTATCTCGGCTCGCCACCCGCGATGGACGTCGACCCTAATAAGATGGACATTATCGTATAGTTTCAGGTTTAGCGGACCCCTATTGCACGGTCTACTTCCATTACGGATAATCAGGGCATTTCCAGGAGTAAATCCCTAAAACTTTTTTTAAGTCTCAGTTAACATTAGGGTTAGCTATGTTTGGGTCCTTACTCTTACCCCGGTGGTAGACTCTTAAGAGTTTCAACACCCTGTCAAGGGTTCGAGTACCCATAGGTGGTGAAATTCTACTACGACGTGAGTGTGCGGGGCGTGTGTGCGTGTGTAAAAAAAAAAAGGGTTAGCTATGTTTGTAACATTAACAATCCACGATTTGCAGAGGTGGTTATCTGGCCCTAATTATCCTAAATTCAACCGAACTTAGCACGATTTGCCATTTTAGTTCAACTAGCACGATTCTCGGATGGTTCCACTTATGGGCGTACTAGGGTTTTAGTACGGATTTTTCCAGGACTTTACAAAAGTAAAACCCACAAGAGGGTTTCGTCCGAGGTCCTAACTCATGTCATGTGAGGCTTGGGCTATGAGATAAAAGAATTGATTCGTCATGTTCTATCAATTCAAGCTTTGAAAACAAGTGGTTAATTATCTTACATCAAGGTAGTATTAGAGGGGAGGTCTCGTGTTCGAGACTCCTCACTGGGGGTGATTAATGCATGAACATTTTCACACTGAACAAGCTTTTAGAGCAAGTGACTGGTGCCCATAACTTTCTCTCCGAGATCACTCAAGTTATTTCCAACGCTTTTTCAACCCTTGTGAAACTAGAATATTTTTAACCTTCTACTGCCATAAATTAAAATTGTTCTTCCCTATAAATTTTTGTATATCGAATTTGATCCAACCTGACTCTAATACTACTTTGTTGGAGTAAATTGTCTTTATATCACACCACAACAATGTAAACCTGAGCTATAATAAACCAATATCAACCCTAGGTATTAAAATTTGGATCTAACACCATTGTTAATCTGTGCGTTTTGCGAAAACATGATAAACGAAGATATAACAACATATTAAAGCAGACAAACCAAACAAAAAAACAAACAACCACAAACACACGATATTTTACATGGAAAACTCTTGCTGAAGAAAACTACAGCACAAAGTAACAAAGATCCACTATAATCAAAATGTTAGAGTTTTACATGCTCACCTTCTTCAATTACAAATGTAACCAATCTCCCATTGTTAAGTGCAACCTCTTGAGAAATTCTTCCAAGTCCTTGCAAGTATTGGAAACTCCTCTCACCTCGCAAAAATCCTCGCCCCTGCGAAAACCCCCACCCTTATAATGAAAACTCGTAGGATACAAACCCTAATCCCAAAACAGGCTTAAATAGCCCAATTTGTGCAACTTTGTGTAACAGATCCGATCGGACCAAACATAGCTTTCGGTCAGACTGAATTGACCGAAGTGAGATTTCAGTCAAACCGAAATTGGCCAAAACATCATAGCGAGCAACTTGAGAAATCCTCCTATTTTTTGTCAAATCGAGGAGAAGCTCAGTCGAACCGAAAAATGACTTCTCCACGCATCAAATTGGCATAATCCAAGGCACCTTGCACAGCCGTTCACGAACAAAATCAACAACACTTGAAAGAGGGGACTGATGTAACATAAAATCGCATAGAGGTTCAAATTCATCTCTTAGAAACACAAGAAATTTAACTAACCTCTGTTGTTCTTGATACTTTTTGTAGCTATCCGAATTTCACAGATACCATGGTTCCATTATGGCCAATTGATCCAAAAAAATTGGTCAACAGAAAATAAAACTCTTAAATGGATCTACATGCTTAGTGCAGTCATTATTTAGTAAAATCAGAATTCATGGGGAACTCCACTGTGAAAATCCCTAAATACCAGTAACCAAACAACCCCTGAGTTGGAACTGAACCTGTGACCTCGATGTTGTGTGATTATTACATCAGGGCTGGCTGAAAATGCCCAAACTCCTGCACTTCAGTTAAAGCTTCCCTATCGAAGAACATTCAGCTGCTTCTCAGGTGCTCCCAGTAATAAGAGACCACAGGAATCCTTTGTGGCTGTGTTTGGATGCACACGTGAATTGAATAGAGAGCATTCAGTTCAATCAAGTAGAGATGTACCGGTATTGATAATGATGAATTCCTCCCCAAATTGCAGTTAGGTTTGTTTCAAGTCCAACCAGAGAGCAATGCAATTGTAGCTTGGAGCCCAGACAATCAATATGAATGCTACGGAAATTATGTTTTTGTTATTTCAACTTCATAGGCCAATAATCACAATCCAATTTGATAGGGCATCCAAACACACCCTCCACAACTGAAATCAGATGCATGGAAATGAGAGGCCATGGACATTTTGGTTGCTTCACCAAAAAAATCAAGGTCATTTCATTAAACAGGAAAGATTGACAATTCTCTAGCGAGCGAATCCTTCACAGTTCAGATATGAACATCTCGGCCCAACAAAATTCACATTACATGATCGTCGTACTTGAGGATGTGCCTAGCATCCTTGGATTTTTCAGTTTTTGCAACTCAAAAAACTAGGATGGATGGTAACCTTTCATTAATAATAATAAGAACTAGAATGGTCCAATCAAAAAGATAGATGAAACATGGTCCATCCATGTATCTCTGAACCATGGGCCATCCGACACGTCCAAGTCTCTAATTGACTCAGGACCAAATGAGGCGGTCATGATTCCAACACACCTCGCATACCTCTTCAGGACTCAAACGACTGGAGTTAAGAGTGGCTTATTCAGCACGTGAGCCTCCAAGTTTCCAATCACAAGGTCTGCCATCACTTTGCAGGTCTCATGTGTGTCGCTTCCGATGTGGGGTGAGAGCACCACATTGTCGAGGCCAAAAAGTTGCTTGGGCGGCTCAGGCTCGTGCTCAAATACATCCAGCCCAGCCCCACCCAACCGGCCTTCAAGCAGAGCTGATATGAGCTCAGGCTCATCCACAATCGGGCCCCGCCCAATGTTCACAAGCACACCCTTTGGTCCTAATGCTTCGATGACCTCACGGTTGACGATATGGCAGGTTTCTTCTGTTAACGGGCATGCAATCACAAGGACCTGGCTGTTAGCTGCCAACTCAATGATGCTTGGATAGTATTTGTATTTTGAGTTTGGTTTTTCTGATGTTGAGAAGTAACTGATGGGGCAGCTGAATGCTTCGGCTCTCTTGGCAATGGCTGAACCAATCCTGCCCAGACCCACAATTCCAACAGATTTACCAGAGAACTGCAAGGACAATGAAGAGAGAGAGAGAGAGAGAGAGAGAGAGAGAGAGAGAGAGAGAGAGAGTGAGTTGGGAAGAAGATTAGCATTCTTGAGGAAAACTTTCAAATGAAATGGCAGAAATGAAAGCTTACTGTTTGGTAGACGCTAAAAATGAGTTTACCTCATTTTAGTGTCTTATTTTAGAGATTACACTAAAATGAGATGAAGTTATTTTTAAGTGTCTACCAAACAGGGCCTAAGACTTTCCCAAGGAAAGGGGATGTGATGACCTGTCAAGTTCACAAACATTCGTCCTCAGCAAGTTGGATCTGCAAGGGGTACTAGTCACCCAATACCCGATGCATGAAGATGCGGGCTGGGAACCAGACCATCCATCTAGTGTATCCTTGTCATGGATGGCCCAATGGATGAAAGTCACACTGAATAGTCAGCCATAGCCATCCTGATGAGCTTTCAAATGGATGGTAAAAATGAAAATGAACGGTAAATGACTGAACTATCAGCAGGGAAAACCAACGCTGACAATCATCCCTCTTGGTATGATTTTCAATCAAGGTCCACCTGTAGATAGGATGGTTTGGATGCACTCCCCACCCACTCAGTACAAGCACTGGGACAAAAGCATTCCTTGCCGATCCAAAATGTTGAATCAAATAAACTAATCAATTGTTTTTTTTCTTTTCTGCATCTTTATTTTTTGGAAATTAGCTTTTGAAGAAACATATAACCCACATAAACAGCACAGTAGACCGACCTAAGGCTCGAGCATGCATGTAGTTGACTATTTCAAAGGGGCTAAATCAAAGACTCCCCTTGTCAGAGACCACAAAATTCCAACAAGCTAAATCAGAGATCAGCCAATTTTTTGCAATTTTTGTAAATTGGAGGCTAAATATATATAGTGTGTAGAGATAAGTAGAGAATTCTAAAGAATGGTTGGAGCATGTAAACTAGTGCAGAGATCTCTGGATGCTTCTAGAGTTCTTTGGTGGGTTCTTTTAGTAATAGTTATGGAATAGAAATTTTCTTAAGTTACTCCTGCTTGGTGGATGGTCGCCACTTGGCACCATCCTAGTCATTCTTGTAAAGTAGCTAGAAGGTTCCTAGTGCTATATAAGGAGGACCCCTCGTCGGTAAACAACCCTAGAAACCTAAAAAAGACATAAGCTTTGGAGCTCTTGAGTAATAAAAGCCTTCCTGGGTATAGTTTGGGTACGCACTTAGTCATCGCAAGTGGAATCACGGTGTGGTTACAAAGTGGTTTGTAACAAGTGGTTGTGGGTTAAAAGGAGCACAATGGGATCAAAGGTGACCAACAACGATCAAGTACGTGGCTACTAGTCCTAGCCGCCCAAGAGGGAAAAGTCTTGCAACGAGATGTCCCCGATAGAGGCACTCGCATGGGTGGAGTTGGTCATAGGAGATGGGCAGGAACAGTTCAAATCAATGGCCACCAACATAGAGGGTCTTGAGAACTGCTCAAGGAACTCAAGGGAGAAACGCTAGGCGCTCTAAACAACTCGGCCAACACTCTTTTGGGTGACAGATCTTTCCAAGTTAAAATGCTAGAAACCCTTGCTATAGTCCAGGAACAAGTTGAGGAACTTGGGTCATCGCCAATGGGAGTATGGCTATTTGGGGAGCATCCAAGATGCGGACAATAGACCCTCGGACCATTAATGGATCGATGGATGATAGAGAGCAAGATAATTTTCTGTAGAAATTGGAATGATACTTCGAGGTTGTCTAACTGGAGGATGAGAAGGCCAAAGGGTAAACCATTGTAGTTACCTCACTATCACGATTACTCTACGTTAGTGGTGGTGTCATGTGGAGATCACTTGAAGGACTAAAATAGTGAGATCAAGAAGTGATTCTATCCCAGGAATATCTATTACTTGGCGACACGGAATTTAAGTGGTTGAAGCACGTAGGTTCCATATGCGACTATGTTTCTTGGTGCTTACGTTAGAGATTCCTAAAATGTCCAAGAAAGCACTCTTCAACTTCATGGACAGTATGCAACATTGTGCACAGCAAGAATTGCAACGATGAGGAAAGCAAGATCTTGATACAACCATGGCAAATAGCAAAGTCATTAATAGAGTTCACAAGTGGCTCATCCAAGCTAAAAGATCTTCTTGGGATGGTCATGGCAAAGGTGGGAGAAAATGAGAATACTCCAAGTGCTAAGGATCTAACACGGCATCAAGTGGAGGAGATGGCAAGGATAGACGAGACATATCCGAGCCACAAGAGGTTAAATACTTCATCTAAGATGGCCCCCGTCCAACTAGGGTGTGCCCAATAAGCAGGTCCTTAAGCCCTTCTAGTGACGCTCAATGGAAAAGAGGACAAAGTCAACAAGGAGTTGCATATTGGGTCAATGCAACTCCTCAACACTAGATGACAAGCCTAAGAGCTAAGAGACAAGCTAGACTAGCTTCATTTATGATGGTCATAGGCAAGGAAGTGCCCACAGAAGAAGCCACTGATGTCGATCCAGGTCAATGAAGAAGATAAGGGGCCAAGAATCGGAATGATGGACATTTCTCAGGTTCAAATGGCTAAGGAGGTCAGCCACTTCGATGGGAGGTAATGTACATGGATAAATAGATCAACGGGAAGCCCACACAAGATATGGTGGACAAGGGGCCACACAACTTCACCTATGAAGAAGAGGTGAAACGGTTGGATCTAACTTTGCTGAAGGACTCATCTAGAATCAAGGCCATTAACTCAGAAGCCAAACACATTCAAGGCATGCCAAAGGACATGGACCTTTGCATTGGTGGCTGAATCAGCAAGAGGGTCTCTACGATATTTCACTGCATGACTTTAAGGTCATATTAGGCATGTGCCTACTGAGCAAGGGGAAGGCAATTCCAATGCCCTTGCGGTGATGTGCATTGTGGATGAGAGACATGCGTGCAATGTATCTATGGTGTGAAAGGGAACGGAAGGTTGGGATGATCTCAACCTTGTAGTTAATTGAGGGTGGCAAGGAAGATAGGATAACATGCTGTGAAAATTCAAGTAACCGACATGGAAGATCATCGAAGAGACCTCAACGAGGGCGTAAACACAACATGTGGTGGAGATTGTCACAAACCGGACAATCTCAAGAGGTTAAAGCAGGGTGCCAAGGACAGCTAATTTTTGGCTCTTCTTGTGCATTGGAGGCTATGCACATCATGTGTGAAGACGTGTAAAGAATTCCATAGAATGTGAACAATGATAGAGATCTCTAGAAGTTCCTAGAGTTCTCTAGTGGGTTCTTACAGGAAGAGTTGTGTAGATCAGACAAGAAGATCTCTAGAGTATTCCTGGCCGTTGGATGACTGCCACTCACCATTCTAGCCATTCTTGTAAAGTAGCTACAAGGTTCCTTGCTCTATATGAGGAGGAGGCTACTCATTTGTAACCAACCCTAGAAACCTCAAAAGGTTGTAAGCTTTGGAACTCCTGAGCCATAGAAGCCTTCTTTATTTTCATTTTCTCGTGTGCTCTATCTTCTGAGTAGCTTGGCTACACTTTGGTAGTGGGCTTACTCGACCACAATGGGGGCATGTACAAGTGCTGCATAATCTACACAATGTGAAACACTCAGCTGTGACACCCAGCTCTGGTCAGATGCCAGAATGCCCGAGATTTCCTAGTTCTATCTCAATCACTCTTGAAATATCAAAGGTGTATATTGAGTAGGTAGATGCCAGAAATAATAGATCCTTTATCTGCCATATGATAGATGCACCTAGAGTACATGTTAAGAAACATAGATAAAATAAATGATGGATTCTAGTGTTTTACATTTTTTCCATATTTTGCTGACATATTTCAAATTTTTATGAAAAGAAACAATCTCAGCCAATACAGGCCTCTATCATATCGTTTTTGGACCCGGCTGATATGCTAACCTGACCGATGCCATTATTTAAAACCCTTTCCTACTCAGCATATAAATACAACTTTTTTTTTTTTCTTTTTCTTTTTTTTGTAATTTATTATGTTTTTTAAACAAGTTGAACATTCACATTTATTGTAAGTTCGTATATTAATCAGTCCCTATTTTGTAAACTTGCAGCTCTTTCATAGTGGAACCCTGCACTATCTTGTCTTTGAGTGATTCTACAATTCATGTATCATTTTTTTTTGTTAGTAGAAAGATGTAATTAGAAACTCAACAGTCTGGATGATCAAGAAGACATCCCTCAAGGGGCGTCAAAACCCAACACACCCAAATTGCAAAAGGACATCAGCGAATCCCTAGAAAAAATTTCCTAGATTCTTGAGAACTTCAAGGACATTGTTGAGAAGCTCACGTAGCACAAATACACAACAAACTGGTGTATCAAAGCACATTTTTACCGGGAAGGGAAATCATTGATAGTGCTCTTATCGCTTATGAATATTTACATTCCAGCAATAGATTGGGATCTAAGGGTCTTCTTTGCAAGTTAGATATAGAGAAAGCGTATGATCAGGTAGATTGGGACTTTCTCCATTACTTGATGCTTCGGATGGGTTTTGGATCCAAGTGGAACAGATGGATTAGAGAATGCTTACAGTCGACCTTTTTCTCAATCCTTCTCAACGGATCCCCAAAAGGATTTTTTAGCAGCTTGAGAGGTCTTCGGGAAAGTGATCCATTATCTCCGTTTTTATTTCTCATCGTCGGGGAGGCTCTATCCAGAATGCTGACTAAAGGTCAAGAAGAAGGTATCTTTAGCAGTTTCAGGGTTAAAGGTATGGTCAACCCCATTTCTCACATTCAGTTTGTAGACGATACTCTCCTTTTCTGTGAGGCAGATATTGATAAAATTAGCAACATGTGAACCATAATCAGATGTTTTGAGGCTACCTCGGGTCTTAAACTCAATCTGGAAAAATCTATGATGCTTAGGTGAACATGAAGGAGGAGGAGCTTCAGCAGTTTGCAGATTTCTTTCAATGTTCTACGGGTACCTTTCCGACCACCTTTGTTGGCCTCCCTCTTTGTATTGGCAAGCCCCCTAAGCTCTTATGGGATAAAGTCATTGATAGGTTCGAAAGGTACTTAGCTAGGTGGAAATGTAGATACTCGTCGCTTGGTGGTCGGCTTACGTTGATAAAATCAGCACTTTCGAATCTTCCTTTGCACTTCATATCTCTCTTCAAATGTCTGGCCCCGATCCTGACGACACTTGAGAGATTGAGAAGAGATTTTCTGTGGCATGGGAAAGCGGAGAAGAAGAAATTTCATCTCGTCCAATGGAAGGAGGTGTGCAACCATGTGAAATTAGGAGGAGCGGGGATCAGAGATCTGAAACAGATGAATCGGGCCCTTCTGGGTAGATGGATATGGAGATTAGGGACAAAAAAAGGGACTTTATGGAATACGTTAATCAAGTGTAAATATGGAAGCCCAATGGGAGGATGGTGCACCAAAGACTCATCAACATACCGTGCCTCTTCTCTTTGGAAAGATATCTTATCCGTAAAAAAACAGGTCCTCAACGGAATCAGATTTGCTATAGGGAAGGGAGACAATACTTGCTTTTGGGAAGACATATGGGTGGGAGATGTGGTCCTAAAAGAAGGTTTCCCTAACATATATCGCCTTGCCCCAAGGCGCTTCATTTCGGTAGCCGATTGCTTTTCCTGTAGAGGAGATGAAACTATCTGGAATCCCTCATGTCGTAGAAATCTGCTAGATTCAAAGATTGAAGAATATGTGGCCCTTCTTGGGTGCATCAACAGTTGCAAGCCTCTTCTGTCTAGAGAAGATAGGTTAGTTTAGAGATTTGACAAATAGGGAAAGTTCTCCATCTCATCCTTATATGAATCCCTTTCTAGTATCCCCTACTCCTTGGTTGTTTCATCGACTCACCACATGTGGAAGTACAAAGTCCCCCCAAAGATATCGGTGTTTGGGTGGCTGGTGCGTAAGAAGAAGGTTCTGACAATAGACAATCTGAGAAAGAGGGGAATGATTATTACCAACGTGTCTGTGTTGCTTGGCTAGTGAAGAATCAGTTGATCATCTCTTCGTTTTCTGTCCGTTCTTCGAGCGGGTTTGGTCAGCAATATTTCAGTGGTTTGGTCTTTCGTGGGTCTTCCCAGATTCGACGACCCGGCTTCTTGTAGCATGGCATGGTCCTTCCCTAGGTAAGGAGAAGTCCATTGTCTGGAGAATGGCCCTCCTAGCCATTTGGTGGGCAATATGGGAAGAAAGAAACGGAAGGTGCTTCAATGATATATCAAACTCGTCGGATTCTATTCGGAGTAGAGTTCAACACTTTATAGTAGAGTGGGCCTCTTCCTGTGTTAACCTGGATGGTTGTAATTTTCTTTCGTTAGGAGTGTGATCTCCCCGCTATCTCAGTGGCTTGATCTCCCTCATCATGTTTGTTGTTTTGTTTTTTTTTTCTCTCTTTAATAAAAATTCAGTTATCTCTTAAAAAAAAATGATTTTTGTCGGATAGAATTCACGTTGATTCTTGAATTGTTTTCTATGGAGATTATTGTTGGTCTGGAATTCGGCCATGTGGTACACGTATGAGATTTGCGGGTGTGCCAGAACCGATTTACAGTCCAATTCAAACTGAACGCCACTGACTCCTGGCGTTGAGATAAAGTGGTGTGTAATCAAATGGTCAGAAGACTAACCATCTATTCTGCCAATTGTCGTGCGTGCTTATCGAACGATTTGCGAAGGTTGGGGCACTTTCTCCAATGAGCTCTTTTTAGCTTGGAAGTCAAGGACTTTCGAAGGTGTAGCAAGTGTTTGGTCAAACATAAACTGAAAATGGAGGCGGAAAAGCAAAACTTACCACTAATACGAGATCACTGACCTGGCTAAGAGCAGCGGGGTGCTTAACTGAGCAGCGAGCTGATTAGCGAGGGATGAGCAATGTTGAGGTTACAAACTATTGTCGACCTAGCGTATGAGCGTAGGTGAACGGTTCCTAAGACTACGGTCTTCCTTCAGATCTGGCGCACATGTACAAATGGAAGGGAATTATAGCTATTGGGTACGACTAAGGGAGAAGATGGGAAAAAAAAAATAATGGGGGATGGGGATGAATCGGGGTCGATGTGGCTTCGCACCATGGTAGTTAGCCCTTCGAAAAGAGAGGGCTTCGCACCCACTTTTGAATTCTTCCACAACTCACGAAGAGAGCAGAAAAATAAAGCAGGAATTTTTATTAAACTTCAATGAATCAAAAGAACTACAAGGGGTGCCTATTTATAGGGAGAACCCTATACCCAAAAACTCGCACCATGTGCGACACCTATTACTTGGTGATGAAGTAAACTAAAATAAAAACCAAACACATAAATCTAAAGCGTTCACAATGTTCTAAATAATAACAATAAGCAAAACCTAAAAAATGAAATCAATCCGACGAGTGGGCCACGATCATGAGATCCCATGATGGGTTTTTCTTGACTATCGGGCCCACTTTTCTGAACCAAAACTTGTCTTCTAGCTAGGGGGCCCTCCCTGGACGTCGTCATCGAGCCAGATCGCTGATGGGATCCTCCTTTTGCGTACGTACGTGCGTAGGGGTGATGGTGTGCGGCCGTGCGTGTGCACGATGTCCTCATCAATTGTACTCCTAAAAACTAAGAGTTCCACGCCGATGAGCGGTGGATATGATGAGTGAGGACGGGATAAACAGCGCTGCGCTGAAGTTGAGTTATATTGATTGGTTGTTGGATTTTTGGATTGATTCTCAGATCTTTTGCTTCGTACTCTCCATTGTTATTTATAGACTCCTTGGCGACTGTAAAGTGGCAGTTGCCTTTACTCGACTGTGCCTTATCTTTGTCGAATGCGTCCTCATAACGATAATAGGTCATCAAATGCATCCTTATAATGATAATAGGTTGTCGAATGTGCCTTGATGCTGAGGTAACTTTAATAGTCACTCGTCCTTATCCAGAAATTACCCAAGCATCGCCACTCCTTGAAGATTTGCTTATTAATAAGTTGTCCTCCGTATATTTGGCGCATGTCATGAAGAAATCGTGCTTGCCACGTAGTTGTTTTGTATCGTTAATTGGTATTGTTAAATCTTGTCCAAACAATTATATTACTGATTTCAGTGGTATATAATAGGATTTTAACAAACACCACCTATAACTTTTTTTTATGACGACAGGGTGTCCCCACCCCTTTTTCTAAGGCGAGACTATTCCCTGCGGATGCACGCAATCACCGGAAAACCATATATATTGGGTAAAACACAGGAAGGGGAATCAAACTTGTGTCTGTAGGAAGCAAACCATGACACTAGCCATTCACTCAATCCCCGGGAGGGTACACCTATAACTGTTATTGACTAAATTCAGCAATTGATTATCTTGTGAAAAGGCATCTATGAAGTATAAAAGTACTAACAACAAAAGCAAACATCAAATTATCCCAAACTATTTTCCAACTTCCTCTGTGTTTACTTAGCATTTTTGGGTAGGGTGAATTTAAACATGGATAAGGAAAACCCCCTCGGAAAAATGGTTAACATGGAAAATAGTGGAAACGTTTGAAAGCTCAATGGTCAATATATGAGTTTGTTTTACAGGTTTGTTTCCATTAAAATGTTGAAAGGTCAGTGGTAAACAACGAGAGGTGTCTTACATTCATGGAAATACCCATGGATTAGCTTTTTAAGAACAAATTCATTTGTTCAATTTCTGAAGAAAAAGTGTAATAATGACAGTCAATTTCTACAATTACTTTTTACCTTAGTCGTAGGATCCTTCCAACTAGGTGTTGTTCCCACTTTGAATAGCACTCCAGACTCACTCTCATGCTCCTACTCCCTAGCCATTTATACTTGCTAACATTTTGAAACAAATGATTTTCCCACTCCTGCACCAAAATTGTTGTTGCTTAGCTTCACGCTTCATGCAACTATACTTGTTAAGATACAAATTATGAAAAAAAAAAACATATCCGGTGTAATCCAACTCATTCTAATATTTTAGATGTTGTAACCTTTCTTACTAACTCGGTGTTATCTCGTTCTGGTCATTTCATTATTGCTAGGCTTTGTTTCCCTACGCTTGTGTGGCACATTTGGAGGGAATGTAACTTTGGTCTTTCATCTCAAAGAAGAGTTGGTAAGGAACTTTTGCTTAAGCTTATTGTTGAGGATATTGAGAGGTGTATCCTATTCTTGAGGAATAGTAGCGATCTACCTACCACCATTGCAGCCCATTCGGATGTCCCTCCTGCAATCCCTCTTGCTATCTGAAAAAAGGGATGTAGTTTCTACCACCTCTCATTTTTTTTGAAAACTAGCTCCTTTGTGTTGCTTCCCTCTCTAATTCTAAGATTAGAATTCTTTGTTTTTATCTTCCCTCCCCTAAGGCATGTTAGGGAATCATTTCAAAAGCTAGAAGGGATGATATCACTAGTTCTTTTCTGCCTTCCATTTCTACTGGCATACTAAGGCTCCTTAAAGCTAATATTTCAGGTATTCGAGTTGAGGTGCCCAGCCGCGATTTGCAAAAGAACATTTTGACTCCTTCGGATTCCCCTTGGAAGCTATGCCACAATGCTAAAGTTGCAAGCAATCTGTTCTCTAGAGCTCAAGCTTTCGTCTTGCTAATTGCTTCTTCGCGCAGAAAGGCCGTGGAGAAGCTTACCCATATCCATTATTGTGGCTCCCATGCTCACCTCTTATCTCTTGTAGATTTTCCTATTTACTTATAGTTCTCCCCTAGCCCGAGGAGTCGATGGTTTTTTGTTTTCGTTTTCGCTGTTAACCCACAGTGCGGGCCTTCCCTTACCTGGGGTGTGGGTTTTCTCCCCTAACCCACGATGTGGGCCTTCCCTGACTTGGGGTGTGGGTTTCTTTCCTGCTTAGGGTGTGGGCATTTTTTCTTCTCCTTTTTTCCTTCTTTCTTTTCCTTTCTTCTGTGTTAAGGTTTTTCCTCATCTTTCTTTCTTCTTTTTTCCTTTTTGGCTTATGCCTTTTGTTGGTAATAAGAGAGTATCCTTTCTTTCCTGCCTTTAAAATAAATAAATAAATTTAAAAAAAAAAAAAAACCCATATCCATGGAGACCAATTTCATTTCCAACAATTCTCAAGTTCCCAAGCACCTATGTCATTGTCATGCTAATGTCTTGTGGTTTCCATGATACATTAGTTAATTGTAGAAATTAACACGTGACTCTTACCTATATAAAGGGGATAAGGTTCTCTACTTTGACATCTAAGTTAGTCAATAAGTAGTGTCATGTGACCTGAGAGTTCTAATATAATCCGGTGAAGGCCAATATTCAGTCCATGCACCTTAATTGTTGGGAGTACAAAAATTAAGATTAATGAGCATTGCCAGTTTGAATTAATTAATATATAAAACAAGCCCAAACCTTGAAAAATAAAATAACTAATTAATAAGTGTTAGACTAAGGTTTGTGTTTGCCACCATTTGTTAAATGATGGCAGCCCATCCACAGTGCTCGTGACTTGTGTCCCACATGCATGCCAATCTAGACCATCAAAATCATAGGCTCCATTATTGAGGGAGCATAGCCAGAAAATCACAATGGTAGGACAATCTTAACCATTTGATCTGCCTGTTGAATTTGGATCTCTCACCATTTTCTAACTACTAATTTCATCATCATCTAAGCCTTATCCCATTAATTGGGCAAAGGTAAATCAGGAAAGCACATTTGGCATATCAGTCTTCTAGCTGGGAATTGGAGCATTTGGATGGAAAGAAATGCGTTTCAGGAATAGAAAGGGCACTTTTTGGAAGTCTTCAATCGGGCAAAACTGAATGTCATGGATTGGGTGAGAGCATCCACTGTTATAGGCACAGATCAGTTCCCTGCCTCGTGGCTTGAGTTGTAATAGCTTTTTCTTTGTTTTTCCTTTATTTGTATTCTTTGGCTGCAGCCTCTTTTAATAAAGTGATCATCACTTCAAAAATAACAATAATAATTGGGGTCAGCTACATGAATCCTATTCCGCAATTCCACTCTATCAAGGGCCATACTCCATTTCCTTTTCTAACTATTCATTTGATAGTCGCTAATTGGAGAGTTAGGGACAGGGTCATCCAATTCAGTATCAATAAGATAACCCATGCATGATGGGTTCTGCAACGTGAACATTCCAGATTTACATACATTTATTTGTACCACAAGATAGTGGATGGGTTGCCACGATTTTATAAACAAAAATGGTATGCAGGCCAAATACACAATTGAAATTAGAATGTAAGATCATCCAATCATCGTGAATTTGGAATATGCTCCATCTAGATGGGGCCCATTATCTGTATGCAAGTGGTGCATGTATGCATCGATTTCCACAACTTCGTCAATTGAGATTGTCGAACATTCTAGTCCAATGTATATTAACTCATATCAGAATCCAAAATTTTAACTGAAAAGAAAAAGAAATAATTTTAAAAGGAACGAGAAAAATAACAGAAAAATTTTGTCATGTTTTTATCAGAAAAATAACTTTCAAAAATAGAATATTTATTTTTAACAAGTAAATAGATATAGTACATATGGAAACTTATTTAAAAACACTAATTGGATTAGTAGTAAAACGAGGGTTTTTTGCCACAGGAACCTGGGTTCAAATCTCCGCAATAACAATGTTTCTTGTCATTCGCGCTCCTGAGTGCGGCATGGGCTATAGGATTGCTTGGGCGCTTTTTGGTGCTTTATTAGACACACTTTGAACTTCAAACATACACATTGTCACAAAGAGCCTAATATTTTTTTGTGCTTGGTTCGGATCTATCTAAGCCATAGTGCGCTCATGGAGTGAACCAGGATCTAGCTAGAAGTTTAACACACTAGTGTCTAAGGTCCTAACCATAGCGTTGGTTAAGTGTGCATCATGCTACATGGCGTACATGTGATGGCAGTCGGGCTAGTTAAGATCTGAGTGGCAGTAACATGTGTTGCCATGTAGAAACATTTTTTAACCATATTTGTCCAAAAGAGAAGAAGTAATTGCCACAAGAAAGAACATGTCCATTTATGGCAAATGTGACTTTTGCATGTGAATGGGTGTGTGGATGTACTAAGGCACAAGAGTGTCTCTCCGGGAAAGACATCATGTCCCTTCAAGTTCTATATTTTATGGACACCATAGTTTAGAAAGAATATACAATTCCTAGATCAAGCCATCAATTACCTTGTACTCTTATCTTTGCCCTCTTGCAATTGTCATTTTCTAGAACGTTTAAATAAGGCATTTCAATGTCCACTCTTAGAAATATGTTTAGCACTTAGAGGTGCAAATCTTCGTGTTGAATTATAAATATGTGAGTTCATTGTATCCTGAAGACGACTTACAATTTTCTTTCTTTTGCACTTACTATAATATCAGAAAAGGGCAACAAATCTGTCTTGAAAATTTGACTATTTAAGTCAAAGACTTGAACCCACAAATCTAATATTTTCGTCTCAACTTTCTTCATTTCCTTCATTCTGTATATTTCAAAAGTTCCAACAATTAAGAGTCAAGACAGATCTTTTACTTTAGCCACAATGGTGGCAGTTTATTCCATTCAAGTGATGAACCAAAACTTTTTACGACTAAATCCTTTCGACAATCAATTCTTCTTAAGGTGGCAGCATAATGCAAGGGCATTTTCACACCGGGCTCGAGTGGGGTCGCTTGTGGGATGCAGGGGCATACTCGGGGTGGGTGCGGCACACAGAGGAGGTCTCGTGTTCGAGACTCCTCACCGGGGGTGATTAATGCGCATTTCACACCAGGCTCGAGTGGAGTAGCCTGTGGGATGCGGGGACACACTCGGGGGTGGGCGGCCCATGTGATTTGGGGCCCACGAAGGGGGTTCGGCCGAGGTCCTAACCCATGCGATGTGGGGCCTGGGCTATAAGATAACTGGATTAATTCGCCATACTCTAACAGTTCGAGCTTTTAGAGCAAGTGGTTAATTGTCCTGCATCAAATTGGTATCAGAGCGGGAGGTCTTGTGTTCGAGACTCCTCACTGGGGGTGATTAATGCAGGGGCATTTTCACACCGGGCTCGAGTGGGGTCGCTTGTGGGATGCAGGGGCACACTCGGGGTGGGTGCGGCACACGGAGGAGGTCTCGTGTTCGAGACTCCTCACCGGGGGTGATTAATGCGCATTTCACACCAGGCTCGAGTGGAGTAGCCTGTGGGATGCGGGGACACACTCGGGGTGGGCGGCCCATGTGATTTGGGGCCCACGAAGGGAGTTCGGCCGAGGTCCTAACCCATGCGATGTGGGGCCTGGGCTATAAGATAAATGGATTAATTCGCCATACTCTAACAGTTCGAGCTTTTAGAGCAAGTGGTTAATACTTTTATTTTTTACAACTCTGAAGTTGTCCTACATCCTAGATGATGATGACCTGCCTTATTTGCCTGAGCCAAAAGGCAACGATTTTAAAGGAGTTAATGTGGGAGCCAGTTGAGGGAAAAAAAAAGGAGAATTTCTTGTACAAAAGTCATATCCTTAACTCACTCTCTAATTCAATTGATAACTCATATTGTAAAATACCCTCTACCAAGAAACCATGGACAAAGCTCTATTATATATATATATATATATATATATATATATATATATATATATATATATATATATATATAACCGATGAGATTGGTACTCATAAATTTTCTTATCAATAACTATGTCCACTTCAAGTTATAAGAATGATCAACCAATTCTCTCCCGATTAAGTAAACTACAAAACCATGTGGACGAATTGAAAATTGGTGGTATAAATCTTCTTGAAGAATTCATGGTCGGTGTAGTAATTGCAAAATCACCCTCCTGGTGGTTTGATTATAAATTTAAAAATTAAAATAATAATAATAATAATAATAATAATAAAATAAGTAATTAAAACACAATGAGAAGAAAAACATTCTCGAAGGGCTTCAACAACATCTTCATATAGAAGATGAATCTAGAAACCGAGACAAAAGAAGATGTTTTGAAAAATCATTTCAAAGAAAATATAGTGGACGAAGACGAGCCAAAATCCCAAAATTCTAGATCCTGGGGTTTAAGAAAATGGGTAAAGAGAAATGCGAGTGTCACTTCTATAAAACAAGTCAAGGCACTATATAAAGGAATACTAACACATGAAAAAGTAATTGAAGCCTTAGGCAAACATAGCAAAAGACCAACTTGTTACAATGGTGACGAAAGCCAACGTGGTAAAATCCGATGGTGGATGGTGGTTGGAAGTGCAACCATTCCATATCGAAGGGTCAAAACATCTTCAAGACCTATGAGGGCATTCCCAATGGGCAAAAGCTGAAGATGGGTAACAACATTCAAACGAAGGTTGTTAGAAAGGATCTATGGAGCTTCTGTTTACATCGAGCAAAAGATTAACACTAACGAATGTATCCATGTACCTGACATGTCTAAAAATCTAGTGTCAGGTAATCTTCTTAATACAAGAGAATTCATAACGGTGTATAAGTTTGATAAGTTGGTTGTCATCAAGAATAGTCTCTTTGTAGGCAAAGGATATTCATGTAATAGTATGGTTAAACTGGATATCAATAATAACAGTGATGTTTTGTTTATATTGTGGATTTTGAATCTCTATGGCATGCTAGGCTAGATCATATTAATTATCATTCGATGAAAAGAATTACACTTAAGACTCATACTAAAGCATAAAATTAAACTAAAAGGGAAATGTGATGTGTATGCTCACTCTAAAATAACCAAAAAATCCTTTGCAAGTGACATTATAAAATCACAACCTTTAGAGTTAATCCATTCTAATATCTTTGATTTGAAGAATACCTTAACTTGTGGTGGAGAAATGTATTTTATCATGTTTATCGATGATTTCACTAGATTTTCTTACATGTACTTGATTAAATATAAAAATGAAGCCTTTGATATGTTTAAGTTCTATAAAGTTGAAGTGGAAAACCGGTTTAATCGAAAAATTAAAGCTCTTATAAGTACTAAGGAGGTGAGTACTCCTTTAGTGAACTCGATGACTCCTATGAATCGAAGAGTATAATCCATGAATTTATGGCCCCTTATGCACCTCAACAAAATGGCCTAGCATAATGCAAAAAATAGAACCTTAGTTGAGATGATCAACTGTAAGAATTTTGGATTATCATTGAATTTGTGGAGGGAAGCATTGTTAACCACAAACTGTATTCAAAATGCCATCACACACAAAAAATCAAATGTCTCCTCATATAAACTGTGAAAAAATAAGAATCTTCATTACTTCAAAGTATGGGAAGTATAGCAGAAGTCAGGATAATTGATTCTAAGATCTCGAAGTTAGGTCCTGGAGGAATCAAGTGTGCCTTTATGGGTTCAAGACTTGAACCCACAAATCTGATATTTTCATCTCAGGTTTCTTCATTTCCTCCTTCATGTAGACTTCCAAAGTTCCAACAAGAGTGTATTTCTGTACGCAATCTATTGTGTACCAATATCTCCCACCATTAACTGATGGTGGGCATGAATCCTTATGCATAAAAAATGCAAGTCTCCTGGAATCCCATTTTGAACATGTGTGTGATCCAGCCACCACCAACAAATCACTGGGAGATTTGAGTGCACAAGGAGCTAGAGCTTGACCGAAAACCTAACCTTTGAAGCCAATTCAGAATGCCCGGTCTTCCAGAACCCACTCCTCACGTACCGATCCAACACACGGATCCTCCTCAATGTAGACAAAATCAACCCGATCGCCACGTCGGCCACATCATCCGTCAGCACATCAGGAGTATTTGTGACCTTAATCCCCCTCTCCCTGCACTTGCGGAGATCGATACTGTCGAATCCGACACTAAAAGTCGAAACGATCTCCAGCTTAGGAAGGCCTTCAATCATGTCGGAACCCGCACCGACCGTAGAGTTGGTGACGACGGCCCGGATGGAATGGGAGTTCTGTCGGAGGAATTCTTGCTTGGTGGTTGGGGATTGCCAGAGGCGGAAGAGGTTGAAGCGCTTTGCGAGCTCTTCTTCGAGGTAGGGCAGCATAGGGTAGGTCATCAATACGCCTAGGGTTCCCATTTATAGAAAAATTAAGGGAAAGGAAAAAAAGCTAGGTTAGGGTTTTAGAGTAAGGGATTTTTCTTCTTCTGCTGCTCTTGGAAATGGCGGGCTCTGCTCTTTCTTCGCGTTTCCTCTCCAATAAATGGAAGCTGGCTTGCTTTTGGATTTTTCAAGTGATGGATTTTATACTCCGACAGAGTATCATGCTTCATACGCAATCACTCGGCTTTTCTACAGGTAGTGAGCATTTTACTCGAATTAAGCATTTCAAAATTTTGGGGCTGTTTTAGATAAATCAGATCAATCGGACCATTCCAACCTCTGAGTAGTGCACATGTGTTTGTTGATTTCCAACCGTTGAATATTTCGATTTTAACCATCCAATTTATCTCCTAGGTAGCTTCATTTCGGTGTAATTTTTTGGTTTTTGAATCATCTAAGGTTGGCCCACTATTTGAGTGGTTTAAATTGAGTTATCTAAATTTATATGTACAATCCTCTGTGCATGTCTATGAACCATCACACTCTGCCCGAGTGCCAAAATTTTCTCTTTAAAAGTTTAAGTTCTGGCGGGTTTTATTAACATTGAACGTCTGTTTGTTCCAAGGCACGTAAAGCAAGCGGAATTCATGGGAAAGCCTTTATCAGGATGTTCGTGCGCAGGGATGCCTATCGACATGTTTGTGAGAAATCCACCTCGTTCATCCGTTTTTAGAGATCATTTGAGGACATATGACAAAAAATGATTTCTATCCAAAGCTTAAACGAGTCACACGAGAGGAAATAGTGGGGATTCAGTGTGAATCAATGAAACATTCTTATGGCTGTAAAATTTTTGTTTCAGGCAATTTTTTTGGCATTTTCAATTCATCCCAATGGTAGTGACTTTATAAACGGTTTGGATGGCATATAAACGTCAAGGTGGAGCCCAAAAAGGTTTCAATGGTGAGAATTTCTTTCCCCAATTTTCCTTCTCGTGTGACCCACTTAAGTTTTGAATCCACCTCATTTTTGGTACCATGTCTTAAAATTAACTCTCAAAATGTATGGACGCAGTGGATTTCTCACAACTTCATCTGGACCATCCGAATTCAGGAGGGGAACACGCTTAACATCAGAAGTCATTTGTTGCATATGTGCTTCTCAATTCAGGCACCTGGATTGGAGGGCATTCCGGGCCTGTTTGGCCGGGCAAATCCCATAGTATTAGGAGGGATGGGATCAATTTTAAGGTAATGATGGTAGTGTCAGTGGATTGTTGGGAATCCCATGGGATAGACCAATCCCGAACTGTAACGGACAGTCCGTTTGGGACGTCAGTGGAATGTAGGCGGTGATGCAACGAGTTATAAGGTGCAGCACATGGTCCAGATTGGGATGACGCACGCGAATGATGGTCTGCTCATTAAACACGCGTGTGGATTCCCAACTATACGAATACGCACGTGCAATTATAGAAGATGTCTTTTCATCTGAGTGGGAACTCGTCATGCAGTTCAGATTATATTACAACTAAACTGACGGTTCTAACTTTTCTTAAGACTATTCAATTGTTTTATATGTTGTGGCCCACCTGACCTATGAAATGGCCTTATTTTCAGGCTAGAAGATCCAAGTATTATAAAGTATCAAATGGAAAACTCGGATCTCTCACACATTCCCATATCTCTCACGTATGCTATGTGTTGATGATTGGCTCCACGTGCGCATGGATTAGAAACGCTGACACGTAAGTGCGCTAGAACGCATTGGCATGGATTATAATCCATCACCCAACGACTCTCCCTTAGTTGATTTCGTAGGACTACACCGTACCGAGGGATATAGCCTAACCCAAACAAGGATGCGGGATGGACAGGTGGGATATAGCAATCCTATCCCTCGTAATACCATGGGATTTGCCCGGCCAAACAGGCCCTTAGCAGGTTGTAGTTGTATCCTAAAAAACCATTCTGAGCCCAATCTACCAGTACGTGGATGTGATATTGATGATCTCAATAGTAAATTATGATGACCAAGTGTCCTAGGTTGACAATTGTTATTTATTAATTAACAGGAGGGTGTTATTTTAGGGCCAGTTTGGCCAGACGGATCCCATGGGATTAGGAGGGATGGGATGGATTTTAAGGTAATGATGGTGGTGTCAGTGGATTGGTTTAAGATCCATGGGTTTACTATATCCTGGGACAAGTTCACTATGTCTGTTTGGCACGTTTGGCATATCCCAGGATTTTACCTTCCAATCCCTTCCAATTCGTCCGCCCAAACACACTCCAGGCACAATTGAATGGGATTAGGAGGGATGGGATGAATTTTAAGGCAATGATGGTGGTGTCAGTAGATTGGTTTAAGATCCATGGGTTTGCTATATCCTAAGACAAGTTCGCTAGGTCTATTTGGCTCGTTTGGCATATCTCGGGATTTTACCATCCCATCCCTCCTAATCCTATGGGATCCGTCCAGCCAAACAGGCCCTAAACATACATGAACATGGATGGAGTAGAGGAGTGATTCCTCGGGATGTTGTTGGAAACTCAAGATTGACACAATGGTCATGGACTGTGGGAGAGTTGCGGTTGATGAATCTTGATGAACTATATACCATGACCATCACAAGTTTTAGGACATGGCTATGGTGACTATATGATGGAATGTTTGATTATTTTATGTGAGTGGATTGACTTGGATTAAGATGGACATCCGTACCATTAGGCTCGATTTGGTGCTGACATGCCATTTGCGCTACTTCACATAGGAGTGTGAGTGCGCCATGGTAGATTGAGATTAAGTCACTAGCTTAGTGGGTCATCTACCTGGACTATGGTAAGCTTGATGATGTAGTGGAACTTGATTAATTCTCAAATCTAATGACATGTGAAGGTTGGAATCTTGATTATATGTGCTTTGGCTCTCTTTATGAGGCTACCATGTGGGCCATGGCTAACAAAAGTTATAGTTGGGTGCATGTATCAAGGTCCATTAATCTTTATATGGGTTGATAATAGATCCATTGGTTTTCTACAAAA
Source organism: Magnolia officinalis (assembly GCA_021015155.1). Taxonomy (NCBI): domain Eukaryota; kingdom Viridiplantae; phylum Streptophyta; class Magnoliopsida; order Magnoliales; family Magnoliaceae; genus Magnolia; species Magnolia officinalis. The sequence continues at coordinate 17,840,408 of JAJHSJ010000001.1, read as the reverse complement.
GTATTCAGGGTAGTGATGCAGGACCAATGCATGAATTAAGCAACATGTAAAATTAAATAGTTGAATTAATATATTTAACGGAAAAAAAAACACACAAACATCGTTATAATCATTACAAATATTATGAAAATCAAAAGAAAACCATGTATAATCCTAGCCTAAGCTACTAACATCATAACTCAAGATCATAAAAAAAAAAAATTAAAATTAAAATACTGTGATCTAATGAATACAGGGACATCCAATTAGCATATGATATTATCTATTTTAAAATAGGAAACTTAATACAATCTAATGTGGAAAATTAGAGTTTGGGTAAATTGGGAAAGTATAAAATTTGAGAATTTTAGGTTTAGGGTTGCAGTTTCGATTATGGATGAGTATGAAAAAAGTTGAGTTTTGGAGAATATGAAGATTTGAGATGAGAGAATTACAAATCTGAATAAAATACCTACATGAGGAAGAAAATAGAAGACAATGTGAGGATAAATGGAGATCTCGCACCTCCGTCAATAAAGATCAGCTTCGCACCAATCTTCATTTCAAATCGTATGAAAGTATCTTCAAATCGTATAAATATGAGAGAAGAAAGCAAAAGCTTTTCTCTCTCTCTCTCTCTCTCTCTCTCTCTCTCTCTCTCTCTCTCTCTCAATCATGAATTTCAATCAGGGAAAGGTCACATGCCCTCATCTTTTTATATATATATCCAAGAAGTTTCAAAAATTACAAGAACCCCCTTGTCTTGTGAACTTTAACAAAAATAACTATAGTCTAAATAAAATCAACTAAAAAACTTATAATATGTCCAAATATAAAATAATAATAAACTAAATCATAGAATATAATAAAGTCTAAAACTGATGTGGACGATCAATGATCAATGACCCAATCATGCGATCCATGCGATCCAATGGCTCGATCATCGTGTCCCTTCGATCCAACGGTCTGGATCACCCAAAAAAGCAGCCCATGAGCATTTTCCCAATGTGTGGTCTTCAGCACAATCACGGGTACTCAACTAGCCACAGGGAAATCGGCGCGGCCCGCTTCCTCTTCTGATACGTACGTTGACGCGATGTCCGTATTAGGTAGAGATCAGAAATATTAGAGGTTCATCAAATAACTTTTCCACTGGGCCCAACACTTAAATGATTTTATATGGCTCTACAAATTAGTTTTTCAACTACTGCAATTTTGTTTTAATCGTTAAAGCTACTTTAATCACATTTGATGATGATCTGATGGTTCTCCACTTGATCTATATGAGTTATGGGTCTCTAATTGATGGGCATAGTAGTGAAATAATTTAATCATAACTATATGCACGGATAATGCAAGTTTACATGACTTCAATTACATTGGGTATATAGAAAACTATATAATAGTGGAGTGCTGTTAATTGTCTGGTAATCCTAATTCCTCATTACAAATAAAACCTTATTCCTGAAAGTAGAGAACTCTAGAGAGAGAGAGAGCTTGAACACGCCCTCCACTTCGGGCGTGAATTGCAGAGAGAGAAGAAGAGAGATTTCATCCCCCAACTCTCTCATCTATCTCCATCACAGGTGCAGTCGTGTGGAGTCTAGTTAGTGTGGCCGTACGCTTCTTTCGCCTTACACCAGCATTGACACAAGAAGCTCTCCGTTCTCCTTCCATATCGTATACATCAGGGAAAGACTTCCTACCTTAGAAGATTGGCACCGACAAAAGGTTCTGTTTTCTACGTCGTGCATGCCTATTTGGTAAGATCTAAACATTAATCTCTCGGGCTTCAGATTTCTAGAAATATAAGATTATCAAAGACAAGGATTATGTAGTTAATTAAATCTTTTTTTTTTTTTTAAAGAACTTTAAATTCCAATGTGTTTCATAAAAATCCAACAGTGGGCAAATGCATTCCATAGCTTAGCCCAACTTCCATCTAGACAGTCAACGGTCTAGGCCTGAGATGGTCTGGGTCCAGAAAACTGATTGCCCAGGTTCGCGGGTCCTGCTCTGTTGAAATTTTTGCTTTTCCTCAGTCAGCTCTGGTTCTTATAAATACTGGTCCATGGACAGCTCTGGTTCTTGTAAATACTGGTCAACAGGGCCATGTCTGGACGTGCAGTTGAATTGAATTGCAGAAATTCCGTTCAAACTTCAAACCAACAGAAGTCTGCGGCTTTTCTTTGTATTCATATTTCATTACAAGGAAGTAGCCCTCAGATTGCAGCCATGTTTCTTTCAACTCCAACTTGAAAGACCCATCATTGCAATCTGGAGCCCATGCCAATGACGTGAATGCTAAGGAAATTGCAATTTGGTCATTCACACTTCAGCAAACCAACTATTGCAATTCAAGTTGACAGCGCATCCAAACGTGCTCTAAGATAACATGATTCAACATCTATATCAAACATACCATGTGACGTGCTGTTGCTGACTTCATTTTCTTATTCATGAAAATACCCTTTGCACAATATTCTTTACAACAGATCTCAGCTTGAGATACATTGTTTGAAACAACCCAAATGCACCCAATATTCAGATTTACTAAAATACATACTTACAGCCAGTGTTCTATAGCTAATCAATATCAGTAATGCTTCCAAAGAGCATGTAGAAAATAGCTATCCAATAGTGTCCTGATGCACCCAGTCAGTACAAGTGGGTCCTATGGTGTGGTGATCCAGAATGTTTATCTGATGAGGCCCACCTTGAATGGGGGTGCCCCAAAACAGAAGTCCCCTTAGAATGGATTTGGATCTCACATCTCAAAGATTTTCTAGGCACCCCACCAATCGAAGGCAGGGCCCACTTGCATGGACTGGACACATCAGGGTGCTATTCATCTCCCAATGAATCATAACTGTTTGATTTTTCTATGCTAAATTTATAACAATCTCCTCAATCAGCATATCCAAAACATGCTTTTCCACTTCACCTACAACCTGATCAGCATCTTCTACAGCAAACCCCTTCAGCCAACCCAAATCCCAAACCCCATTCCCCACCAGCCCCTTGCATCTAAGATCTCTCCCCAACATTGAATAAAGACCGTTCGTACCAACAGCCCTATCGCCAACCTTACCACAACGCCTCAAGTTCTCAATCCCATCAACCAGTTCATCCACCAACGGATCCAAAGTGACATCAACTTTCGGGCCACACTTGTGGACCCATGCCATTGGATGGCTCCAATGGGCCACTCGACGGCTCTTGTGCATCATAAACTCATTTGCGCAGTCCAACAGGGGCCTATCACTCTTCATTCCAACTCCTTCCACACCATTTGTTTGAAAGAACATGTTTGGGTTTATATGCAGATCAAAGAGCTCTACTGCACTGTTGAGGAATGACCGACTACTTAAAAGTAGCTGTTTTAGATCAGCTCTGCCAGTTTTGCTGATTGCATTTTTGTTATCTGCGATTTGGTCAGCTACCTTTGAAGAATCAATTCTTCCTCCATGTTGTATGGGCCCATGTATGATCTCGCATTTGCTTCCAGTGTTATCTGCAAGCAATCAAGCATTTTCCCGTCATATGCGGATACAATTACATGCATATATAATACCAAAGGGCACATAGATAATACAATAATGCATCCATGAACATAGATACATGGATACATAGGTCCAGTTCCGATGAACAAATGGTCATACCTGTATAAGAGATGCATGCAAAAGTACATACATACATACAATGTAAACATGGGTCTAGATCTACGAATGCAGAGAAGATCAACCTATCCTAGGGAATTTGCATCACCTACATTTACATGCCGTCAAGAGTACACAGCTCCGTGTGTTCTTGGTGAAATTTTAGAAGATTACCGGGCATGTCAGCCAAGGCTATAGAATCGTTGAATACATCAGTATAGCGTCCATGTGGCCCAAAACATCTGAGGGCATCATAGACCTGTTATTGTCTCAAACTTCCATGGCCTAAGCGGCCATTGTCCCTCTAAGAAACTGGTTGTGGAAGGTCACCTCTACATAACTAGTTAGCAGGCTGATGTGTCGTTCATGATTTGAACTTTCTCAAGAAATAAGAGGTACTTGGGGCTTAGATGATTCACTTTCTAGCCTTTTCCCGTACAATCTATATAGACATCCACATGCTTATGGATACAGTCATGGATGCATTCATACGGGAAGAAGCATGCATGCATACATGCCCAAGTCCGGAAAATTGAAAACGTCAGCTTTAAATCACTATAATTTGAGTAGAGACACAAGTTGTCATTGTCAAGGCTGCCTTTGGATGCACAGGTGAGTGGAATTGCAAACATTCAGTTTTAATCAATAAGAGATGAAAAACCAAACTGATGGGCTGGCACTCAAAGGGCTAACTTGCAGTTTGAATGAATAATGCGTCCAAACGAGGCCTCTACAAATGCATTACCTTTTATATGAATTTCAGAGTCCTCTTTCCCTGTCTGTATAGCAAGTTGATCAGCAGGCAAAGTTCTCGTCGTTGTGGAATCAAAATCAATTTCATGTGTCGGATCAGTTTCCTTGTCATCTTCTTTGCACCGCTTATTCTCAGTCTGCATGAAAGATAATGCAATTATATTTCTGATCTATCCATTGAAGGATTGCTTACCATGCTTAAATTTTTTTTTTAAAAAAAAAAGAGAGAAGAAGAAGACTTATACAGACTTGTGTTGGAAGCACAGCCCATGGCTGCTGATATGAGGTGAACATATGCCCAATCATTGTATATGGCACTACGATCCACATGAATTTTCACAGTCGCAGTACACAAGGTATGCACATTCCTCAATTCAAACCATCCAGATCATGGGCCCCGTTGCGGTTGAGGTATAACACAAATATTACACTAAACAGGTGATCCTGACTGCATGATTTCTGCCTACTGATGGAAATCACAAGGAGAAGTATTTGCAAATGGAAATTCAAAAAGCAAGTGTCTGCTAATAGGAGGTGACGATTCTCTGATTGATCTCATGGGTATATGCCCCATCTCTATTGGGTCCCACAATTTGGATGGTGGCCATGTCAATGTGCATGGATAGTCACATTCTGCCAGAGCATTCAGGTACAAGGTGCTGTTTTTGTACTAACAACATTGATATATCAGGACATTTGAGCATGACTCAACTCCATCGGAATGATTAAAATGGATCACTTGGACATGCCATCTTGATCTTTCATGATGTCTAAGAATGAGAAATGTACACTTTAATGAAATTAAATGCATGTCGGACTCACGCTACGATGTTCTGGCCCATTGATCTGATTGGCCCTCCATGGTTAGCCCCCTAGGTTCGATCACTTGACAATCATAACCCTTCGACCAGTGGCCCACTTAGACCGGTGGCCCATTAAGTTCAAGGAATGGTCCACATTCAACAGGAAAGGCCACAGATTGATTAGCTAGCATCTTCTGATCTAAGAGAATTTTTGGGGCATCCCCATCCTCTCTGTAGCCCATCAGTTGACAATATGTATCACAAAACCATGGGCCCGACATGCATGGAACTGAAAAAGTGTTTTTTTTTTTTTTTTTTTTTTTTTTTTGTGAATCCTAGCACCAAAATAGCTACCATGCAGAGAGGTATACAGTTTCAAGAAATTGAAGTTTCATGTAATTTGCTATTAGGCCTGAATCAATAGAAAATAATACTACATCAAGGAAAACTCACAGCTGAATTTGTGGACGTGGATTCTCTTACTGGTTTTGCTATCTTTGTCCGGCTTTTCGTCGTCTGATTGGAATTCTGCGATATGGGTTTCGCCGAGCTTGTCATTTTACAATTTTGAGATGTAGCCTTTTGGACAGAAGTGTGATTCTTCACTGGAATCAATCTGTTTTCAGGCTGGCTTGGCTTTGTAGAGATTGTCTTCGCCTGAGTTTTTGACTCTATCACAGATTTCGTGTTCTCCTTCACTGGTTTTCCTCGATCTGACAACGCATTTCGCACCTCCTCAGCTTTCTTTGGTATCTTGATCACCTCCTTTTTCTTTTGGTTCGGAGAAACAGAAGCTTTGATCATATTGGAAGGTTCATCTGTAGTTTTTATGTTCTTCTGATTTTCTTTACTGATCAATCTATCAGATTCCTTCGAGAATTTTCTTCTATCCAACAATGGCTTCCGCATCTCAGTCTTGCCTGCTTTGATTTCATCTGTTTTCGGATGCTTGTAATTCAGAGAAATGGATTCAATCTTCTTGGAATTTTGATCAGTGGGCTCCTTAATCTTCGATTCCTTGGCTACCAATGTGTTTAGTGTCTGTTTGGGTTCTGAATTTTCCTCTTCCAAACATGAAAAACGGAGTGGTTTTATGATTACGATAGGCGGCAATTCATTGTCTGATGTTTCCATGTGGAAGTCTTTACTGTCATGTTTTTTCAGTTGAGAGGAAGTGCCTGTGAGTCGTGATGGAAGTTTAAGGTCTTCGATATGGTTACTCTTTAGCAGTCCTTTGAATTGCATGGCTTCAATGACTTCCTTCAGTGTTTTACGCTCTGGATCTAACATCTGATCTTTGAATTGTGGCTTTCTTGCCTTCGGCATATCAATATTGAAGATGGGCTGGCGCGCATACAAGGCCGTCTTAGTATCTGGTTTTTTATTTGGAGGAGCTGTTTCTGATGAGAAGTCCTCAAGACCCATAAGCTTCGCGATTAAATTCGGTGTTTTCACTTCCTTTTGTGGTGATGATAAGGAAATAGAACCATTTGACCTTACCTTTTGATCGCTACATGAACTCTTGAATCCACTATTTGGAGAAACTGTCAGCAATCGGCTCGAACTTGCAGGCAGGCCATCTGAAAGTGAATCAAATTGCCACCGGCTTGAAGAAGCCATCTGTGCCATCTGTTCATTGGAAGGGATTGACAGCAGATTTTGCCTGTAGAGGCTGTCTCTAATCACTTTCCTGAGTTCCTCAATGCAAGACCCATCAGCAGAATTTCGCGGCTTGACGAAATTCCCTGAAGACCCAACAACAGAATTCCGCTGCTCAATGCAATTCCTTGAAGACCCATCAACAGAATTTCGCGGCTCAATGAAATTCCCTGAAGACCCAACAACAGAATTCCGCTGCTCGATGCAATTCCTTGAAGACCCATCAATGGAGTTCCATGGATCGACATTATTTCTTGAAGAACCATCAAAAGAATTCCGTGGCTTGATGCAATTCCTTGAAGACCCATCAACGGAGTTCCGTGGATTGACATAATTCCTTGAAGACTCATCAACGGAATGCCACGGATAGACATCATTCCTTGAAGACCCATCAACAGAATTCCGCGGCTTGATGCAATTCCTTGAAGACCCATCAACGGAATTCCACGGACACACATCATTCCTTGAAGATCCATCAACAGAATTACGCGGCTTGATGCAATTCCTCGAAGACCCATCAACAGAATTCCACGGATAGACATCATTCCTTGCAGACCCATCAACAGAATTCCGTGGCCTGATGCAATTCCTTGAAGACCCATCAACAGAGTTCCATGGATCGACATAATTCCTTGAAGACCCATCAACAGAACTCCGTGGCTTCTCTAATAGCTTCCTGTGATTTTCATTTTGGAAACTATTTGAACCCATTTCTCTGACACCAGCCTTTTCTTCTTCTATGTTCACCTTCTGCTTTCTCTTCGCCTGGGCCACCATCTTTGAAGCTTCTTGCAGCTTTCCGAGCATGATCAGAGACTCTTGGAGATCCAAAGCACCCCTCAAAAGATCCCTTGCAATATGTCCAGACTGCCCGTCGAAATCGGCCCCCCTTGACCACGAATCGATCATCATATTCAGCTTATCAGCTCCTTGTGAAACCTGCTTCAGCTGAAATGAAGGCATGGCCATGGCCTTCTTCTCTTCCTTTGCTCTAAGAGACGGATGTGGCTCCTTCCTAATAATTCCCCTTTCAATGACCACGGGCCCCACCATCGTAGAAGTAGTCTTGGATTTTCTGTCTGTCCTGCATCGATCAGTCTCATTTGAATCTTCATTTACGACATGAACGCTCCTTTTCAATGAACTGTAGACAGCTGATCTTAGATTGTCTTGAGGCATTTCTACAACAGAAAAATCCATTGAAATGGTCAGATGCTACACGGAATATAAATCTCTACTGACGACGGAATTTTCCGAACACTTGTATATTTCGAACTTGCGTAAGATTGATTGCAAAAGTGCATAAAAGAGCATAAAATACTCACATTCATTCAATCAGAGAAGAACAAAAGCAAGATGAAAAATCATTTGGCGCCAAAAAAAAAAAAAAAAACTAACTGTAGTAGATGTAGACAACAAACAGAAGATTGGTTTTTTTAATTGATTTTTCGAATTTCAGTTGATGGGTGTGTTTGGATTCTCTTCCTTAAGCAAAAATAATTTAGAAATTTCATTGTCAGATTGGTTTCTGGCATTTCTAATCACAGATCATCTGTAGCTGATACTTTGCAATAGTTCCAACAAATAATAATAATAATAAACAAAAAAAAAAAGAAAAAAAAAAAGGCCCACCTGAAAAATGAAGGATATCAGTTATGAAATTGGAAATTGAGTGGAGGAAATTGAAATCAGAGAAAAACCCACAAAGGGCCTTCCACGATGGGAGGTTCATATGGAAAATAACTGATATATGATCTGTTGGACCCTATCTGGTGAGTGCTTGCACTGTGTTAAATTGTGGTGACTTGTCCCCCATTAATCTGAGATGCATGAACGTCGATCCTGACCGTCTGAATCATGGGACCGTTGAAAATGACCTGAATTTGAACTGATCATATGATTTTAGTTATCTGATTGGTGCCTGTCAATGGGATAGTAGACTAGAATTTTTTTAGTGGTTCAGATTTTAGTTAGCATAATCGGATGGTGTAGGTTGATTGGTCGGTGAGGTTTTTGGGGCATGCTCTATCCACAATAGGGACCAGGTTCGCACGCTTGGGATCGATACAAATACGTGCCATGTGCATGGTGTATCAGTCACCACCGTTTACCGCGATCCAGCGAACGCACACAGAGCATATGAGACTTAACCCGCGTATATTGACCATCTTATCTGGCCATTGTAATCCGAGAAGCAATTTGCTACTCTGGCAGACTGTGATGGATGATACGCATCCACTTAAAAATTGCATACTTGGAATACAATTAATTTAAAATAATCTGTCTAAGTTATGGGTCGTAGTCTACATGTGTCATGAGATTATTAGATTATCTGAATATCAGATTGGCGGACAACTATTGGACGGCTAAAATGAAAGTTTTTAATGAGAAACAAGTGTCCATCTATCAGAGGTTCGAATTTTTCAACGAAATTATTATAAGAGACTCAGTTACATTGAATTTGACAACTTGATAGGTTAGTTTTAGTTAGTTTACGTCACGTGTATAATTTCTGAGTGGCTGTGCATCAAGTGTCCCACGCAGCCGGAGTATCAACTCCCCAAATTGAACTGTGTGTCTGTTTGTTTGAGGGAGATGTACACGCATGAACTACGCGTGTGTATACTCGTGTATGTATGTGTATCAATCCAGACCGCTTAAATTAGAGGCCCCATTGTAGGTGTAGCTCTAGAATCACACTGATCAGTTGATCTCAACCATCTAATCTTGAAATTTGAATTTAACTGTTCATTTGTGGCTGCCAGATGGATGGTTAGGACCATCCAGCGATTTTCAGCCCATGCTCCACTAAAAATCGGGCTAACGATTTTAGACGATCTTGGTTGACGATGTGAATGGGTTGCACAAAAAATATCCTAGATCTCTGTACAACTCTACCATTGCCCTTTTTTTAAGTACCGTTGATTCTTTCAATATAAAGGGCGGGTTTCTGTGAAAATGTAGTAGAATAAGGTTATTCTAGAAGTGGTGTGTGTGGGGGCCACAGTGGTGTGTATGTGGAATCTAAACCGTCCACAAGGGTTGGCCTATGATGAAATTAGTATGCCCCCTATATCAGGCCGATCCAACCAATAGGTGAGCCACCAGGTGAATTTAGTGGTTTTTGGGGGTGTTTTTGTCCATCTTTTTTACATGGTGTGGCCCATACGATGATTGGATGGGTCTAATTTTCAGCACTACATCATCGTTACAGTGGGACTCACTTGATGCGAGGATTGGATGGCATACACACAGCATGGTGGACTCAATACAGGCAGTTGAATCGTGTTTCGTTGGCACAAGGCACGTACTCATAGAGCCCAGGATCTTATATACGCGTGTGAGATTTCACAGTAATGTATGGGCTTTATCCACACCATCCATTCTTTTTCCTTATCATTTTGTAATATAAGCCCAAAAATAGACAGTTATAAGACTCAAGTGGACCACACGGTAGGGATTAAACACTTACCGTTCATTTTTTTTGCTCAGTAGGGAAGTTTTGGATGACCTTATGAAGAGGTTGGATGTCAATTAACCATCACCATAGGCCTTAGAAGGTTTCAATGGTAAGTGTCATTATCTGAACCTTTGATCTGCTTAATTTTGAGCACGCCTGTTTGGGCAGTGGGATTAGAAGGGATTAGGTGGGATGGGATTCATCTGGTCCTGTCCCAATTTCACTCCATGTCTGGGAATAATGGAAAAGCTTGGAATTAGATTAGATGGAATTGCATTGGTAGTGCCAATTTCACTTAATGTTAGCAAGTTGTGTAGGTCCCACCATGATGCGTGGGCTATATCTACACCGTCTACTCATTTTTCGAGATTAGTTTAGAGCATGGACCAAAAAATCAGGTAAATGTAAAGCTCAAGTGGACCCTACCATAGAAAGTAATGGGGATTGAATACTTACCGTTGAAAACTTTTTTGGGGCCACATAAGTTTTGAATCTACCTCATTTTTAGGCTCATGCAATAAAATGAGGTTACAAAACAAATGAACGGTTTAGATATAACACACGTGTGTTATTCTAATTTTAAATGATGGTGGGTATATCCATTCAATGTATCACTGTATTACCAACAAAGCAAGGTATTAATCTTATCCCATGACAACAGGGGACAATCCCTGCCATGATAATAATTATGTTTTTTGAATCCCATCCCACCTAATCCCTTCTACACCCACCGCCCAATAAGGCCCTAAAATGATAGGACAAAATGATAAAGGGAATGAATAAATTGCATATATTACGGTAGACCTCATAGTTATTGTCGTAATACTATAGCGTACTAAATAAATTTTATAGGGCCTGATGTATGTGTTTTTTTTTTTAATTTTTACACACGCACACACACCCCACACACTCACGCCATACGCACACACACCCCACAGACGCACACTGTGGGATTTCACCACCGTGGGCCTGATCCATGTGTTTTATCATGTTGTATACTCCTTTTTTTGAAATTATTTTAGGAAACAGTGGTATAATGACTTTTACTTTTTGAAACCTTTGTAGGTATCAAGTGATATTTATTTGGCATCCAACTTGTTCATGAGGTTACAAAGATATGGATTAATTAAAAAAATAAATATCAGCTCTTCCAAAGCTTCCGTGGCCTTAAAAAAATTTCAACAGTAAGGGTTCAATTCACACTATTTCCTGTGAGATGGTCTAATTGATATTTGTATATGCTTCAATTTTAGTCTCATGATTTAAAATGAGCTGATAAAATGGATGGACGGTGTGGATAAGATATATACACAACAGTGGCCCCCACCGAATTTACTAAGTATGCAGTTTATATGTAGGGTAGGATAGTACCGATTCCGCGTCCTGTTCAATGCTCCACCCCCTTTTTTTCCAGTAAGGACGTGGATTGCGTCCTACCCCGCCCGTCTCTAGCCCCCGAACAGGCGGTTCTGTGGGTGCACCCACCATGATGTATCTGTTTATCCACGCCGTTCATCCCTTTCTCATCTGTTTATCCACGCCGTTCATCCCTTTCTCAAGTTATTTTAAGCTATGTGAGTCAAAAAAAGGTAGATATAATGCTCAAACGAAACAAAGATGACTCTTGCATTTATGCTTTATGCATTAATAGAACCAAGATTATTATTTGGTGTGGTCCATTTAAGTGTTGGATATGCTTCATTTTTTTGAAAATGACTTAAAATGATCTGAACAAATGTATGGACGGCGTGGATAAAAAGATAAATCACGGTGGGCCCTCCCACAGAACTGCACGTTCGGGGCTAGATACGGGCGGGGGTAGTACGCAATCCGCGTCCATGCGTTGTCAGTACGTGAAGGGTACTTTGGTCATTTGACACCAAAAAGCGTTAGCATATATTCACACGTATGATATTCCTAAACTCATTCACAAGTCTCTTCGGTAAAAGCTGTCCGGAATTACCCTTTTAGGTGGCCGACGTCATCAATGAAACAGATGCTTGCTAGCCTCACATTCACCTTTACACGTGGCACACGTGCAAGCTAGTATGTCCGTAGGCCATCTTAGCCGTGGATAAGGTGAGACCTGCCAAGAAGATGAAGAGGCATAAAAATCAGGCTCGTCCATTGATTAGTCAGGTCACGCCTGTGTGAAAACCGTGAACGGTGTGGCCCACCTGATCATTGGACAGACGTTTGTTAGTAATCAGACTCTAAGTTAAGGCTAGTGGTTTGCATTTGCAAGATCCGGACCGTCTATCTGCTGGGCCCTACTTTAGGCGAGCCATATGCCAAAAATCACATTTATCTAACGAGCATAACTGCCCATTGGAAGACTTTCGCCCATTGAACAATAGCCGTTGAACTCTCTGACCACCCAACTGACATCCTCAAAACTCATCCATCAAATTCATGTATATTTCGTTTGGGCCTTATTTAGATTGGGCCCACTGAAACGAACGGTTCAGATTTCTGCATGCATGCTACGTGTAAGTTCTCTCTTTTTGACAATTTTCTTAGACTCGTGAGGGATTTTATTTATTTCACTTGTCGACCACACAACCAGATGGTAGAATTAAATAAGGTGTAAATGGGCCGAAAGCCCATGGTCCGGACAGGCCCGACCCGCTTTTGACCGGGTTTGAACATATTAGCCTGGGCCATTGCTGGGCTTGGGCTTTGTATGCATTGCCCAGTGAACAATCGGGTTTTGGCGGGTTGAAGTCATCTTAGCCCGTATCACCCGACTCGGGTCCAGACCAACCCGACTTTCACATGCACACCGCACATCAGGCAACCCTACAAACATATGCCATTCTAATGCTCCATCAGGCAACAATGCATCTTGAATGTAGACCGTTGGTTTATTTTTATTTCCATGTGCAGTTTTGTGGACCACTTGATTAATGGATGAATTACGAGCATTCAGATAGAAAACAGGGATTTTATAATTTTTGACTGGGTCGAGCCCAACTATTTTTTTCTAGGGTTGGGCTTGGACTTACTACACAAATCCAGGCCAAGTTCAGAACAGGCTTGGGAGTTAGATATGAAGTATTGGGCCGGAGCCAGGAGTAGCCCGATGCAGCCCAAGCTGGGGCTAAGCCAGGCCGCCTGGGCAACCCAAGAAGTAGACTGGGCTGTCATGTATGGATGATTTTGTTATTGAATTTGTGGAAAAAAAAAAAAGAGAAGAAAGAATAAATAGAGTACATACCCATACTATACACCACATGTGCACTCAATCCCATGATCTTAGTGCTGAAATAAAGTACATCTACCGTTGAGCCATGGAGCTGGACCTTCACTTCTACAGTGCTGGAAGGTGGTCAATGACACATATTGTACATGCGGAGCTTTTGGAGATAGATGGTGGCACATGTAGTGATAACCTTGCATAATGGACACGGATTGCATCCTACCCCTGTGTATCTCTTGCCACAAACGGGCATTTCTGTGGGTGGGATGTATCTGTTTATCCGCTTCATCCCTTCTTTCAGCTCATTTTAAGGTATGAGTACAAAATTAAGGCAAATCCAATGCTCAAGTGGACCACATCACATATGACTCTTGCATTTAATGCTTTGAAAATTTAATGCAAACTAAGTTTATTAATTTAAGGTATGTGGACAGAAATGAGGTAGATCCAACTCTCAAGCAGACTACACCAAAAAATAAACTTAGTTTACATTCAATTTACAAAGCATTAAATGCAAGAGTAATATGTGGTGTGGTCCACTTGAGCATTGGATCTGCCTCAATTTTGTGCTCCTATATACCTTAAAATGAGCTGAAAGAAGGGATGGACAACATGGATAAACAGATACATCACGGTGGTCCTGCACACAAAACTGCACATTCGTGATAAAGATAGCCGGGGCTAGGACACAATTCACATCCTTGCATAATATCACACTAGCCTATGTGAGGCACTTGAACTCTTGAAGATGATGGTGGGTCAACAATGCATGCTCCCCTTGTTGACATTGACGTGAGGAACTTTAAGGTGCACAATTTAAGAACTCTATTAGGTGGCTCCACATGATTGTCGGACTGGCTCATACTATTGGATTATCATGATGAGCATACTAGTAGGTCCCATTATGATTGTGATCTTTAAAAATGTGTGGTGTTTAAAAAAAGCATGTGGCATATGTAACACATTTATTAAGGTGCCTGAAGATGAGTGAGATTACATGTAGAGAACTTGGAAGAGATTGGTCGTTTCCTTTCCTCTCCCTTGAGAGATTGGCGATGATGTCGATTTTTGGTTGTCTCATAAAGGTTGGAGCATTTAACATGATGAACTTCCGAAGATTATATTATAGATTGTGTAATAGAAATTAAAAGTGATTTTGATGTAGCCGCATGAGTGAAATTTGTAGTTATTTGATGTTCAAGTGCAAAGACAATGACTTGAGATAATCCATTATTAATACTTTATAATTGGATAAATATGAAAGATCATGTCCACACATGGCTCACATGTATATATTGAATGGTTATAATCAAATGGAGCACACATGTGCATTGGCCCACTATTGATTGAGTGGACCACATTTTTAAAAAAATTAAATTAAATTAATTTTTTTAAAAAAATTTTAAACCTTTTTTTTTTTTTTTTCTTCTTCTTGGGTTAGCTTGTTAGTACACACCCATGTCAGTACATACACTCCATGTCAGCCACCCCCGCTAGGGATCGATACCAAGACCTCAAGTGTTGAGACTAGGTATCTCCACTCAGTCTACCAGTTGAGCTATGGATCCGAGTTTAGTGGACCACATATGATCACATGAAATCTTAGTTATGATCAGGTGACCCATGTGTACCACACATAGAATACAAATGTCTAAATTATGGGTCTCAATTTAGATCTATCATGGCTAAAAAAAATAAAAATGCTTATTCTATTATCTCATTATTAGATTAGTGGATTTTTATTGGATGATTAAAATTGAGAAATATCCAATGGTCCTATTTCAAGAAAGTGTTAGAATCAAAGGTTAAGATAATTCAATCAATCTGATTTTTTATTTTTTATTTTACTTTGATTTAGAGACGGTGGGTTCCACAATTTAGTAGGATTAATTTGAGTTATATGTGTTACATGTACAATTTCTAAGTGCCTGTGTATCAAGCTTCACACTCTATCAGAGTATCAAATAACTCTTTTCCAGTTGCATATGTGCAGATGGAGGAGATAAGATGGGCGGTTTTGGCCTGTCACAAGCTCAAGCTGGGCTTGGGCCTATGTTGGACAGAACTCGGTTTAGCCCTGATCTGGCTTGTTGACGGCCCTACTTGCCATTGAAATGTTATTGGGCCCACCAAAGCTTTAGATCATGCTAATGTTTGATTTTTTTTAAGTATTTAAGTGAGACTAACATTAATGAAGGAGTTGGATAGTATGTAAACATCAAGGTGTTCTCTGGGGAAGCAGATTCCCTGCCACCCCCTAAGCCCTTGACCACATGAGGACTGCAGGAATGTCCTGCTCTCAGAAGTTAGGTGGGACCCACTGCTCTCAAAGTTAGTTTGGATGAGGCATATATTTCTGTTTTCCCATCATCCATGTCTGTGTGACATAATCCACCGGTTGGATGGAAAATAACCATTTCAATGGTCCCTAGGAAGTTTTTAATGGTGAGCATTAAATCGCCACTGTTTTCCTCTAATGTGGTCCACATGATATTTGGATTTGACACATTTTTAGGCTCATGCAGTAGAATAATCTGAAAAATAAAATAAAATAGAGGACCAGCAAGTAGCCACCTCAATAGGCAATCTGTGTCCTCCATATGTTGCATCAACTCATATAAATAATCAGCCCAATCCCAAACTTAAGTGGGCCACACCGTAAAATCACTGGCGTGCCCCCCACAGGAGTTTTCAATCTACCTGATTGCTATGCTCAGGTCATTTCATGAAGTTTCAAATCTGACAGACGGAGTAGATTTCACGGGCTTTGTGTGACCCACCCTGATGTCTGTATTTTATTTAGGCTGTCCATCCATTTGGACAGATCATTTTAAGGCATGATAAAAAAAAAAAAAAAGAAGAGGCAAATCTAGGCCCTGTTTGGATGGTAGATTATTAAAATAATGTAGGGTAAAATTCACATTATAATTTTTTTTACTTTAACTGGATAATGCTTGTATCAAATCAAGATAATCTTTTGAAATCGCTATGTAATATGGATAGGCCGAACTGTGTTGACATTGCATACTTCCGTAGGCCCCATCATAATGTGCTGTATCCACACCATCCATCTCTCTTGTATGATCATTTAATTAAATGGGACAAAAAATGAAGCAGATCTAAATAAGACATGGACCTCACCTTAGCTAGCATGGGAATTGAATGCCTTCACCATCCATTTTTAGGGACACGTCTTAAAATGATTTTGCGAAATGGATGGACTGTGTTGTATAACATATATTGACGGAATCATATCCATATTTATCTAGCTAGCGAAATTACTTCACTTATGAAAAGTGGAGATGTGAGACTAATATTACATTTCATTACTACTTTGTTTTCGTTTGAAGTATGGTTGTAATGATAATTATTACCTTTTACTATAAATTATAGCTCGTTATTGTTGGAATCACTAAGGGTGTATTTGAATTACCTCAAATCACAATAATGTGACATAATGAGTAGTAACAAAGTAATAATTATCATAAGAAGAAAAACATAACATTGTTCTTGTGCAATATTTCTCTTCCATTTTCACTACAACATGTAAAGTACTTTTATTGGTTAAATACATTTAGATATATATATATATATATATATTTTTAATGTGTTATATTTATGCGGTTTAACTATTTTACAACATCATTTTAGTACATGCCTTAAAAATGCAGAAGATTCAGTACTTTTGATGACCTTAAGAAGTTTTCAATGGCAAACATTCAATCCCAACGGCCAGCAGTGTGATCCATTTTGAATTTGTGTTTGCTTAGATGTTTATCTCATTCACCCATGTTGATATAAAACAAACACCATAGTGGGGCCATGAAACTATGACACGTCAACCTACATCTACCCATTCATGCTAGGCCAAGATTTCAAAGGATTCCAATGATTTGAGGGTCAAAGAAAAGCAGTAATGATACGAGTTTTACTCTACATTACTGTTATAGGGAAAATATTCTGACCTACCATCAACAGGCCAGGTCGAGTGTTCCAACAGCAATAGGTGCGACCCCATGGTCCAAGCACCCTCACCTCTCAGCCAACCAAGAAGAAGACCCCATCTCCCAATATCGAGTCAAGCTCGACAGCTAGGCTAGGCCTCAATGAATATGCTGGGCTCGACCTCAACAAAAACTATAAGCTTGACCTCAACAAATATGCCGGGCTTGACCTCATCGGATTAGATCCCAACTAAGAAGAACTCAGCCTCTAGCCATCATGTCAAGCTCGGCTCCAATGATAGACTCAGCCTGACCTAGTCTTCTTACCGAAGATATAGAAAGATCCTCACCGTGTGTAAACTCAGAATTCTACTAGAATTTTGTCCTTGCCAAAGTAGGCAAGACCACACCCTACACCACCGCCTCTTCCCATCTATAAATAAGAAGATCCCCATGAGAGGGAAAGTACACACAATCTCTAACCCTATACCCTCGACACTCAACTAGACCCGAATTCTTGACTTTAGCATTGGAGGGTCCCCGGCATGAGCCGGCTCCACTTTGTCCACTTTATCTGTTCCAGGTTAATAAGTCAAGGAGGGCTGACTAAATTTCTGCATCAACAATTACCATGGCATTCTATAATCAAAACACGCTGTAAGATTCAAGTGAACCACCCAACAAGAAAATAATTAAGATAAAATACTTACCACTGAAAAATTAGAAAACCCACTAAAGTTTTGGATCAATCTTATATTTATGTTTCACTTAGTTAGGTTCATCTTAAAGGTAGGATGGCAGATGAACATCAAGGTGGGCTATAAGAAGGTTTCAATGGTGGGCCAACATAAGACTTCAATCCGGCTCTTTTTTTAGGATCGTGCCCTAAAATAATCTATTAAATTGGGTGGACGGCATTGATTAAATACATACATAACGGCGGCCGCAAAGAGCCCCCACCAGGACCGTCCTTTCTCTAGATAGGTACTGGTTGGGTAGCGCGCCATCAGCGCCCGTACGGATGCAATCTCTCTCTACAATCAACGTGGGGTTGCAATCTCTCTCTACAATCGATGTGGGTTCCGTAAAAGGTTGTGGATTAGTTGACCGTTGGCCCAGCTTAATGTATTTGTTGTATATCCACTCAGACCATCAGTTTTTTACTCATTGAAGGACATGGTCAAAAATGAAATAGATTCAAATTTAAAGTGGACCACACTACACAAAGATAGTGGTTATTTAAAAACTTTTCGTGGGCCTTAGAAGTTTTGGATTAAGCTGATATCTATATTTTTCCTTCATCCGGGTTTGTGAGACCTTATCAAAAAGTTGGATGGCACCTAAACATTAGGGTGGGCCTAGGATTTTGTTTAATGGTGAGCATTTAATGGCGACATTTTTATGTGACTTTCATGTGGTGTGGTCCAACTGAGATACGAATATGCTTCGTTTTTGGGACCACCACTAAAACGAGCCGATAAAACTGATGAACGAATTGAATTATCCAATACATTCATCAAGGTGGGCCCACAGTCTGGGACTCACCCACGAAGCTGTTACCTCGGATTTACGTAATCCGCTATCGTTGCCGAGGATTCGGCTCCAAGAGGTGGGACGCGGTACGCGGATTAGCTACCTACAACAGGTTGGGTAGCCAAACTCGCTACTACTGAAGTGACGTCACCAAGTTATTTGGGCTCATCATCATGATGCATGTCTTATATCCACACCGTTAAATCCATTTGGAGAGTTCATATTAGGGCATTATGTAAAAATGAGTTAGATCCAAAACAGTGGAGAGAGTGTCATCCAGTGCACAGGGTCCCTGGGGTATTTTCACCCTCTTCAGTTTTCGATCAAGCAGATATTTGTGTTTTCCTTTCTTTTATATATATGTTTTAACACATGAATAGGTTAGGTCTTAAATAAACATAATGGTGGACATTAGGAAGTTTTCAACGGTGGATGTCACTCTCCCCACTGTTTTCTATGGTTGGGTCCACTTCAGCTTTGGATCTACCTCGTTCTTTGGATCATGTCCTAAAATGATCTTTCTAAATGGATGGAAGGTGTGGATACAATACACACATCATGGTGGCCCCACATAACTTCCTAATGTGGAGCGAGTTTGGCTAGTCAACCTGTAATCAGCTAATCCGCGTCCAAGAGGTGGAGGCGGAAAGTCTGCCACGTGTCACTCGACGATCATCCGACCTATTCGGGTACGGAAGCAGGACCGACCATCACATGTGCCATGCTGGAATCATAAACACCAGAAAAAGGCACACGCACTTTAATTTGAAATGAAGATGGCAGCAACTCCCTCGTGACCATTCCAGATTTGTAGCCCTCGGAATGTACGCCAGACATATTGCATCTTCACAGACAATCGGATCCATTCAAGGTTTGGGTCCACCTTCAGATGGGCAACTTCCCAAAAACCACACCATCCAGATGATGCACAAGATCAGATCAGCAGATCTTCATCGAAAGGGAAACTCGGTATCCGGTTGGCGTTTGTGACAAATCTACCCCATGGTGTTTGTGACAAATCTACCCTATCCATCCGTTTTGCGAGATCATTTTAGTACTTCACACAAAAAACAAGCAGGATCGAAGACTTAAGTGGCCCTCACTAAAGGAAAAGGTGGGTAGGAAAATTCTGACCGTTGAAACCTCCCTGCTTCATACCATTTATAATGTCATTCCAGAACACAAATATTACCCTGATTTAAAACTTCTGTGACCCTATGATTATTTCACCTACGGACGTCCAATCTTCACATTTTAAGTTCACTTGAGTATTCGATGCCGCTTATTTTGCTCGCACACGGTTCGGATCCGGTTCCAAAAGGGATGAGAACTAAAGGTGGCCCCCTTCACATTAACGGTCCATACCAACAGCTGGCAGGACCAATTCATTCGGTTCCAGTTTCAAAACCGAAAACGAACCGTGTGCACCCCTCGGCCTACATCCTGAAATGAGCTCACGAAACAGATGTGGGTGCAGCACCAACACCGTTATGTATTGGCACTGCTTATGTTAATTGTTAAGTAAGTGTATCCAAAACAAGCCAGTTCAAAACTTAGGTGGGCCACACCACGGAAAGAGTGAGGATATGGCTGCAAACTGAAACTTGGGACTGTGTGAGGTTTTGGTTCAGGTGATAGTGGGATTTTCCCTTCCTTCATCTTAGCATAATGTATAGTAGATCACCGTCAACCGAGGAAGGTCTCAATGGCCGGTGTCCATCATCACTGTTCCCAGTGCTGTGGTCCACTTGATTTTTGGATCAATCTGATTTTTGGCATCACGGCCTAGTCTCAGCTGGTGCGAATGATGCAGGGATTAGATGTAGTACACATGCACACATCATAGTCGGCCTCACAGATTTTGTTTTACAACAATCCAGTTAATTTCTATCATTTGGACAGGTCTCAGTAGAAAATTCTGGCAAGCCTACGCCCAAAGCCTGGCCTATTAATGGCGGGGATGGTCCATGGGAGTTTGAGCAAAGGACGGTCCTACTTAACTTCATATGCCATGTGTGAAAGCAAATGAGCCGTACACTTATATCCATAGCTCAAGTGGTAGACTGAGTGAAAGATACCTTGTTTCAACACTGAGGTCTTGGCAATTGGCATCGATTTCCTAGTGGGGGTGGCTAACAGTGAAGTGTGATCATATGACAGTGGGTGTACTGATAAGCTAACAAAAAAAAAAGCAAATGAGCCGAGTTCAAACGTCGGACAACTTAAAATGTAGACCATTTCATTAACAAATGAAAGATAATGATAAAAACGAGAGGGAAAAAAGAAAAAAGAAAAAGCAAAAGCAAAAAGGTTCAAAGATGGAAAACTTTGATAATTTAGAACGGGAGCGGATTAGGTGCGCCCCGGGCCTCCCCATTTACGGTGCAGTCTTGACTGTAGGACTTACCTTGATGCATTTATTGTATATCCACATTGTCCATCAGTTTTTCCATCTCATTTTATGACATGATCCAGTCATGATTGACCATTAAAAAAAATTTCCAGGCCACGAAGTTTTGAATATGTTGATATTTGTTTTCTTTTCATTCATCAAGGTTTGTGTGATCTTATCAATAGTTTGGATGGTAAAATAAACATTAATGGAGGTATTAAGGTTAACTCTGAGAAGTTTTTAGTAGTGAGGTTCACCTAAGATTTGGAATCATACCTTAAAATGATATGTCAAAATGGATGGACGGTGTGGATATACAATACATGCATCAAGTCGTGTTGTGTTTAGCCTGGCGCACCTAATCCACTCCCATGTGGCAGGCAGGGGAACGGAGTGCCTGTTAGCCCGGCACAGAGATATCTATGTGCAAGTGTGAGGGCATAGAGATGTCTATGATAAATCCACTCTATACATCTATTTTGAAATAACATAATAGGATAGGATTTAAAAAATCAGACAGGTCGAAAACTCAAGTGGGCCCTATCACATGAAACAGTGGGGATTGATCACCGGGCAATAATAGAAGTTTTGTATCAGGATGATATTTGTCCCTATAGTTTATGTTAGTGTTAATAATTTTATGAACGGTTTAGATGGCATATAAACATCAAAGTCAGTTGGAGGAAGGCTTCAAAAATAGACGTTTCAGATCCCACTGACTTGTTGGTGTGGCCCACCCGAGTTTTGGATCTACCTGACTCTCACAATTCTATCCTAATATGGCCATTTAAAACATATGAACGGATTTGATTTATCACGGACATATATGCGGACACAACACAAAGATATCCTTATACCCATTGTCACAATTCGCTTCCTTGGTAGACATGGAGCGAATTTGGCAATGTACGAGGCAACGTTGGTACATGGAGAAGTTTGTGACAAATCCACTCTGTACATTTATATTTCAAAACTACAATAAAATCAAGCTTATTTAAAACTTATGTGGGCCATATTTTAAAAATACAATAAAATCAAGCACATTACAAACTTATGTGGGCCCTTGCATGGTGATAACGAAAGTTTTTTTTTTTTTTTTTTTTTTTTTAAATCCTAGTGGTAATAATTATATGAACTATTTGGATGTCATATGAATATCATAGTAAACTCTAGAAAGGTTTTGACTATGAATGTTGCTGTTTCCACTATTTTTAAAACTCTAGTGAGCCATATCACATCACATGAAGTAGTGGGGATTGAATACCAGGTGATGGCATAAGTTTTGTATTAGTATTATATTTGTCCCTACAGTTTGTATGAGTGCTAATAATTTTATCAACGGTTTAAATGGTATATAAACATCAAAGTCAATTTGAGAAAGGTTTCAACAATCGACTTTTCAAATCCTGCTGAATTGTTAGTGTGGCCCACTTGAGTTTTGGATCTGCCTAACTTTTAAAGTTATGTCCTTTAATTTATGGTCTTTTAAAACATATGAACGGATGTGGACACCACGCAAAGATATCTCTATACCCATTCACACAATCCGCTCCCGGTGGGTGGGCACTTAAAATTGTACACGTGTCATACAAGTATTCAAATTGAACTGCCCAAAGTATCAAACAAGTAGCTCTCAAAATAAAATATTTAAAAGAAAAACATGAAATTGAAGGTTTTCGGAGCTTGTTTATGTTCTTCGAGGACTATTGTCAAGACATGATGAATCCACCGTCCACTTGGAATGGCAGGTGTCCCCTGATTTTAAGGACCACCAATCCAGGCATCCCTTTCTCACCGTCCGTTCAAAAGCCGCCAACGGATGTCCAGGAACATGCGTTCGCCTAACGTCTTAACCATGGATATATCATCCATGGCATGGTCCACTAGTTGTACGGTTCGGATCCATAGTTTTTGAAAGGAGTAACATTCTGGCAGCGTGATGGAAGATACACTCCAACCGTTTGGTCCACCTAGTGCATAACTTCCAACCTTTTATGTATATACACCATCCAATCCGTCCAATAGGATGGCCTTATCATGCAGATCACCTTTTGCAAAAAATCTTCCATTTCCAATCATTGAGTGGACACCACTTATATTTTGCTATTTATTAATGGCTATACATTATTTTCATGGTGTGGTGGGGTGGTTTTTGCAACAAGCGATCATTATCCTTATGATGAGGCCTATCTATTTGAAGGGTTGGGCTTCTATTTGTTATGTGACCGTACCTTGTGGTCCAACCAGTTCAACTTGAAATTATATGCTTAGAAATTACTTATAAATTTGCATACTTGCATACAAGTCAAATTAAATTGTCCAAATTATTTTTGGCACCTTAGATGCATTATGAACTAAAAATTACATTTATTCGATTATCTGGCTTTGATATTGGTGTACATTTTTATATTGGTGTCCATTTATTGGATGGTTAGAAATGAAAAATATCCAGATTGTATTTTCACAAAGATGTGTCCACAAATCAGGGGTTAGGATTGTTCGAACAATATGATGTTGGGATTGTGACTTAGATACGGTGATTTCCACAATTTAGTCACATACCATGTGTGCAATTTCTCCTCTTGCATGAGAACAATGGAGGCTTCGGATGGCATGAACAGGTGTGTGTGAGAATCGGGCTATTCTTGAGGTAGGAGTAAGGTGAGCTTGCTCTGCAGGCAGACTGGGTCCATTTTGTAGTCAGATGGAATTCATCAGACCGTTGGATCTCTAAATTTGTTTAAGGGAAAAGGTCCTAAAGAGAGTGAATTTGACATCTACTCTCACAATTGTAGTTTGTGCCACTAATTCATTAGGAAGTGTTTGTTTTTGGAATTACGCATATAAATAGTAGTAAAGAGCTATTATTAACTTTTGAATGGTATTTGTCTGAGAAGAAAATACCGACACAATTATACCTCGAAGACAAGGTCCCAATGCATCAAATCTAACAGGGTTTTGGTACCATCAAAATCTATGGGTCCCTTAGTGATATATGTGTGTGACCCACACCTCCATCTATTTTACCATATCATTATTGGCCATGAGCAAAAAATGAGTGACCCACACCTCCATCTATTTTACCATATCATTATAGGCCATGAGCAAAAAATGAGGTAACTCGGAAGCTCAAGTGGACCACACCACAAGAAACAGGCGGTTAATGGCATCCACCGTTTAAAATTAAAATCTTGGTAGGGCTCACAAGGATGCTATCTATCATTCAACTTCATAACATCCCACTACCATGTATGAAGTGTATATACAAATATCAACTTGATCCAAAACTTCTGTGGGCTTTCAAAAAGTTTCAACATTGGCATTCAATTCCCACAATTCCTATGGTGTAGTCCACTCTAGCTTCAGATTTGCATTATTTTTGGGCTTATGCCTTAAAATGAGCTGGCAGAATGGATAAATGGCATGAATAAGATACCAACATCACGGTGGGCCCCACAATTTTTTATATGTAAATTGTACAAATTGAATTATTTGGAATGAGAAGCCTTACTAACAAGCTAATCTAAAGACTGATGTTATAATTACATAGCTAAATAATCATTGCCCATATACCAGTAATTACATGTGTAAATGACAAAACAAACACCCCCTAAGTTGCAAGGTTCAAAATATCAGGATGTATCATATCCTATATCCATCGGCAATGATAAATTCATTTAGTCATATGTCATAAACATTCATAATTTTAAGTTTTATATCTAGTTTGAATTTTAAATTTGTCTAATTTTAAGTTTGACATATTAACATGAGTCGGTGCAATAGATATATAAATTGGATACCAAATAGTAACCATGGTAATTCCCATGTAGACTAATAGGCAAAGAAGAGAAAATATAGGAGCAGCCTACTTTCCATGAATGAATTAAAATTACAAAAATACTCTTCAACGGCAGACTACTCACATTATATCCGTTACATTCAAACATTGATGTGATACACCAGGCAATATTTTGAACCTTGATGTTGACGTTCTTCCCAGCTCACATGCTAATAACGCTGGAAAATGTGGAAGCATATCTAGAAGATAGGTACCGCCGTTGTCACTCCCAATTTGAATTAAGTACTATGAACTTGCGATTCTTTTCCGTGATCTTGGGATTCTTCACGTCCGCACGTTCATGTCCTAAAGCGGCCACCTAGCGTATACGGTACTTTTTCTTCTATGAGCTTGTGTCCAAGTGCAGGTTGGACAGTGCGGTCTATCTCAGAGCATTATATAATTCATGGCTAGGAGAATACAATCACCGCTAGGAGAATACAATCACCAAGCACAAGTAGATCGCATTGGTGGGCCAAGCCAATCGTAGCCATTAACAGGCCTTCAATTTGGGTTTAGACCGCGATTCAAAAAAAAACATTAAGAGATCTTTGCCAAGGCTAAGCATGTTTACATGTCCTGCCTTAAAATCAAGTTCAAGCCTAGCCTGCAAAACCAATAATGTGACCCAACTCTAGCTCGAACACCCTGATCAATACCTCAAGTGGTAGACTGAGTGAAAAATACCTCATTTCAACACCGAGGTCTTGGTATCGATTCCCTAGTGGGGTGGCTAACAGTGAAGTGTGAACTGACAATGGGTGTACTAACAAGCTAACAAAAAATAAAGTCAAGCTAGGCCGGGGACAGTGAACCAGCTTGGCTCATTAAACCTTGCAATAAAATGCCATAGGAAAATATCCTAGATGCATTTTTTTTTTAATGTATATACAAAGATAAAGATGATTTTGATGAGCTTGACCGATGCTAGGAGCATGTTTGGTTGGATGTATTTAAAGTGATTTGTAGTGTATTTTACACTTTTTTAATATTAACAGGAATTTGTGATGGAAAGGATGTGTATAACATTGACAACAAAACCTTTTAGGTGCGGAAAATGAGATGGATTGTGTGGGTCCAACCATGATGTATGTGTTTTATCCTAGCTGTCCATTCAGTTGGCCAGATCATTCTAGGTATGCCTCCAAAATGAAACAGATCCAAAGCTCAAGTGGATCACACTATGGGAATGATATTTAAATGGTTAGCGTTCAGTATTTTATGTAGTGTGATCCACTTGATCTTTGAATCTGTCTCATTTATGCCTATGCCCTAAAATGATATGTACTAATGAATGGATGGAGTGGATATAAAACATATTATGGTGGGGCCTATCAAGCTTTGACTTCGAATTATCATGAAATATGACCCGGCCAACTTCTCTTCACTTTCGAGTGCATGTGGTGTTGTTTGGCATTTAATTTGGATTTGAAAGAAATTACATAAAAATATATGTAATTATATCAAACCAAACAGGCTCTATAAGATCATGTTATTGGTGCTTGAGATGACACGCCACGCTATCTGTGAGACAAACACAAGGGCTTTCTAAATAGAGTGGAAGTGGACCACAACGCATGCACTGAAATGCCAATTCCTAAAGGACCATGAACGGAGTCAAAATAGGGTAGAGGCACTTAGGAGACAAGATCAATTACCATGGGTAAAAGCAGTTGATTTCACTCCTTATATACAATTACTTGGGTGGTTGTCTAAAAGAGGATAATATTAAATATATAACTGAGATTAAGTGGGAAAGAGTTTCTATCGGCTTTCTCTTTTCGCCCATGCTAGTTTCTTTTTTTTTTTAGTAGAAAAGGAATGTGGATCGCATCCAGCAGGGCATTGAATGCACCGAGTGAAATGTTAGTAAAAAAGCGCCACCTACGTGTGTGTATGCGCGCGCGCGCGCACGCGCATGAGCCAAAAGGCCTACAATGAAATTGAAAATGGAAAAAATGATTACTTCATTCGAGGATTTTTTACTTTTTCACCATGGGTCCCATATATGATACATCCACATGGTGCTTTTTAATTGGCACTAGATGGAATGTCCAGGACCCTGTTAGGTGCAATCCATGTCCATAGACAGGAGAGGAAGTAAAAAGTGATTTCCTACTCAAAGAGGACAAAGTGAGAGAAACTTTTTAAAAACTAAGGGTCTTCACTTCTGTCCTACTTGGGCCACTGAGGTAGGGTTGCACGAGAGCTTCCTAGTTTCTACACGTGTCACCTATTCCTTGTGGGGCCCACTTACATTTATCAAGGCTCAATATCTTGATGGCAGTAATGGCCCGTTTGGATACCACCAAATAAGTTACTTTTTCTACTTACAACAACAAATAAGTGACTTATTTCAGATAAATAAGTTTGGTTTGTGATTAGTTATGGGTAAGACTGAAAGTCGTGCGGGTTTGGTTGAGTTGGTGCTCAACCCTAGCCCAACCCAAGGTTCCTATACCTCAACCTAACCTTGGGTTGGGAATTCTCAACCCAAGCCGAACCTAAGCGGGCTCGGCTGGGTTGGTCGAGTAGATACATGCTAATATTTTCATTATTACATAAGTATATTTTATTTTAATATGTCTTCTTTTTTTACTTATGATTTTATTACTTATATATGTAGTTATTTATCGTAAAGAATTTTATTTTTTATAAACAAACGAGCTAAAATATAGGACAAGTACTCCTTTAGAAGTCGTGTTATGTAGGATGCAATCTATTTGGGAGATAAATCCAACATATGTTGTTAGCTTGAGTAATTGGAAATGGCGTGGACCTCTTAGACCCGACAACACTGGAATTTCTTGTGCGTTCAACACAAATCATCTACTCTCAATTATAATTTATAAGTAACACACACACACACACACACACACACACACACACACACACCGATCGGGTTTGGTTGGGTCGGCAACCCGAGACCTCAATCCAAGCCCAGCCCAACTTTTATCGGGTTGGTGTTTATATAGCCCAAGCTTGAGACCGAACCTGATACATCTTGCCCGAGCCCAACCCAATGTCGGGTTGTTCATAGATTAGTTGGGTTGAACCCGCCCAACTTTCAACCATAGTTATAAGTAACTTTTTTACTTATAAGTACATAATCATTTCAATTAATTTTTTTAGCTTTTCTAATTTTTATAAGTTGTTGAAGAGAGGCATGAACACGGACAAAAGAGAGGAGAAGCTGACAAGCATATTGTTTACCAAACATACTTATCTTCTTAATAATTAGAAACTAAGATAAGTTACTTGCGGAATAAGTAACTTATCTTAAGCAACTTACGATCCAAACGGGCCTTAAATGGCAAGAGAGGCACCCTATGCCCTGTAAATATGTGCTCTTACTTAAACAACACATCATGTATTGGAATGATGCCTAATATCATGAATGTATTTTGAAGTTGTTGATGGATGGTGATGGAATGCTTGAAGTTCATGTGGCCTACTTTATATGAAAACAATGCTTTTTATTGTTTCATAATATTTTTTTCTTATTTAGTTCCAAGAAGTTGTAGTAAAATACATTTTATGTACACATGCTTTAGTTTACTTAATAATTTTAAGTAGATGGGGTATAGTCATCAACTTTTCACTCAAGGTTTTTTTTGTTTTGCTAATTACCTCAATAATGTAAGAAGAAAAGTGTTATCATTACGGTTTTCCAAAGACAGAAATCATTGGTCAAACGCATGTATTTAAGATCAAATGCATGTATTTAAAAGGCATGTAAATGAATTTGTAACAATTACAATTTTTCATAATGTTATTGTAAAAATCTTAAATTCAAACAACAACATCAATATATTTTGGTAATGGGTTAACATTAAAGTAACGTAAAAAAATTATCGTTATGATTTTACTACTTATAAACCAAATACATGAATCGATGGTCAGATACAAATGTTGTTTGTAATAATTGTATATTTTCTTTACATTACTATGATGATTAGTGAAACAAACATACACTTATATTATAAAAGCTTTAATTATAAATAGAGAAGCGAGGGGTATTATTATCTTTCAGCCCTTCCTCTCAGTTTTTATTCTTTTCATATTCTCCCTTCCTCCTCAATCTCACATTGTGAAAATAAATAAATAATACCTATGAATATTGGTATTATTTCTAAGAGAATTAAAAAAAACAAGTTAAAACAAAACTGTTATTTGAATGGAATTAAAGATTAACAAATCCACCAAGCATTAAGATCTTAAAACTTCAATTCTCATGATTTCCGGCTCTACCCAGTATTTTTACTAGTTGCTACGGCACGATCTAATAATAATTATGTGATTCATTGGCTTGCTTGAACACACAAGTAAAATTGCTTTGATAGTCTGTAATTGACAATGGAAAGATAAACATAAAACAAGTCGTGGTTCATCACCATACAATTGTGTTAATAAAAATTTGTCATTAAATCATTTCATTAGCAAAATAAGGAAAATAAAAAACTAAAACGGTAACTTAGTTTTCTACATGTATTGAGATTCAATGCATCGCGCACAAAAAAAACTAAAATAAATTTTATTTCGAGCTTAGAGCCATTGCAATTGATGTTATGGATATTAAAGTCCATTCATATACACTGATACATCATTATCTAAAAAGCCCAAACTTTTAGAGAAAGTGATTATTTAACATGGTATTAGAGTAATATATTCTCTCACAGGTTAGCTCGAAAAATCAAGTATGGCTTGTTGACGGCGTGAGTATTCCTCAACCCTTGCCTAATTTATTTTTTTGCATCTTTATTTTTTGTGCTCCTCTTATAGCCTATTTTAAGGTAGACTTGTGAGACATGTGATGTCACGCCCTGAAATTCGAGTACAAAGTGTGCACCCTCAGACCCGAGTTTCGAGTCGTAATTCGTACACAAAGTGTACTAACTTAATTCTTTAATCATTTTAATCAGAGGTGATAATTACATTCAGTTTAAGTTCCATCTCAACTCCAATCACACATACATAATACTTAGCACCAATTAACCAGACATATATAAATATTGACGACCCTTAAAATAATATAAATATTAAAAATCATCAATTTATTATATCATCATACTATAAATATGTTTATTTCAGACCAACATTGTTTTAATAAAATAAATCTAAACAATTTCTTAAAATCTCAAAATCAATACTAATATGCATTATACGCTAATCAAACTATTCTGACAAATAAATCACATAATCATAAATGGTCTAATGTTGCCACTTCATCTTCAGATAAGTATGACCACGTTTCATATGGGTCGGGTTCAAGCGCGGTAGATCCTTCCGGTTCTTGCGCTACATCATCTGTTAATGACTCATTTGTACAATTTTTTCATCAATAAAAATGTATGCTAGCCGGACTTAGTGAAATAACCCAGCATGATTCATAATCATAGCAATTAAAATAATACAAAAAATGTATATACAATTATATGGATGCAAATGGTGTATGAATGCATCAGATGGGATGATCGTCCATTTGCTTGGGTTGTAGGTCATTAACCCACATCCACCTGTTGGGTAGGTTTCCACCTTTCGGTAGGCTTTGACATAACTCGTATCTGGTAAGGCTCCACAATAATAGACATTTCTTCCAGGGAAGGCTCCTGGGATTGACCATGCATTATGTAAATGTAATGAAAGATGTATAACATATGAATGTATCATTTTCATAATTGTCATAAATACTTGTCTTGATTAGTAAATTCAATTTACAATTACTATTATTCATGCAATTTGGTACAAATTAGCATATAATTTACCACATCATACAATATTAAAATAAAATACTTAAAATCAGTACATCAATCATTTAAACTATTATAATTAAATTATTTTAATCCCAATGAATCATGAAGCATATCGGGTTACTCATTTGAGTTTGGTAGTATTGACTTCGCAAGGTAATTAAGTTGGCTTGAATTCTGAGGTCTTATCAATTATATTATTATTCATTTAGTTTTATTACATGGTGGGGCCCACCTTTGATTAACATCCAAGGTGGCCAAATCTTAAATAATCAAATAATTAAAATTTCAATTTAGATTTTTATCTTTTATTTTCTTTTTAAGATTATAAAATTGAATGGAAATTGTTTAATCGGGGTGACCCATTGGATGATTAAATCATTCAGATTATTGAGATCTTATCATGTTTTGCCTTTATACATTAGATGAGTGGTGTGGATCTAACCACACATACGCCAATAACCCACCTTGACCTTCTACGCCAAGTGATATCAACACTTCACAAAATTTTAAGATTCCCTTATTAAACACTTCTAAATCTAACTAATGTGGCCCATCTGATGGTCAGATTGATTTGAAAATTAGGGCCATTCTATATTTTGGCCTTATGGATCATATGATTCGTACGGATCTAATCTGATTCGAGCAGACGCACACCAATCATAATTATAAAATTTTAGACTTTCCTCACCTTTATATCGTATCTACCCATAATTCAATACAATGAACGTGTGACCGATCCACACCGTTCATTGCATAGATTAAATCAAATTACCTTAAATGTATAAAAATATTAAAAGAATGACAATATACATACTTGACTAAGCTATCCAAAATTCTCTTTATCTGTTGTCGCAGATAGCCTTTTTGTTAATATCTAATTTGGATTAGAACTCTTTTTAATTACTACGTACATTTGAGTGTTTGAATCTTGAGAGATGCAGGAGAGTTAAATGTATATATAAGGTATACGGATTAATAATATATATAAGATATGAGATAAGATAGAGACAAAATAAATATAAAATATATATAAGATAAAAATAATCTTTTATTATTATTATTATTATTATTATTACTATTATTATTAAATTCTCACGACTGTTACATGTGATATCAATACTTATGGAAGTTTAAAAATTATCCTTATTTGTGTTGGTATATATAATGGGTCTGATCGAGACCACGACTTAAGTGGGCTCTATTGGTATGTTGTATCTTGTAATTCAACGGCTCATGATTCAATCTAGGTCTGAAGAATTTGTGGGATTTACTTATGTGTAACATTTTTAAAGGTTCTCTTAGTAGCATGATGAGATATTTTTGTGAGACGTCTTAAAAGCTAGGGCCCATTTGGTGGGTGTAATTGGTGCCTATTGTACAAGTCAGCACCCATTACCCACTAGAAAGGGTGGCAATGTGCCGGGTCCAAAACACTATAGACTCCAAGGCCCGAGCATGGCGGGCCCTAGATTGAACCAGAAAAAAATTGGTTGGGTCCAGGCCTGACCCAGCCCTATTTCCCACGTGAATGCTTGTGGTTCAACCGTTGATCAGGTGGGCTGCACATGCACAGAGAGGTATTTGGATAAATGAAACCGACGGTCTACGTGAATATGTGAAACCCGGCCGGGTCGGGTCGGATCGGACCAAAATGACATGAGCCTAAGCCGGAGCTGAAAATTATATAGGCTTGTGGTTGACCAACTAAATAGGTCTAGCTGGCCGGTCACCAACCGGGGACATGCCCGAAGAAACTAGTTATTGCCCAGAAAGGCCACCGGCTGCAGCCGGTGGCTCGCCCGTTGGGTTTCGAAATATGAAAGCGGCCGTAAGTGGCCTCTAGATACAACCAAAACTCCTGGTGCCTTTCATCCCAGCCGTCCGATCAATCACGTTCTGTTCGACATTTAAGCGTAGGGTTTGAATTGAACACTAGTCCGCCCCTTTCTCTTTCAAAATACTCTCCTATCCTCTTTCTCTCTTTTTTGCAGATCTGTAATGCGCGTATCGCATCGTCAGAAGCAGATCTCTTCGAAGCCACTGCTCTCGATCATGTGATTTCCTGCATCCTCTTTCTATCGAATTCCAATTACATTGATCAGGTTAGGGTTTGGGTTTTGGTTTCCATTCTCTCATTTTTCGTGAATTCTCTGAATGCTTGATTTTTTTTTTCTTCATTTTTGGCAGTTTAAATGTTTGATGAAAGTGACTGCATTTTAATCGGCTAATTTTCACCGTTTGCTAACGTCTTTTTTAAGGAATTAATTAAAAAAATTAATATTTTTTGGTCAGTGACAATCTTATTGGTCAATTAGAACCCTAGTTTTTAAGATTTGCAACTGTTTATGCACTACCTTATTGATTTGTTTACACTCGTTTTCGATTTTGGAAACGGAAATGATACAGAAGTGTACTGTCTCAATTTTCACGGTTTGCTAACCTCTTTTTCCACCTAAGTACGTCATAGGAGAATTGATTGAGTACTAGATTTTGTGTGCTTGGATGCCCCTAGGAAGATGGGCCAGTGGGATGCATTTCTGCCAATTTAATATCTGGCTCAGACAACCTGGTATGCAAAAGGCTGAAAAACTGTTTTCTGGATGATGCGGTACTGATTTTCTGTAGCGCTCAAATGTTTGGCGAAAGATATGGTTAGTTCCGCCAGCTATTCATTATGCACCCAAAGGCACCCTTACCCAGGTTTGCTTGTCTTTGCATTCAATAGAAATGGAGTAGTTTTCTTTTTTTGGTCTAGACTACACAATCAGTTCAGGCTGGACTGAGACCAGTAAATCAGCGGGACTCGAGCCTGGGTCCCCACTCCAGTGAAGGTTGAGGCATTTTAGTCGCTTGATTTGTGCCGTTTTGAACCCTAAATTTGTTTAGGAATTAGAGCTCACAGGAAATTTCAATGATTAGGTATTTCTTGATTATTTGGTAGCATTTGCACTGGACTAAACTGAAGGCCTTTTATTGGTTGATTTGCTGCTGCTGCTGCTGTTTTGAAATCTCTTAGATCTTCATCTCTAACTCTTAACCTTTTTCTGTAACATGTTTTCAAAGATTTGGTTTTGCTAAGTTGCTTGTAAGTTCTTGTTGATGCTTTCATGCTGCTCTCATCGCCGCCTAGTCTTTTATATAGGAGTAGCATATTGTTTTTCCGACATTCTTTTTTTTTTTCCTCCCAAGTTTTTACCGTATTCTGCAGCATTTCTCCATTTATAAGCATTATAGTTGTTCCTATCTTTGTCTTTTTCTTTTTAAACACCAACAATGGCATTTTTTTAAAAGGGGGAAGGTGTTCCTGTTTCTTTTATGTTTTAATTTTCAGTTCAATGTTTGTTCCTCTTAAGAGGAAGCTCTTCTAGCTTTTTAGGGAGGTTGATGATGGTTTTGTGGGAATCTAATCTGGAGAAAGTTTGTGCAGAGAGTGGACTGACGTATGCACCTTCACTTGCATTTGAGGAATAATGGCAAGTGAAAACACGAGATGCGCCAGGAGAAGTGAAGCTATTCCTACTGCACTTGTTCATGGCAGCAGCATGGGTTTTCAGAAGCCACAACCTTTGCATGGGTAATGTTCCAATAGTGACTTTACCGCGATCTGTTTCTCGTCCTTTCTATTTTTTTATTCTTAGTTTGGGTACCTGAGACCAAATTTCTCTTCTCCTACTTGTCTATTTGTTGGCAAGGAGACAGAGATAAACTTGCCTATAAACTGCACCAAATCTGGAACTATAACTCTTTTTTGATTGGGTAGTACTTTCAATGTGGAACATCTAGATTGCTTTTATTAATGTTACCAGTTTGAAAGGACTTTCAGGGTTTGTTGGGACAGTAGAAAAATTGCAGTTTAATTGTGGTTCTGTAGTTTGCAATTTTCAAATTTAGGATTGGGAAAAGGGCTGTTTGGATGCAACAAAGTTACGATGTAATTGCTGTTCTGTAATTTGACAATTTTCAGATTTATTATTAGGAAAGAGAGTTGTTTCAACATAAGGGTTAGAATTTCGAAAATTTGGAATTCCACCCAAAATCAAGAAAAGTGGAAAATGCAGGAACATAAGACGGCAGTATTTCCTGATTTTGAAAATGCTGAAATAATGACTCCCTTATCTTCTTCTTCTATTTTTTTTTTTTTTGTTTTGTTTTGGTTGTTGTTGTTGTTGTCTTCTTTTGAGAAGATAACTAAAGAAAATTCATTAATAAAAAAAAGGGAAATGGAATCCCTGAGTGAAGAACATGGCGGAAGGTCCCTTCCTTGGCCAACTCTGAAACCACAAAGATGTAAACTCTTGGATCCAGCTGGGTTAACGAAATATTTGCCTAGCTCCCAGAGAATTTATGTCTCGGAATAGTGCTGAGAGAAAATGAGGGGAACAAGCCTCCCTTGAAACCCAAAGCGGGAGCTTCTCGCTCGGACACTCAATCCTGATATTGGAAAAATTAATATCGATTACAATCGAATGAACGATTTCCTTAATGGCCAGTTTGTTTCACCAATTACCATGGTAATGTAATCAAAATGTGCAATGATTACAAATTGCTTTATCTGTTTCTTGAAAACATTTGCATTTGACCGCTGATTCTCGTGTGTTGTTTATCTGCAGTAAAATTGTAATGACGGCATTTTTAGATTAGTTTAATATTAAGTCATCACCAAAATACACCAATGTCGCTGTTTGGTTTCAAGATTTTTGCAGTAATGCCATGAAAAAGTGCACTGGTTACAAATTCTTTTACCTGTTTGTTGATTACATTTGTATTCGACTGACGATTCCCATGTTCGGTTTCGCGGTGCTAAAATCATAATGATGACACGTTCCTTTACATTACTGGGGTAATTAGTGAAATTACACTGGTCTCCTGAAAACATCTGCATTTGACTGTCGATTCTCATGTTTGGTTTATCGGCAGCAAAATTGTAATGATGGCATTTTTAGATTACTTTAATGTCAAGTCATCAACAAAATACACCAATGTTGCTATTCGGTTTTGAGATTTTCACAGTAATGTCATGAAAAAGTGCACTGATTACAAATTACTTTACCCATCTCCTGAATACATTTGCATTTGATCGACAATTCCCATGTTTGGTTTAGTGGTGCTAAAATCGTAATGATGACATGTTTCCTTTACATTACCGGGGTAATTGGTGACACAAACAGGCCTTAAGAGCTAGCACCTCAGTCATGAGGGAAGAAGAGGCTATGACAAGGCCTGAAAAATGCAAACTTGACTTCACTGTTTCCATTTATAAGGATACCCCCAAATCCCAATGCTTGCCTTTTTCATCCGGTCCGCTAAGGAAACCGGCGATAATGAATCACCAGGCTTGCATCGATGCCCTAGAGGAACCAGGTGTGAACTTGCCCCCATATAATGTGTAGCCAATCTTTGAGAATATTCTCTACCCGGATTCCTTGACCTTGTGATTTTTGCCCATAGACACACGGACTCAGGAATTCTCTCGGCCACCTTTGACTTGGGAAGTTCCTCGCCCTTAAATATTCTCCTGTTGTGTTCGAGCCATAGTTCCCAACATAATGCTTGCTAGAGTGCAATGGTTCATACTTGTGCATTGAAAATTTGTACATGGACATAGATGAAACTGAAACTAAATCGTCTAAATTATGGGCCCAAATTATTGATGGGAACATCTGCCTCAAAATATGATACACATTATTAAGAAGAGATAATTTTCCAATATGAAAACTTATAGAAACTTTTCTTTCCAAACAGAGCCTTTAAGTTCTTCCAACTTTTTTCCCCATGAGACTTACCAGCTGGGAGGGGATGCTTGTGAATATTGAGAATATTTTGGAGAAATGGGATCACTGTCATGTCTTTGTTTCCCTTTTTCTTCAATTGAATGCATGTTCAAGAAAATAGAAACTATTGCCATTGGTCCAAGGGGCTCAACTGGTATATTGTCGATGCTTATGCAGGAGGACAAGTGGCCCTACAAGGCGCTCAACAAAGGGGCAGTGGACTGCTGAAGAGGTAAGTTTGTATTTATGTGAAAGTGCCCTTATCTCTTTGTTGAATCATGAAAATTAAGATGAGATGTAACCATGTGAGGAATTGTACTTGTTTAAGTGGTGAATGGTATCATGTATTCAATAATGGTATCGGTGGTTGTAACAGCCACACTTATGGCCATCACAATACGGGCCGTAATGGCCATTTTTTTTTAGTAAAAAATGTATCAGCGATTGGCCCATTGCGACCCCATATCAGCCCGTCACAGGCCATTTTTTAAAAATCGGGCATTACAATCCTGTATCACGTAACGGGCACCACCGTTACTGTTACGTAGTGGCCATTAACAGTTTTTGAATACCATGATGGTATCTCCCTTCCATGTTACTTTGAGTGGAATTTGAGTAATCACTTGTACAATGTTGGAAGAGTCAATATGCATCTTTTTCACTTCATTGTGCCATTTTCTTAAAGATAGTTTTTCAGTGTACTGTGCCGTTTTCTTAAAATGTTCACAAAATTTGGTTTATCCTGTTTGGATGCATGTGGACAATGCTGAGATTGTTGGCTATGCTATTGGAAGCATGGACTGCTAGTCCTATAGGGAATGCAAGGACAGGTTGCTTTGAATATCTGTTTCTAGCATTGTTTTGAGCCATATGGAAGGAGGGAAATGATAGGATTTTCAATATAAAAGTGTGAAAATGTAGACCAGGTGGTCGATAAAGTGAGTAGCTATGTTACTTTTTGGGCAATGTACCACACGGAGTTTTCAGTTTATAGAAGAGAATTTCTTCGGGGGGATTAGGAAGTTTTCTTATGTAAAGTGGGTGGGTTGGGCTGTATTTCGCCCTGAGGGTTGTTTTCTCTTGCCGGTTTATTAATAAAGTCTTTCTATAAATAAAAAACATTTCTGGCGGTCAGTTTTCTACTAGGGCAAATCTAATAACTGTTATGGTTATAAGGGCTTGTTGGGTGTATTGGTTTGAGGAAGGTAACCATTGGTTGAACAGACAATTGAGCTCAAGTAAAAGAGCCAAATTAAGGTCAATCAACATTTCAAACTAATTTGACAGTCAAATTGAAGTGTGCATGCTCCCCAAGGCTGATGTTATTGGGCCAGCAGCCATTTGCTGGCCCTTAAATGGACTAAGGTTCTTCAGTTCTCTCTGTTGTATCTTTTCTCAAGTCAGCTCAAGAAGGTGGCATAGCGGTTCAAAGTGGAATCTCGGATATATGGCACACAATACCATGCATTTTTCCTTTTTGGGACTTAAGCACTCACCATTTTGCAAAAAATGTCATCATGAATTTTTTTTGATTCTGTGCTTCTACTTCCATCCATCCATATTTCTTTGGATTGTTTAAAACACTGAAAGGAGAACTTTTTCTTTTTTATGTTAGTTCTCTATCATTAGCTTGGGGTATTCTTTTTCATCTTCAATTTTTATTTTCTTTTACTTTTGGAACTTCAACCATTCTTTCTTTGTTAGCATAAGAATTAAGAAAAATATCAACTTTCAAATTTTTTATCTTTACGTTACATGTATTTGTTTTTTTTTTTTTTTTTTTGAAGACACTGGGTGTCCCCACCTCATTTTTGAAGTGAGACTACTAGTCCATTTACTTTATTGCATGTTCTTAATTTAGTGGTAAATGCATGTCTTCATGCTTGCTCTCCTAGGAATTGGTTCTCATGGGAACTTTGTGAGAACTTTTGACACATGATGTGGGCACAAAATCTGAACTTTTGACACATGATGTGGGAATTGGTTCTCATGGGAACTTTGTGAGAACTTTTGACACTTGATTTGTCTCTCACTATGAGTTTCCTCATGAAACCCCCTAGGCTAACTTTTTGGCCCCATCCAAAAATCTGGTGGGCCATAGCAAAGTGAGAGACAAATCAAGGGCCATCTGGGTTTCCACTTTGCTATGGCCCACCAGATTTTTGGATCAGGCCAAAAAGTTAGTCCTGGGGGTTTCATGAGGTGTCTCAACCAGTGGACCATCTGGATTTTGTGCCCACATCATGTGTCAAAAGTTCTCATGAAGTTTCCTTGAGAACTAGTTCTCATGAGTGCATCTCTCTCTCTCTCTCTCTCTCTCTCTCTCTCTCTATATATATATATATATATATATATATATATATTCATGTAGATAGTTATATGTAATATATTGACTTTATCTTTCTAACCATTGCCTTGCCCCAAAATATTGGGCCAAGGCTATGAGGATGTTGACGACGACGACACTCACCATGTGGTTTTCTGTTAGCCATTGACTGCATGAATTAATTTGTTTTTGTTTGCAGGACACTATACTGTGCAGAGCTGTCCAACGTTATAAGGGAAGAAACTGGAAAAAAATAGGTATCTATATGTTTGCTACCATTTATGGAATTGACAGAATATTTTATTTCATTGCATTTAAAAAAAAATAAAAATTCTGTTATGAGTTCATCATCCATTTTTTTCTTCTCTGGGGATATCTCAATGTTTTAGATTACAGGTTGTCAGTTCCATGTCCATTTTTTTTTTTTTTACCACATTTAAGATTAATTTTTTTGTGGCCATTTTCTGACTGCTATTTCATCACCTCCAACACTTCGAAAACCCTTTCTTGACCAAGAGAGGCCCCAAGCATGGTGGCTTCGCTTCATGTGCTATCTTTTTTAACATTGATCTCTACTTACCAATATCTTTAAATAAGATAGCTTGAAGTATTGCTGCGAATGTTAATTATGTTTTAACCACTTTTTTCCTGGATCTGGAGTGCGGAAATCTGTCAATTTTTGTTTCGTTTAATTAAGAAATTACTGAAGGAATTGTTTCACCTAATGCTGACAGCACTGCTACTTTTTAGGACCCCTCATGGTTGCTTCTTATTCTACATATGGAGAAAGAAATTTCAGTAACTAATCACATCGCGAAGGCATTTAAAACTTGTTTTCCACAATGTTTCTTGGTGTTTTGGTCGTGGCAACTCTATGTTAGACCAAGCATGTATCCAAGACATTGCCTATATACTTTCAATTGATTAGATGCTCATCATATATTGTTTTGCCTTTTGCAGCTGAATGTTTTAAGGACCGAACTGATGTTCAGTGCCTGCACAGGTGGCAGAAAGTTTTGAACCCTGAACTTGTTAAAGGACCATGGTCAAAGGAGGTAAGATATTCAGGATGTAATTTCTGTATTTATGGAACCCTTCCCTATCTTTTTATTTCCCTTTTTCTAACTTCTGTATTAGTTGGTGTTCCCTTCAAAATTTGCATTCAATGCATGTGTTGGTTAACTACAGCACAACATTTTCAACAGGAAGATGATAAAATAATTGAATTGGTCAGCAAATATGGAGCAAAGAAG
Source organism: Magnolia officinalis (assembly GCA_021015155.1). NCBI lineage: Eukaryota > Viridiplantae > Streptophyta > Magnoliopsida > Magnoliales > Magnoliaceae > Magnolia > Magnolia officinalis. The sequence continues at coordinate 17,800,086 of JAJHSJ010000001.1, read as the reverse complement.
TGGTCAACCATTGCACAGGAACTGCCTGGACGCATTGGAAAACAATGCCGAGAAAGGTGTGTTGAAAGAAAATTTTTGGACTTAGTAGGACTAATCTTTTTTTCCCCCTATGAGGGCTTATGTTGTTCAGAAATAGTTTTGGAGGGAATATATTCTGTCCAGAAAAGGCAGGTGTCATTTAGCTATACATTTTACCTTATCGTTATCAAAACATTTTCTCTTGCTCCCATCAAAGGCGTTCTTGTAATAGCAGCAGTATTGTGTGGAACTCAAAAGAAAAGGTTTAAATTTCCTTGCAAATGCGGAGATGGTATATCTATTATGCGTATGCATTATAGGACCTTTTTAAAATTTTTTTTATTTTCTTTCTTTCGGTCATAAACTTCCTTTCTGATTGATTTTACATGTGATTTTTGGTAGAAGGCTTATGCCTCTATGCTTGGCCTTGTAGCGCCTTGCCTGCTCTTTTGTTGTTTCACTATATTGCTTGGAGTTCATCTCTTGTTTTTGTGCCTTCTTTCATCTATGTTTCTACATGTACTCCTTGAACAGAATCTTTAAGAGGTTTCCTACTTTGGGAGTTCATTTGTTCCTTAACATAGTCTTTTTGGGTTCATCTTCTCCAATACTATGGTTTTTGGGGAATCTTCCTGAATGATAAGGTTGTGGTCATCCGACTGGTTTCAGGTTGTGGTCATCTGACTGGTTTCCTGAATGATAAGGTTGTGGTCATCTGACTGGTTTCTTGAATGCCATTGAATGTGTCCTGGTGCTTCAGCACAGGACCAACATTGTTGGGAAGGTTACTTAAGTGCTTTGAACACGATTCAAACGATTCAATTAGTTGAAGGGGTTAACTTGGTGATGTGTAATGTGTTTCTTTGTTGCACGTTGTTGGTTCTCTCTCTCTCTCTCTCTCTCTCTCTCCTCTCTCTCTCTCTCTCTCTCTCTCTCTCCTGTTCTTATGGTAGAAATAGAGGATGTAGAGAACCCAAGCTTTCCTGGGAACCACAAAATATTCTAACCACATTTCAAGCTACAACGTATTTATCTTTCCAAACTTAACAAATATTATTTATCTTTTCTTTATAGTCATAAGCTTTGAAGCTAGCTGTTGCTTGCTGGGTCCTTTACAAGGGCGTAACGGGTCTGTTGTTAGCAGTTCAAGCAAGCTTTCCTGGGAACCACAAAATATCTCTAACCATATTTCAGGCTACAAAGTATTTATCTTTCCAAACTTAATAAATATTCTTTATCTTTTCTTATTATCTATCTTTTCGGCCTTGGTTTTAGCTCTATCCTGGCCTTTAGTGATTCGAGCCACCATTTAGTTTTTGATAAGCAATACTTAAGTGAAGTTAGGGTAAGATACATAAAATATTATGAATTAAATACCAAATGTAGAAGTATCTTTTGTTGTTAGGTCTCTTAAAAGTTCCTGAGATCTTTTCCTCCCATTGCCACCATTTAGGTACCTATAACAAAATTTTACAAGTTAGCTCTTGCAATATCAAGATATCAATTGCTTATTGTGAACTAATGGAATCTAGAACTTTCTCATTAGTAATAAGTGAGAAATTATATGGTCCTGGTGTGCCTGGTCCATATGAATGGGGGCAGATGGTTCACTGATCTGGAGATTGAATGACTGACCCGATGAGCCTCACAGTCGGTGGAGGATGCCACAAAATCTTCCAGAATGGAAGATCCTAACCATCCAATTTCTGGCATTTATGCCGCCCCTTTGTTGTATATTCTCTTAACTGTCCATTTGTAGGCCACTGATCATATGAATGGGATCTTCTGACCTGGGAAACTTTTTGGGTCGTCACCAATTCATGATTGGGCCCATCAGACTAGCAGTCTAGTTCACTGAACCATGTGTTCTAAATTGCACAGACACTGGAAGATCATGGCGCTGTTGATATCCTTATGCAGTAATTATCTGAGTATGGTAAGTAACCAGCTTTGAGTTTGTGGCTGTCCTTATGGTTAATATAGTTTATGATGATTTGGTAGTCATGCTCCACTCGGGAATCCTAATCATTTGTATGCCTGATTGCCAAAGCTGCTGCCTGTAGCTTTGCTGATGTTTGGTCTTTCAGTCATTTCAATTTTCAAATATGTAGTGTCAGACATCTCGTGTCTTTGTTGAATACTGAAAACTGTATTCATCGATTTTCACAAATTGCTGAATAAGATAATGATTATAGTATTATACTCTACATAATTTAGATGATATCCTTTATTTTCCATATCAATAATGTTTAACTAACGCTACATGCCTATTCTGTGGTAACATTTCCTTTAGGTGTGAGTTACCTTCTCATTTCTCTTTCTAAGTTGAGGATGTAGTGTGGAGCTATATCGCAGTTTGTAATAGAATGGCCATGTTGTTTTTTTTTTTTCTTCGATGATCTTGTGACCATGAGAGCATGCTATTTATGTGAAGGAATATTTGTTTTCAGGTGGCACAATCACCTTAATCCTGCCATAAACAAAGAGGCATGGACTCAAGAAGAGGAATTGGCACTAATTCGAGCTCATCAAATTTATGGGAACAAGTGGGCAGAGTTAACAAAATTCTTACCAGGAAGGTAGTAATTAAAGTTTCCAATTCTTTCCTCTTAGTAAACATTCTATCGTTCTTTAAAGCTTGTTGAAAATAATAAGGCTTCCTGTATACTTTGGATCCACTTTTTTCTGTATTATTGTTGCTCTGGACTTTCATCTTTTAGTGTTTGGATAATTGGGTGTGCTTTAAATTGTTGGTGGAACTGATGTTTCGTGGAGTGGATAACCATTTGTTCTGGAAAGTGTTTGGATCTTAGTTGCACAATGCTTCTAACTAGGTGCTGCACCCGCTTCGAATTGCCCTTCAGACTCATGCTCCCGCTCCTGCTTCCTAGCTGTTTATGCTTGCTAACATTTTGAAACAGAAGCTTCCCTACTCCTGCATCTGAGTCTGTTGCCGCTTCGCTTCACACTTCCTGCAACTATAGGCTGGGTCAGTATGTAACTGAAATTGCATCTATGTCTGATATTTCTCTACCTTCTATAGCCAAACTATATGGCTGCATCTGAAATGCAGTGGGGATATTATCTTGTGGCAGAAAAGAGTTCAGCTCTCCCGCCTTCCTAGGGACATCTAAAGTAGTCTGTCTTCTTTGTTCTTCTTCTTTTAGAATTATTCTATTTGATTTGCTTATCAGAACTGATGCTTTTATATTCCGTTTATTCTTTGTAAGCTGAAATCAATCTTTCTTTTATCGTTCATTAGAAGATTTGTTAATGAATGCGACTATTAAAGTATTGTTTTGTTATTTGGTAATCAGGACGGACAATGCTATAAAGAATCATTGGAATAGCTCCGTAAAAAAGAAGTTGGCTTCGTACTTGGCATCAGGTCTGACTGAGTATCAAGGTCCGCCTAATTCGGACCTCTCAAACCAATGCACTATATCATCCTCTGCAAGGAGACAACAGAACAGTGGAGATAGTGGTTTCAGAGATGGTGCAGAAGTTGAAGAATTGTCAGAATGCAGTCAAGGTTCTGCTCCTGTTAGTTGTTCCCAACCTGATTCTGAGATGGGTAATTTAATTCCAGCTCAGGTTAGCGAAGAATTTAAGATTAGAGCAGAAGATGTTCAACAGAACGTGCAAAGTTCTCATTCATCACTGGGTTCTAAAGAATTTTATGCTCCCCTAGAAGAAACCACATTTTCCGTGCCAGAAATGACATATGTTGTGTCCGTTCCTGTGAATTCCTCCAACCACAGTTTGTTACATGGCGTGGAAAGATTCAGCGGTAAAGCTTGTCTATCAGGCACACATGAATTGCCTAGTACCATGTCACCAGAGGTATTGCAGGAATCACCAGGTTTACTAGAAACATCGAAACCCTACACTTTGGGTGTTGGAGAAAACCATGAAACAGAATCTGTTCCAATACAAGGCTCTAGTGGATCCCAACTTCCTACTTCTGGGGGGAATATCCTTGGTGGCTGTGATAAACCATTGGACGAAGTATTAATATCTAACGGTGATTGTGGGAGAAAAAAACTTCCAGAGGCAGGGGTTCATAGAGGCCCTTCTTTGGGAAATCGTGTAGAAGCTTCAAATATCATTGACCTGGATGGCTGTGCAGGTTCTTTATTTTGCCAATCTGACGTACAGTGCTCTGAAATGGCTAGGAGTTTAGCTTCGTGTTCATTGATTTGTCAATCTGACATGCAAGGCTCTGAGACGCCCAAACACTCAACTTCATGTTCATTGATTTGCGATAGCTCTGAAATGACCAGAACTTTGGCTTCATGTTCACATCCATATTACCCTATGAAATCATCTGATATGATGGAAGCATCACAGTATCAGAATTTGTTCACAGTAGTTTCCCCATCACTACTTTGTTCAGGTAATGGTAAACATATATCTAGAAGTGAGAATACTGAAGGTGGAAACATATCAACTGGAACTCAAAACATGGAGTTCGTTACCTACGCATATGAAGGCTTTGTCTATCCACATGGTTCTTTTAATTCTCCCTTCAGAGTGGATAGGTCTGAGGGCTGCATGGTTGCAGAGGGGGATCAAAAGATGGAACCTCCAAAACCCGTGCCAGTGGAAATGCTTTGTTCCATATCTGCAGATGCCAATGAAACCCTTATAAGCATGGATGGAAGCACAGCTGTGCATATAGAGCATCAGGATTCAGGGGGTCTATTTTATGAGCCTCCCCGTTTTCCAAGTTTGGAAATTCCGTTTGTCAGCTGTGATCTCATATCATCTGGAAGCGAGGCATATAGTCCCCTTGGCATTCGGCAATTGATGATGTCTTCTATGAACTGCTCTACTCCTTACAGCTTATGGGATTCACCTTCTCATGATGGCAGTCCTGATGCTGTTTTGAAGAGTGCTGCTAAAAGCTTCATATGCACTCCTTCAATTTTAAAGAAACGGCAACGTGAGCTATTGTCGCCATTCCAAGAAAGGAAGAGTGACAAGAAGGATCTTAACCATGGGTTATTTTCTACGTCTTCCGCCCTAAATATTAGCGACTATTCGTGCCTGGATGTTAGATTTGATGAAAATAGATCTTGTAGAGCCTCTGTATCTGCTATGGATGGTGCACTCCTTTCTCCATTGCATTACCTGAAGAAGAAATCTGTAGCCTCCCCAAGGGAGAAGGAAAATTTGGATCATGCTTCTAGAGACCCAAAAGATGAAGCAGTGCTTCCAGATGCCAGGTCCTCAGACAAAGATTTTGATAAAAGTAATCCTGAGGACAGGATCAAGCAAGGAATTGATGGTTTGGATGCACATATGAAGGCTGATACAGATGTTACAATCCAAAGAGTGAGTTTCCATTATTTTCTTTGTCCTTTTTCTTTCTCCCCATCTTTTTATATCTTACAATTACAAGTACTGCTGTGAGGTAAAAATGATAATTGGATGTGGAGGTGTTTTTTGAAACTTCATTCATTGTAGCCAAATTGCTGTGGTGTACTTATTCTTACAATATTTGTTCTGCCGCATAACAAGCCTTGAATTATATTTACATCTCAGCATTATTACACTACTATAGCTGTCACTCTCTCCTGGCTTAAGCTTCATGGATGCTCTTTCAAGTGCCCGATAATAGTTATGTGATGTTTTGGCCTTAGAACTGTGTTATAACATCTATTCCCATGACATCTTAATCAGAGGAGACCTTTTTTTCTTTGTAGATGTATGTGAATTTTTAAGTATTGTATAAATAGTCTCTTTTTCTTCTTTTACCCTTGAGTTTTCCCAGTTTGGACTTCTGTGAGAGTCTGTTAGTGTCCTGGTTTTGATGGTTGTTGTATCGGATTTGCAAGTATGACTTAAACCAACGGTACGAATGTCCCATGTAGCATTTGTCTGTGTAACTTTCATTGTTCTTTATCAGAGTTAGTTTTGTTTCTTGCTACTGTTTAATGCATATCTTGGTCATTTTTTGTTTTCTTACTAGCCAATATCTTTGTTCTGTTAGCCATTCAAGAAAAGAAAAAGGAAGAAAAAAAGGGGGGAAGACTTGGTTCTATTCATTTTACTGTGAGGAAAATGTTTTTTCCATGTGCCTGTACTAGTTTGCTATCGCCATAGTTGTCAGTTCTGTTAGGTGGCTGTTTTGGTATTCTTGTGGACTGGAAAATGTGGTTGTTCCGTTATTTCCTTTTGTCAAACATACTAAATGAGTTTTAAAATAACAAGGTAAAAATTAGTAAAGAATGCAATCATAATCATCTTAGCCTTTTCTCCTAGAAATTTGGCGTTGGCCTTTAAATTTGAAGATAGGATAAAAAAATTTATTCTCAGCTGGCTCACAAGTCATCAGTTTTACTCAGGCTCTTGGAACCAGCTTTGGCAGAGGTTCACATTGACACAATTATTGCACACATGCCAACATGGTCCCACCACCCAGTATTGGTCCCAGCCCATCCACTGCACACATGCCCCACATGCATGACGGGTAATGATCGAGTAATTGGCTGCACAAAATAGCCAGGAACTCTACATGATCATGATAACACTACATGCGAGCACAGTCATGTCCCATGCTGCATGCTAGCTCGACTATTGCATGCTACCTGCAAAGTGAAATTTGTAAACAGTTGATGCCTAGAGATGAATTCCCTCCTACCAGGTAATAAACACAGCCATCCAAGTGGCACCAACAAATGCACCACCATTGGACTGACTACAGGGAATGACTGAATAACAAGGAGTGGGGCTATCGACGGGTAGGAGTGGTTTCGATATACTGTTGAACCTGTATCTGGATCCGACTATGGGAATTGGTTCAGGTCATGTTGGGTTTTGATTTGGAGCCACATACAAGGTATCAAATCTGAATACGATTGGATTTGGTCATCCCATTGGGTCCTGTCAGGTCTAATTTCAAGCACAAATTAGGAGTGCAAGAGTGGAGTTTGATCCAGAATCGGATCTAAGATCAACTCAAGATTCAAGTTTGGATCCATAACTGGATTCGAGTTTTTACCAAAGCAACCTTTTGTATTTTGAACAATAAATATAGAATTAAAACTAAAAGCAGTATATTCGGTACCAGTCCGACCCAATTTCTATTCTTATCTGAGTCCATGGACCCAAACCTGCCCAAATATTAATTGGGCCCAAAATATGGATCCCCTGCTCTGATTAAATCAGGTTTGATACATGGATTTGGCTATTCATTGACATCCCTGGCAGGGAGCCTGTCGATGCATCAAACACCCTCACGTGCCAATACAATGATGGCCCACACTACGTCCTGACTGTCGGCCCCATTATTGGAGAAGGAAAATTCACAAACAGTTTAGTTTATACAGTACTGACAAGCTTGCTAGCATAGAAATAATAACTCAAGTAAAAAATATAACACATTAACACATAACAAACATTCAAAAAACATTGCACAATGTGCATGATGTCACACATCCTCTACCATAAAGATATAAATCATATATCAATAGTTTATTTGTGTAGCAGAGATCAACTGGAAGAAAATTGTCTTCTTTTTTAGCTGAAAACCTTGTAGCCCACATTGCTGGAAAATAGCAGAAGAAAAGAAGAGGGATACCCCTGCATTACGGGTTGGTACATAAGAGGAACAAAACTGGGATTCACACATTTCAAACCCCCAAAATTTGGAGAAGGTATTATAGGGGGGGAAGAAACCTCAAACCCCCCTAAAATTTCCAATGAAAACAGCTAGCCTGAAAACAGTCCAAAACTTCTCCTGGCAAACTAAACTAATATTTTGGCCAAATTGATAATAAGAGTGTTTAGGTTCCGGAAATGTTTTCTCTGCTCAAGAGGAATTATTCTATTTGAATTTAACGTCATTATTTTTCTTTCTCAGTTGCAGAATCCTACTGGAGTCCTTGCTGAACACGATTCAAATGACCTGCTTTTGTTTTCCCCTCCCGAAGATCGGAATCCTACAAATGGAACCTTGAATAGTGGTGCTAGGACTCTGAGAACTCATCTCTGCAGAAAACTGGATATTACGTCAAACCCTGATGACGTAAATGGCCATTCTGAATCTTCATCAGGAGATCCATGTTTTTCCGGCCTTTTTTCTCCTAATCTTGGTGAAGGAAAGCATGACCGCCATTTGATCCCTCCATTACAGGTTACATATGAGAAGGCTGGGTCGTCTAACAATGATGACATTGAAAACATTAGCAGCATGTAAGCCTCATACATATTTCACCTTTGCCTCTTTTTATTTATTTATTTAAATTATAAATAAGTTCTGTTTCCTTTTGTTGTATATAATGACTTCTTTGTTTTCCCAATTTAATCAAGGACCATATGCTACCATATTTTTGAACTTTCCATAGGGTCTGGATTTCATCTAGATTTGTATGCTTTGAATCATATTTCTTCCATGTGAGATGACTTGTTTGGCACCTCAATCATTCAACTTGGAGAAGCTCAATCATGTTATTGGCTGAGAGTCAGGTCATGATATTCGTGAAGTTATGGTGTGTACTGTCTTAGACAATACTTTCTCTGATTCAGCCAAGCTTCTTTAATGCGAAAAATAATGTTGGGTACTGATTTTGCAGGATAAACTGTTAATTGAAATGATATAGATGTTATAGTTGTGTACTTGGCAGACTATATAGATTATACGAGGAACTATATGGTGTTGGTGCATCAGAATGTGAAGGGTCCTGATGTGCCAATTTGTATGTGAAGGCCATGTGTTGAGACTTCAGAGATTGCAACCCTTGATATGATCGAACCCACAAGAAGGGCATGCCAAGAAAATCTTGCAAATCAGACATTCTAACCTCAGGATTAGTGGCCCACAAATAAATGATTAGGGAGATAACACAACAATGGTCTGAATTTACAGTAACAGATGGGATGGACAGAATCATCCAATCTGGAATAAGTTTTCGTGCATGCTTCATCCATGATGATTTCCATCATCAACCGTCTGGATCACTGAAATACGGACCCCACTCATACAATAATGGATGCATTAGGCCACTATTCAGGTTTTGATGCATTGAAATATTATAGATATATAAATACGTCATGCTATGCTATTGTCTATATTAGCCCAAGAATCAGGTTGATCCACTGGTCAGGGGGGCCAAAGTTTGCAAAATAAATGTGCGGCTTAAAAACTTGGCTAAGTTTTCCAACCCATCCACCCGTTTCCAATATTAGGGCCCACATGCTGAGTGCACTAGATCTATTTTTGGGAAAACATGTAGAAGGTCAGACCAACCTGAAGAATGGATTGGATCTCGCACCTATCTGCCATTCTAGCACATTTGTGGCATGTAAATGAGCTTATCGCACATGCGTGTGCACTTAAGCAAAGCCTACTATAGAATCATAATATGTGAGTTTTCGACCATTTGCATTTAGCTGATTCAGCATGTGCGACAGCTTATGCAACATTGCAAATGATTGTCATTTTTCCATTTATAGTGTAGTATATCTCACATTATCTACACTGGAAGCATTTTTCTCATCACCATCTTCAAAAGCTTTCTCCCAGCTATTTGGGGTCGGCTTTGTGGAATGAAAAATTTACCTTTTTATTTTTATTGAATGGAAACTTCACTTTACAAATGGCACTGTACTTCTGTAAACATTGAACTTTTCAACTGTCATTTATGAGTGCCGTTAATCTTGAGCCCAAAATTAAGGAATTTTGTTTCCATGTGTATGACGCATTATTTTGCATGTGTTTTCCATTACTAAAGATTGTCGAGTCCACAATAGTGCTTTTTACTTGTTTTGACATCTGTTTGTATTTGCAACAGCTTTGCTGACACCCCTGGCATCAAAAGAGGTATTGAGTCTCCTTCAGCTTGGAAGTCACCTTGGTTCATGAATTCTCTTCTACGAGGACAGAAATTTGACACAGACATATCATTCGAGGTACTAAACATGTAGTTTTGTTCTCTGCAATGTATAGAAATATGTGATGTACATGAAGTAATCCAGACGACTTAATGATAGGATAAGCAGTCTATTAAAAGTTATCAATGCATGCATGAAACAAAATAGTCCAGGCTTTAAGAGTTATGATCCTACTATGTACATGTGGGAAGTGAACCTGCACATCGCATTGGAGTCAAAATCCATGGTTTGGAGTTGTCTTTGAGATTTCTATGAATTCCTTTAAGTTGGGAGACTCTGGTTGGCTGACATGGTGAATCAACCGGGGTCTTGCATGAGTTGGTTCACTTTTTCAAAACTCCACCGAGTCAAAATGGTGTAAAAGAAAGTCATGTAAGAGGAGAAAAAAAGAGAAGAAAACTGCTAGGCGGATCTTATGTGTGATGCATATGCTCGACGATCCTCACACCAGTGCAGGGTTTCTCAGAATTAAGGATCTATTGCTCTGATACCATGTCAAAAATGTCGGAATGAAGAAAGAATCCTATTCCATTCAAAAGCAAAAAGAATAGTGTCACACTAAACCTAAATACAGTACAATTGTGCAAAAAGACAACTATCCCCTTACAATCAACCACACCAGCAATAGGGTCTCTCAGAGCTAATGATCTATTGCTCTGCTACTATGTAAAGAAACCATCAGAATGAAGAAAGAATCCAATTCCATTCAAAAAGCAAAAAGAATAGCATCACACTTAAGCTAAATACAATACAAGCAAAAAGACCACTATACCCTTACAACAACAAATAATGTGAAAATTCAAATGACTGATAGGCTTCAGACTAATCCTACTACACTGCATAAAACATAAAATCTATCACTTCATCCTAAACACTTATGCTTTTATAAAACATAAAAGCTGGAGAATGAAGATCTAGGGCTCCCAAGCTTGTCAACAATATACTGAAAGCGAACTCTTCTAACTCCTTTCGGCTACGAGGCAAGACGTGATGGTTTTAAACACCTAAATACCCCAAGTCCACCAAATTGGCTCAGGAATTGGGCGAGTTAACAATAAAATTTAAAAGGGGAAACAGGAAATTGAAGAGTCATGAGACTAACAACCCTTATTACTTTAGGGTCTCTCTCTCACCAGCTCATTCTCAGATGCACATATACCTCAACAAAGAAATGTTGCTTATACACATTGTTGTTAAGGCCTTAGACTTGAAGAAGTTAATATGCTTACCAGAGCGTTTTTTGCTAATGAACTATCGTGTTGTAATTTTTTCTCAAGCATGCATGAGGACTAACTATCGTCCTAGAGCTACATTCATAATTTGATTAGTTCCTCTCAACCATGTTTCATAGTCTGCATAAGTTTGTTCTCTGGGCTGGAAAGTTTAGTGGAAAGAAATGGTGTGGCTGTGCATGACCCACTTCAATTATCATATGGTTGATTTTGTGAGGAAAACTTTTGGAGTCGGCTGGATCTCTTATTTCACTGGATAGGTGAAAAGTGAACTAGTTAGGTGATTCCTGAGAGAGGCCCATATTGTGACATCCTCTAATCTCCACTGCACGTGGAAACCATTCACTTGACAAGACTTGCTGAGCATGAGACACGTTTAACAACATGTATCGTAAGATCCTAATTGTATGTCATGTGGAGCAATTGGCCACTTCTATTTAACAGTTCATGTGCAGGCCAGAGATTGGATAGCTAGGATATTTTGGTCAGTGCAACTTTCCACCGTTGCACTGCAGGGCCCTCTCAGTGAATGGTTCTGATTACAGAGGGTGGTGCTGTGCATGGTGGAGGTTGGAGCAGGTTACAATTTGGGTTTTTGTTGTACTCACTGGAATTATTTTTCTCCTTCGAGCACTTGTTGATGGGTTTTATCTTTTCCTTTTGTTTTCCCCTTATCTAATTTCTTGCAGGAGATAGGATACTTCTTCAGTCCTGGAGAAAGAACCTATGATGCGATTGGGCTGATGAGGCAGTTAAATGAACAGTCTGCTGCTGCATTGGCTGAGGCTCGGGAGGTTCTTGCAAGTGGAGATACTGGAGCGGCAGATTCACATGCAAATGAAAGATGCCGTTCTGTTCAAAATCCATTGGAAGAGGATAATCAGTTCCTAGACAATGAGGTCGAAAATCTCATTTCTTTCCCACCTGGCGCCTTGGTATGATCTCCATATCCTTTTTATACTTTTCTTGAAGAAATTATTTTATTTCCTCCTTGTTGTCAATACTCATATTGTCTAGCTTGGCTGCCCCTCACAGCCCTCATATGCACCTAGGCACCTGGAACTTGTGCTCAAGCCATTTCCATGGGGGCCATTCTCAGTCTTGATGATTGCCCATGGTTCAAGGGACTGACTAGGCAATTGCCTAGTAACTTACCCAAGGTTTACATAGATCGTTAGTCACTCTGGTATGTAGTAAGGGAACCGGTATGCGGCATTCTACTCCCCCCCAGTACGTGTTGCGCTAGGGGTAGGGTCATGTTGGGTCCCTTGAATACATACACTAAGTATATGCAAATATAGCTTTATATACGAATTGATGTTGTAATTTATATATGAAATGATGAATATTGTGATAGATCCTACATATGTAATATTATATTATATGCATGCCATTGTATACATCTAAGTATAAATATGTACATTTTAAATATTAGTTTACATCACAATTTAATCAACACTAAGAGCATAGAATCATAATTTTGGATTGGTAAAAATAATGATCCGGGTTGCAAATAACCCCGAACCCAGATCACAAGATTTGGAATAGAAAACGTTGGGGGATGGAAATTTAGGTAAAACATTGCTTTTACCCCACCACCTAGTGCCCAATGCTCGTGGAAATGGAAATGAGTGTTCTTGTTTGTGTGTGGGTGTGCACGTTTCCTTAATCCTCTTAACCCCAAAAACTTCCTCATCAATCTTTATGAAATCTAATTTATTGGAATCCTGTCAATTGTGTTCTTAGGGTTTCTTTTTTAATTTTTAATTTTATTTTTAAAATCTTGTGTTAGGTTGTCCTCGAGTTTTTTGTTGGACCTTCTCTCAGCCCACGGCACCTCTCCATGCACATCACTAATTTGGTCACATATGCCAAATGTGTACGTATATGGGACATTGGAGAAGTTGGGTCCCATGGTGCAGATGCTTCGCCATTCCTGCACCCAAATCTAATATGCTTCACTTCATGCTTTGTGCAACTATAGAAGTGCCTGATGATGATTTTTCGGCGTTGTCATCTAACATGGCACACATGCACGACTACAACCCATGCCAAACTGGCAGGTGTGGAGCATGTAGAGGTCGCATGCGGGCTTAGAAGAGCTCTTTAATTCTAAATACTGGGTAGCATGTATTTACCATGTGAAGGTTATGACTGGCGATGGTTTTTGTATGATTTACAAGGCATTATATCTGATTGTTATGTTAGATATCTTGTTTATACCTACATTATGAGTTACTTCCATATTTTTGTTTACTTCCATATCATCTATGCATGTATTTGCTACTCAGTTCCATATTGCTGTTGTTTTATAGGATTTTATTTATCGTATTACTTTCCTGACATGAAATTATTCTCCTGTTTCACTCTCTCTGTTTTTTTTTTTTTTCCTTGTGAAATTTTTACCTATTTGATGGGCAACAAGAGTCTATATTTGGTGTTCTGACTTCCTTGCATGCACACATACCTGCATGCATCCATACATATATGTCTAAACCATTCTTTTATGTATGGGCTCATCCAAAGTAGAGTTGCTTGAATTTCAAGCTGATCAATCAGAATCAGAACATCAAAGTTAACGCATAAGAGCAGTGGACTCTGGTTTGCTTTTCTGGGAAAATCCCAAAACCTGCATGCATGCATACATCTATGCCTGCACCATTCGTTGATGTATGGGCTCATCCAAAGTAGAGTTGGTCGAAATCAATCAGAATCTGGAAATCGAAGTTCACACATGCCAGTGGACTTTGGTATGCTTATCTTAGAAAATCCAAAATCCATCTTTCCACGGAAAAGTCACCATTTGCATAAATCAGGCAAACAAATCTGTGTTGTGTGGGTACATCTGTGTGTGCTCACCATGCACCGATGCGTGTATGTGTGGGGTCAGCCAAAATAGAGTTGGCTGAACTCACTAGCCGATCAATCAGAATTTGAAATTAAATTTAATACATGCCAGTGGACTTTGGGTGCTAATCTTAGCAAATCCAAAAACCATCACACTGAAAAATCACCAGTGCACAAATCATGCAACCAAACTATATCTGCTCCATCTTCAAAAGAATAAAAATCTGTATGTGCCCTAGTTTGGTGCCTTACTGTTGTTATTCTTTTTTCCAGATAGAGCGACGTGTTCTTGATTTCAGTGGTTGTGAGACGCCGGGCAAAGGGGCAGAGGGCAGGAAACCAGATGGGGTAGGGACTTCAGTAAGCTTTTCAAGCCCATCGTCCTATCTGTTAAAAGGTTGCCGGTAGTAGGCTTTGGTCAACTGCTACAGGAAGCTTTTCGAGGGCCCTCCAATCTATCATTTGAAAGGTTATGAACACTAGAAGGTTGCGCCATGCTGCAGCAAAACTTCGCAACCAACTCTTCCAATCCAATCAGGGGCCGCAGTCTGTAGATGATCATCATTACCCCACTGCAGCTTCTTGAATCCGTTCCATCTTTAAAGGGTTCTCGTTAGCGGGTTCTAATGTTAACCCCCCTTTGTAACCTCTCATGGCCCCCGTTTGGGCCGTCGCTTTCTTATGGGTAGTAGAGCCTTCATTTGCATTTCTTCTGGCAGGTGTGTTGTTCTTCAGTGCTCTGCATTGACCACAGTCACCGGCTTCTTCAAGCCACAATGCCTATCTTTTGAAGCAATGCTGTTAGCGTGTCTTATGGTCAACCGACTACGGAGGGTGGCTGTTAGCAGGCTTTAATGGCTAACCTACTTCTGCTGCATATATCTATGTATTTTCTGGTTGCTGTCAAATTCATATGAAATCAATTCATAGCTTGTCTATTGCTTTTGTAGTCCCTTCTCAAATCAAAGACATATTGTATGATTATCTCTTGAAGATAAATGTGTATTTTACATTCCTTGCATTGGAGTCCCTTTCTCATGACGGGTTTCAATTTGATCTATCTTTTCTTAAAAATGAAGAAAAAATCGATGAAATTCCAGTAAATGTAAGGGTTGAGAAAGAAAGTTAAAATCCCTCTTTTTCTTTCATTTACTTCCAGTTCCAATAATGCTCGGGCTTCAACTGGAGGAGTTATTTGATACTCTGGCTCTGTATGCAACTAGATATGCTGGCAATTAGAAATTGTGTAAACTAGGTAAACCGACTAAATAGTACAATCTACCGTAGCTTAGTTACAGTCTAAAAATCAGATTGGTAGAGCAATCCTAACCTCTGATTTATGGACACCTTTTTTTTTTTTTTTTTTAAAGATCATTTAACCGTCCAATAAATGTCTAGCAATCTGATAGTTGGATAACCAAATAAAAGTAATTTTGGTCCATAATTCATCTAAACTGGTACCCATAGTTTGGACGGTTCATTTTATATGCCACCCGTGCAATTTTTCAGTAATTTCAAACTGCCTGCGCATCATCCATCATATTCTGCCAGTGTATCAAAGTATTTCTCTTCAACGAGAGGATGTGATTTTATATACCGGTAGAGTATACTGATCTGTACGCATAATCCAGTGTACATATGGCAGACATACAAACGCTTAATGTATGTTAGTTTCTGCTGTCATACAATCCTCGTGCATGGCTCACATTAGATTCAGAGCATTCATTTGGTGGGTTTTGCCCACTGAATGTGGACCATCAGTCATTTTTCCCTCCGACCATCCATATGTAATCCTTCAGAGCTCCAATCAGGAGGTTGGGGATTAGGAATGTCTAAAACAAGGTAGGGCCCACCAGATGAATGGTCTGGATGTTGTACACGCGTATGGAATCGAATGCTAATAGGTAAATTTTTTTAAAAAAAAAGGTCTTAACAACGGATCGTCTCCCATTCTGTCTGTACACCCACGTATTTCCCACCTTCCAAAGAATGTAGGCCCGAATCCAGGAGGTATTTTAAAATGGTATTTTTAAAATTCCCATTTTGAAACATGTGTTGGTCTACTGGCCCACCATGTTTGGCAGGTGGGAAGATGGAATCGGTACACCGCCTGCAGACTTTTCGTGGGGTAATTTTTTAGTATAAACGTTACCTTCCATTCACTTTGCTTTTTTCTACCTGAAAAATAAAAACTTATTTTTTCAATCTAGACTTTTACTTGTACGGATGATCCAATAAAGATGAAAATACTCTTATTTTTTCAGCCGCTTTTACCTAAAAATCAGAAGTAGTTTTGTCAAAAGCTCTCTTTTCGTGGCTAAAAAATCTACTTAGGTAACATAAATTTTCAGTCGCTCGGAGAGAAAAAAAAAAAAACAGAAAAAAAAAAGTATAAAAGAAAAGCATTAAGGTGCTACCGTAACTTTTTCTACAAAATATGCCGAGAAAAACTTCATACTTTGGCAGGGTGTGATGAATGACAGGCAGGCACTCATAAATTACTTTGAAATTGCTTACGTGGGATGCATATAATTCAAATTAAACCGTCCAATTTATGTATAAAAGTCTAGATGTACACAAAGCAATAATTACGCTTATTTGATTATTTTACTATCTAATTTGATGACTTTATTGGACGGTTAAAAACGAAAAATATCCACTGGCCTTATTTCAACAGACAAGTGCCTACATTTTGGTGGCTAGGATTGTGCAACGGATCTAATTTTTGGACTGTAAGTTGGAGACTGTGATTTCCACACCTTACCCAGTACAATTTCAGTTAATGAATGCCACGTATACCATTCAAAGTGCCTGTGTATCAAGCGTCCTACACTGCTGAAGTATCAAATAACTTCCAAAAATGACATGTTTTGCTGCCAATGATTTCTTATTATTTTAGGCTAGAATTCCGTTATAACGGTCAAAGTTCATGCTATATTCCGGGGGTATTCTCGGAATTCTAGCTCATTTTAGCTCCTCACCTAACGGTTGCAATTGATGGTTGAGAGGGCGTTTTTAACTGAAATCCAGTGACACGTGTCACGCTATCAGGGCAGTCTAATGATAGGCCAGTCTCTCTTCCAAATTCCAATTCCCCATTTCAAATTTTGACTGATAAAAAAAAAAAAAAAAAAGTCAAAATCCCTAATTTTCGGACGCGGATTGGTTACTACCCCACCAGGACCAGATAGAGACGGACGGTACTGGTAGGGGATCTGTGGGGCCCACATTGATGTATGTGTTTTATCCACGCCGTCCATCCGTTTTTGACAGATCATTTAAGGGCATGAGCCCAGAAATGAGGCTGATCGAAGGCTTGAGTGGGCCACAATGGAAAAGATGGGAATTGTCTGCTTATAGTTAAAAACGTCCTGGGGGCTACAGATGTTTTGGATCAAGCTAATATTTACGTTTTCCATTCATCCAGGTCTGTGTGACCTTATGAACAGGTTGGATGGAAAATAAACATTACGGTGGGATCTAGGAAGGTTTCAACGGTGGGCGTCATTTTCACCACTCCTTTTTGTTGTGTGGTCCACTCAACCTTAAATCGACCTTATTTTTGGCGCTATGCTATAAAATGATCTTTCAAAATGGATGGACGGTGTGGATAAAACACATACATCAAGGTGGGCCCCACAGAGCCCCTTGCCAGGACCGTCCGTCTCTATCTAGGTCCCGGTGGAGGTGGTTTCAATTCTCGCTCCTAATTTTTAATGATAGAGGAAGAAAAATGTACCCTTGACTTTTGTTACAATGACAAACACGTCCCTATGCATTTCTTACGGAAATGCCATTTATTAGACAAGGGAATTACAAGAGAGCCATTCGCTTCCGATGGATTGGTGTGCGTTTGTCACCACTTATGAGTTATGCCAGGTAGCAACTCTTCTGCCGTACACGTGGCATACGTGTACATCACCGCTGGCCATCCACATCATGGGCCCCAACATTGATGAAGAATAGCCCAACAATGAACCGATCAGACCATCCTAGCCATTTGATTTTACCAATTAAATTGGACCGTTGGCTGTACAAAGGACCTAATTGTGGACAAATCATAGCCCTTAAATCAATCTGATTAGACAATGATAGCAATCTTACCCATCCATCACTTAGCTCTTCAGATTGCTAAAATTTCTATGAAGGTATCATACAATACTGATCCCAAAAGGTTATACACCACAAGTGGGGCCCACGGTTTAGTGATCCAAACAGTTGATATTTTGGGTCCCTCTGTGGAGATGGCCCATGAAACAGAAAGGCCCCATGTCTGAAAGAATCATGAACCTTCAATAGGAATCCAGAAAATGGACGGTTAAGATAGACAAGACAGCAACAGTGTACATTCACCACAAGAAAAAGGCCAAACGTAATGCAGCTGGGATCTTCCAGTCTGGGGAATTTTTGGTGAACCACATACCAACGGTTTGGATCACTGTAACCGTCGGCCCCACTTCTACAAAATGAAAACCCCAAAAGGCCCCGGCATTGTATCATACCTCATACCTATAACTATAAGTCAATAACCGAGGTCATTTTAGTCATTTTACAGGGGAGAGAGAGATTTCCCGGGTTTTTTGCCACCCTTGACTTTAAAAAACAAACCACAGAATCCAATCCTCTCCACCCTTAAAAAAAAAAAAAAAAACCACCCCCCCCAAAAAAAAAACTACATTTTTTCTCCATCTCCTCA
Source organism: Magnolia officinalis (assembly GCA_021015155.1). Lineage (NCBI taxonomy): Eukaryota > Viridiplantae > Streptophyta > Magnoliopsida > Magnoliales > Magnoliaceae > Magnolia > Magnolia officinalis. The sequence goes on along the minus strand of JAJHSJ010000001.1, from coordinate 17,781,396 downwards.
AACATGCACCCCACATCTCATTGATTCAAAAAAAAAAAAAAGAAAAAAAAAAAAAAATTTACAAAATTTAAAAATTTTAAAAAAGAAAAGAAAAAAACAACAAAAAATCTACCTCTTTGGTGGAACTCAACCCACCAAAACAAAACCAACCTCCAAAATCCACACCATTTTTCTCTCATTCTCTCCAAGCCTCATTTGGAAAATGGGCTCCTCCTCTTTCTCCCCTCCTCTCTCTTGAATTCTCTCCAAACACCCCCAAAAGAAAAAGAAAAGAAAAAATCCATCTTTTCCTACTACATGGCCCTACTATCTTCTTCCTATATCTTTTAACTCGGGTGGCTGGATTCTAATAATGGTTCAAGCCCTGGAACGAGAACACGATATGCATTGCGAGCTTCCCGAGCGTCTGGCTCATAGCCTGATCATGGAGAGCAGAGGTGGCGACGCACCGGTGGACGACAAGCTATCGTCCAAGAGCATGGGGGCTAGGTCCGACATCTCGTTGGAGAGCCAACATATTGGGTCCGCCCTCAAACGGACAGACAAGGCCCCCAAGTCGCGCCTGAGCAAGGAGGGTGGTGGACCGGGTGGCAAAGACCAGGGACCATCTGGCAAGTTGTGGCCTTGAACTAATATAATTTCTTCCTTTCAGAAATGCAGCATGCACACATGGGGCCCAGCCATCTATCAGGTGGCCCTGCTGCATATGTGCCATGACAGGGAAATTGGGCCGGTCTCGTCATTAGATGGACCACACATTTATGTTGAATGAGGATCGTTGGTTAATCCATTTTATCTTCCATTTGTCTTGCACCTGCTTTGCCAACCTGATGACTGGACTAGTCTTATTTTATACCCACGGCACATTCCGGGTCCCTCGTGATGAACAGCCCAGATCTCACATACACATCGACACTGCAGGAAGAACAGGATTAGAAAGCCTTATCTTGCAAGTAGCCTTGGCATTTGTCTAGAATTAGATGAAATTGGAATCATACATATGAATTGGGTAAGCTGTGATCTTCAATTGTCTTCTAGAATTTCGGATAGATCATATGGAGTTTGAAAACACATCAGACATCGTTACTTTCTGCATCGGAAGCTAAAATGAGATTCAGGTTGATTGAAATTATATGAAATTCAAATGCACCTTAGGTCAGTGCCGCATTGTATTATAAATTGGAATCATACATATGAATTGGGTAAGCTGTGATCTTCAATTGTCTTCTAGAATTTCGGATAGATCATATGGAGTTTGAAAACACATCAGACATCGTTACTTTCTGCATCGGAAGCTAAAATGAGATTCAGGTTGATTGAAATTATATGAAATTCAAATGCACCTTAGGTCAGTGCCGCATTGTATTATAAACAATTCTGGTTTTTAGCCTTAAGAGGATCAGCTCTCTCCATGGTTTAAAGACTCGGACTCAATTAGACCCAATCCGGTTCAATACCCGAGTCACCCCTGACTCAGATGAGTCAGGCCGATTCAGCCCTAACTCAGGTGAGTCGCGGATCGACTCATGGCCGGGCAAGTCGGGTCAAGTCACTGAGTCATTTAACCATGGTTCTCTCTATTGTCTAAACCTAGGAAGCAGGGTACAATCTAAGATAGGTTTTTGCCTTCCAAGTAACTGCTAAAATGGTACATGGGAATGCCTTGAAGAATGGCTGCTTCTCATACAGATAACCTAATGTATAACGCAAGAAACCCATGATTTGGGTGGTTATGGCTATTTGTATTTGCAATCCAAACAATTTGGTGTTTTTCGTACGTTTGTCGTCTCCTCATGCATTGAAATTTCACATGGGCACATAAACACGCCCTCTCAGTGGGAACGAAATAGTTGAAAAGAATACTATTTCAATACCCAAAGTTGGAAATGCGTGTAATATACTATTTCAGTCTTGAAATTTTAAAATGGGTGTATGCAAATCAATCAGGGCGGATGCACATAGCATCTTGAAAACTTGTAATTTTGATTTATGTGTATCTTTTTTGTGGGTCTGACTCAGATATGGAGTTGATGAAGGAAAGGTTTTCAAAGTTGCTTTTGGGTGAAGATATGTCGGGCGGAGGGAAGGGTGTGTCATCCGCTTTGGCTTTGTCCAATGCCATCACCAACCTTGCAGGTATTACCGGTCTCTCCGTTTATCTACTCCATTATCATATTCTCAAAAACTTCATTATACCACATTCATCTACATGCCATGAAATTAGTGATTCTTTTGCTGGCTATAGACTAATAGTGTTAGTTTTGGTTGCATTTGGATGCAGAATTGAATTGAATTGCGATGATTTGTTTGATGAAAACAAAAATGACCCAAGACTAGGCTCCAAATTGCAACTACGTTTCTTTGAAGTTAGGTTTGAAAGGAAGTTAAATATAAATTTACAAATGTCTCTGTACCATAAATGAACCAAAAGTCGCAATAGAATTCAATAGTGAATCCAAACACAGCCTCAGATTTCCTTTTTCAACATACCACCTAGCTCATTTTCTAACTAGTAAACTCAAATATGTTGTTATATTACATTCTTCAAGGTGATCTTGGTTGCACCAAATATCATGAAATTTCTAATTTGGTGTAACCAAACACACCCTTATTTTACAGTTTTATATGGATCATTATTTCCTTTGATGGGTATGAGCCCAAATTGCGGAAATTTAATGGGTTGCTTTTGACATTCTTTCCAAATTCTGTGCAGCTTCTGTGTTTGGTGAGCAATGGCGTCTGGAACCTATGTCCGTAGAGAGGAAGGCAAGGTGGAGAAAAGAGGTTGACTGGCTTCTATGCGTCACCGATCACATTGTCGAGTTCGTTCCTTCCCAACAGACAGCCAAGGATGGAACGAGCATGGAGGTGATGAAAGAAAACTTTCCTTTTTTGTAATCATTTATCTTTCCACGATTTCAGCACCTCGATCATTCCAGAATTCATAAAGCTTCATAAGGGCTAGTTAGATATCCCACGATCTGCAGACTAGATGGCCGAGCGGCCAGCTAAAACTAACTATTTTGATCGGTAAGCTTGGGGTAGAACAGAACCCTACCATTTTATTCCTCTTGAGCACTCCATGCATCTTGAGTCATTTTCATTGTATGTTTTTGGCCCTTTTTTGCCACTAGAGCAGATCCCATCATCTGCATTTTGCATATGGGTAGAATGGTCCTACTAACCCAAAATGTGGATTTGTGTGAATTTGAAGTGCTCCATCTAAATGCTTTGTTATTTAACAGATTATGGTGACCCGCCAAAGGACCGATCTGCTCATGAACATCCCTGCTCTGCGTAAACTCGACGCAATGCTCATCGTAAGATACTGACTAGTCTCTATGTGATTGCCTGAAGATAGATGCCCATTGTTCCATGTGAACTTGAAAGATATTTATTTTTATTTTATTTTTTTCCTTCTTTTTTTTTATCCCCCATTCCGTGGTTTTGCTAAAATCAGGAATACCTTGATAACTTCAAAGACCAGAATGATTTCTGGTATGTGTCAAAAGATGCCGATGAGGCTGAGAAGCGACAGGGTGATAAATGGTGGCTTCCCACTGCTAAAGTACCACCTGAAGGGCTCTCCGATGTCTCGAGAAAATGGTTGCAGTTCCAAAAGGATTCCGTGAACCAAGTGCTGAAAGCAGCTATGGCTATAAATGCTCAGGTTCTCTCGGAAATGGAAATCCCTGAGAACTATCTTGAATCCCTTCCCAAGGTAAAAAAGAAAAAGGAAAAATAACAGGAAGGAGATCTTCTTTACTAGGGTTTCTGTGTTGGGCCCATATTGATTATAAGCTCACTTCTCCAAGAAGGTTTTCATCTTCTAAATGAGGAAATTTTCCTTGAGGGAGCGTTTGGTTGCTCCAAGTTTCATAAAATATCATGAAAATTTTCACCAAATTAGACATTAATCATGAAATTTCATGCTATCTGTTGCAACCAAGCACACTGTAAGGCTGTGTTTGGATGCACCATTGAGTAGAATTGCAACGATCGGTTCAATTGAGTGGAAATGTCAAAATTGGGATTACTGTCCTTACTATTTCATATCGAGTGATTAGGTAGACTAGTCTCCGAATCTCAACAATGTTACCTTCTAGTTGGATGTAAAAGTAATGTAACTGTGATCTGAGGGCTACTTCGTCATCGCTAGTGTTGAGGTATTTACAATTGGTCGTTTTCTCTCTATTGCACCAATCACAATTCAATCCGGTAGTGCATCCAAAGCAAGGATTGAAAATTGATTTTGATGTACCCTATCTCGCACCACTGAAGCCAGGCCGTATTGCCCTATATCGGGCCGATACAGCCATATCGGTTATCAGGCCATAAATACTGCTTTTGGACAACATTTCAAATCTTGATCCAAAGACTGCCTAACAACTTAGACAAATAGAACATGTTCATTTTTACTAGTTTACAAGCATGATCGGTTTGTTCCCTTCATTGGTTTTGCACATATGTTATCTCTATATCAAAATCTTTACGCGATAATCAGAAGTATGCTCTTTTTCTTGTTGAATTTTCCTTCTTGGGTAGAATGGAAGAGCGAGCCTCGGGGAGGCAATGTACCGGGGTATTACAGATGAATACTTCGACCCTGAGTTATTCCTCGGACAAGTGGATCTTTCGACGGAGCACAAGATCCTCGAGCTCAAGAACAAGATTGAGGCATCCATCATCATCTGGAAGAGGAAGATGAACAACAAAGATGGGAAATCTTCTTGGGGATCAGCAGTGAGCATGGAAAAGAGGGAGCTGTTTGAGGAAAGAGCAGAGACCATCTTGCTCCTTCTCAAGCACAGGTTCCCTGGCATTCCTCAATCTTGCCTCGACATTAGCAAGATCCAATACAACCGGGTAAGAAGAAAGATTTTTATTTATCATACTTTCCACTACAATTATGTGTAAAGATAGTCGTCACAAGCCTATGCCATTAACTTATGGCATATGTACCATAATATCAGATGTGGGTCTGGCTTCCATGTCTAAGGTTGCATTTGGAAGTATGTTCAAACCACATATACAAAAAAATGTGAGAACTCTACATTGAAAAGAGGCCGTGTTTGAAAAGAAGTGGAAAGTGGATTTCCAATCAATGGGCTATTGTTTCCAATTGAGTATTTTTTTTTTCTGGAAAAATTCTGTCCAATCGCTAATTCAAGACACCCAATTCAGCTTAGCTATTAGAGAATTTAATCAATTTGAGGGTTTTGATTTTATCAACTTGATTACAAGTAGATTAGGTATTTCCTCTCTTACCATAGGTACCCATAGGTTTTTTATTTTTTTTTTGAAAAGGGTACGTTGGTGTTCACAATAAAGTCACAGATCGATTATATCTCTTACCATGGGTACTTTGTGAACGCTAGTTTTTTTTTTCAAAGGGTATATCGAGTGTTCACAATAAAGTCACAGATTGATGATATATTATTATAGAGCGTTTGAGTGAAAATAGGAAACCATTTCAGCTAGGAAGCAAAGTATCAACTTATAGAGTACAGAGTAAAAATTGTAAAGGATTGTTATTAGTTGAATTATATCTAAGCTAGTTAGCTTGTGGGACTCTTTATGGATACGTCTTGTCATTGAAACTCTCCATTTTCGTTTTTGAATACACGAAAAAAGTATAAAAACACATTTTACAATTTTTTTCTTCCTGTGATTCATATTTCTTGATTAGAACTTCTCTAATTGCGATTTTTATCCTGCATCAGTGTGCCATGGGCGATGATACTTGGTAGCGGTATTTAAAGGATGTGAATACAAATACGGGCACAGGACATGCATAGATACAACTAGATCTGTATCCTGCTTTTTTTGTAACTATTTAGAATAAAGCCCAGATCCACTCAGTATGTGGGTCCCAACACTGGGAACATGTGGATGGGTTAGAAAACTTCAGCCAAGTTTTTCAGAGCCTTATATTTGTTTTGCAAGCTGAGGCCCATCTGACCAGTAGACCAACCTGATTCTTGGGATTGGACATCGATATAATGGTTCTTTCCTAATGGATCTTGGACCAATCTCGGACCTATCATTGCCCACGTTCGTGCGCTTATAAAGCTCATAATTCAAGTATATTGTAAGGATATATGAATGAAATATGAAAATATAAAGAAATGAATATCATGTATCCTACCATGTTTGGACTGATTTTCACTCTTATTGTTATTATTATTATTTTAAATTCTAATGGTCCCATCTTTAAATTATCATTAATAACAACCATGTTCCCATATGTTAGAAGTAAAATCGATACCCCTATCTACGTTTTCCTGAACTTGTGTCCATGTTCGTATCTTTGCACATATCCATATCGTCTTATCAAAGGCCATGGTATGTCACTGGTATGGCATTTTCACTACTATTGCATGTTGAAGTATTTGAGTAGGAAAGCTATAAAAAAAATAAAAAATCTTTCTCATATTTTTGAGCACTTATCTATCCTAAAGATTCGATTGATCTTGATTTTGCAGGACGTTGGACAAGCCGTTTTGGAGTGCTATTCGAGAGTACTAGAAAGCTTAGCTTACACTGTCACCTCTCGCATTGATGATGTGCTCTATGCTGACTCCCTCACTCAAAATCCATCACTGGCCGAATCAAAGAAACAAGTGTCATTTTCTGAAACCACCGAGCCGGTGAAGATGACGAATCTTGGAGAAGAGGTGGTGGAGAAGCCGAATTCTACAGAATCTCCTTCTTCGATGACGCTCTCGGACTTCATGGGTTGGCATTTAGAACAAGAGCCAGAGGAGCAGAAGGAACCAGTAAGTAATTTGGAGGACATGTTGAGCTCAGACGATGGGAAGATCATGAGCAAGCCTCCAAACGTTGTGACTAACAAGAAATCTACATATATGGAGAAGCTTGAGAACTTGGGAGGCTTGAGAAGCCCTGCAGCTCGCCACTAAGGAGTCGTCTTATACAGTAAAATGGGAGAGAAATAGAGAGGAAAAAGAGCTTCAAAATTCCAAATGTAAATATGTCTGACCCATGAAAGTCTTGTTGTGTTCTGACTATCCATATTGTTTCTTCCCTCTTTTTGTCGACTGGGAAGCGTTGCTATTGAGTTTTGTTGCATTTGGATGCTCATTTCTTTTGTACTTTAAATGGATTTGTAGATCTGTAGCTACTAATATCTATTGATTTCATATGAGAGAGAACGAGAGCATGAAATCTTCTTGTGAAGAACTGGGACTGTTTGGGCTGAGCGATTTGCGAAATCCACGGATTTCAAATCTCCTCTGTTTGTTTTTCATTGGCGATTGCCAAGTCCGTGGATTTCCCAAATTGATGCCCCCATAAAATCCATGGGTTTGGGCAAAGCCAAATCCCCAAGAAAACTAAAGACTTGCCAAATCTACAAGATAAAAACTTTGATACTTTGGCAGAGAGTGATGGATGATATGCAGGTACTTTGAAATTACTTGGAAATAGCACATGTGGATGTATCATGAAAAAGAAGAAGACTTATTTTATTACCTGACAATTGGATTGGTGGCATTTATTAGAATGTTAAAAATGAAAAATATCCAACAGTCCTATTTCCGCAAACAAGTGTCCACAAATCAGAGGTTAGGATTGTTCAACCAATCCTATCTTGGGATTGCGACTTGGCAACGTGGGCTGCACAATCTAATCAATTATATTTGAATTAATTTATTCAACTTCTACAATTTCTCATATGCAGTCTGAGTATTATCTAAACTCCTCAATCTATAAAATGAAAGACTTTCTCAGATGAATTAAAAGTTATTCTCTTGCAAAAAATGCTCTGGCATTGCAATAAATGCTCCCCAAAAGCATGGATTTGTAGTATGATTCCAAAACTATAGACTTTGGATTTCCCAAATCCATGAATTTGGCAAGGTCATGACTTTACCAATTTCACATTTTCATTCCCTGATCCCAAACAAGGCCAATATGATCTTCGAACGATATGTGAAGTATATGGATTCCTCTCTTCTTAGTGAGAGAGTTTAAGGAATTCTTTAATGTCATTGCATGTTCAGATAGAGAGAATCCAAAGCATGGACATAGAAGACCACAGTCGAATTCTCAGTGAGTGGAAAACTACATAATCTTGTTATTTGGTTCGGAGTGCAGTTTTCCATGGAAATATTAAAAGGTCAATGGTCCAAGGATGAGTGAAGTCTCTTGTAACCTTGGAAATAGACACTTTATCTTCTCAGCTGGATTCGTGAATGGGTTCGTTCCCAATTTGAACATTCATACACACATCATCACCATAAAAGATGAACCATGATATGGGCCACTAACCAATTATATCTTACCACGTGGCCCGAGCTTAGGGGGTAGTTGTGGGCCCTTCTTGATGGGTAGTATGTCACCTGTGGCTGTGGAGTTGAGATAGGCAAGGGTGGACCCACCACCCAATATCAAGAACTTGAGCAACAAGCCTCTCTTGATGAATGGAGCTGCAAATGTCTCAAAGAAGTTTCTCTGCATTTCCATGTCCACATCAATCGATGAAAATGCAATGCATGGATAAAGAGAAAACATACATACATAGGTGTAAATGCATAGAAAGAATTGCCAGGAAGAGAAAGGTAATGCATGTCTAAGGTATTGATACCATTCTTGTAGTTGCTAAATCCCAAGTTCACATGTGCTTTCACTTCTTTTAGTAAGTACCATCATACTTGCATAAAAGAGGAATTATATAGGTGGGTTCAGTGATCCAAACCATTGGTCTGTTGAGCTCTAGTGTGGATGGTGCTGATCTGAGAATTTTCTCAATCAGATAATCGTAACCTTCCAATTTGTACCCTTCAAATAGATGGTCCACAACAGAAATAGCGCGGCGGTCTGCGTTCAACTGACAAACAAGTAACAACTGTACCCCAATGCTTAAAAATGTTTCATTAAAGATTAGATTCCTGATAAAGAAATAAATCCTAGTTGAGATTACACAATTGATGCATTCATCCCAATCTTGTGATTGCCTGTCTTCGAAGGTGTTGGCTCTTCCTTTCAGCTATTTCATTCTTTGCACAAGTCAGATGCCTCTATATCTTATGTTTTTTTTATTAAACAAAAAAAAAAACAACGTAATAATAGAATTTGTAATCCGCTTTTGATGTAGAGCGGGTTGTGGACAGTTACATGGCCAAGATGGATCAGAAAAGGCCCGGTTGACGACAGAAGTGATCCAGACCATCGGACCTTAAATCGGGCGTATCTCACAATCTGGAATGAGTTATCAGACGTAAAATATATAATTTTGGAGTAGAAGAAGCTACTTTAGCCAACCAACCCTGCTATGCCGGGTTGCGCAAGTCGGATTTGCGAAATACCCCTGGATTGATGGTCATTTCCCTATTTTAATTCCGTTTTTACTATAAATAGTAAGTTTTAGTTTGATTATAACTCTTCATTCGTTGGGCTTTAGGAGTTGCGCCCAACGTGAAAAATTCTTAGAATAATTATGAGAACGGTTTGGTGAAGCCAAATAGGACACTTATTATTTTTAGCCGAAAACCTTGCGACATCACGACTGTAGTAAGTTGCGAATTCTAAGAGTTATAGTTATAGTTTGATTCTAATTTCTTTCTCATTGCATGGTACCCCTATTTATAGGGTTGTGAACTCATTTTTATTCATTAATCAGTTAGAATTTTAAAGGGTTGTGAACTCGTTTTTATTCATTAATCAGTTAGAATTTATTTTTATTTTTTTTGCTTTCTTTTCTCGTGGATTCGAGAAGTCTCTGTGAGGAGTTCAGAGAAGTTCCGTGGATTCGGAATAGTTATCTTCTTGAGGAAGACGGTGCTCGACCTCATGTCCTTCCCTGCGTCAACTTTTATTTCAACCATCATGCGAAAAGGATCGAATGGAGAACTGAAAACCAAACTTACAACCCACCGACAACATATATTTTATGTGATTCAGCCCGATGAAAAAATATATTTTATTTTATTTTAATTTTCAGCATTTCCTACACATTTTTATCTAACAATAATTGTGTTGTGTTTTCCCTTCATCCATGTCTATATTAACTTACTAAAAGATAGATCCTTACTCTTGCTCCGGTGGTAGACTCTCAGGAGTTTCAATCTCAAATAAACGTCATGGTGAACCTTAGAAAGGTTTCAGTGGTAGGTGTGACTGTCCCTGTTGATTTATGTGGTGGGGTCCGCTTGAACTTTGGATCTATTTTAGCTCATAAATTTATATAATCTCTTCGAATGAACGGATGAGGTGGATATAACACATACATCATAATAGGGCTCATAGAACTTAATGAATCTGGCTACTCAATCCGTGAGTAGATAATCCGCGTCCGTCTTATACGTCAACTGCGGCTCACGTGCCGATGCATCACACTCACGACAGATCTGTATTCCTCGGCCGTCAGAGATAAATGTAAAATATAAACTGTCGGAGGTTCTCATTCCAACCGTCCATTGCCCTCATACAAGTACTGTACTGCTCACCTGATGATTCGGTCGGCGTGATTTACAGGTATGTGGGCCCAACTAATGATTGGTCGTGATCTTGAACATCTTCAAATAGATGTAAAATATAGGTTGTTGGAGCTCATCTTTTCAACCGTTCATTTTCCTCATATAAGTCATCCCTGGTTTGATTTAAGGGTCAGGAATGTCCGATGTGGCCTCGTTGGCACATATGTTGCGTATCAACTCTCAAAACAGATCTATCACGCGCGTTCAATTAAAAAGCACATGTAGCCCACCAGATGGGCGGTGAGGATTCTCACACGTGTTCATTTTGGCACGTGCGAGAGCCCTTCTTACTGTTTCAATCGATATTTGAATATCGGATTAAGAAATATTTTAGTACTTTTTAACTTTGTTTTTTCGAGCCGTTGACGTACTCGAAAGTAGAGAAGGCTTTCAGTCTGCAGAAGGAATCTGCTTCCGAGCTCTCGAAGATCTCCTCTCATGGCTTCTTCCCTGATGTTTCTGCAAAAACCCATCTCGGAAAACCTGGTTTTTGCAAATCTCGACGGATCTTCGTTTGTATCGAACCGTGTCGGGCGGAATATAGGATTTTCTGGCGTGTCGTATCGGGTTTCGCGGTTCCCGGCCGATGGAAGATTGTCGAGGAGAAGGAGAGCTGTTGGGATTTCTGATCAAACGGGAAATTTGACAGGTGGGTTTTATTTTTCTCTGTTTCCTGAATTTTGATTTCTTTTTTTTTTCTTCTTCTTTTCTTGTTTGTGATGGGTAGATTGGATTGATTGAGAAAAGAGGGGAAAATGTCTAGCTTTTCTTTATTTGATTTTTCTTTTCAATGGTTTTTTTTTTTTTTTTCGATTTTCTTTTTAATGGGTTTCTGAATTTATTGAGAAAATGAAGATTGCATGGCATTGAAAAGCTTTAATCAAGCAAGGTGGCTGCAACTTATTGATCCGACGCAGTTTGGCTGGTGACCCCAACACCAGCTAGCTAGCTGATGGTGTCAAAGCTCTGTGGGCCCCACCATGATGTATGTGTTTTATCCACGCCGTCCATCCATTTTTCCAGCTCATTTTATGGCATGAATCCAAAATTGAAGCATATCCAAAGCTCAAGTGGACCACACCGCAGAAAACAGTGAGGATAATTATGTCCACCGTTGAAACCTTCCTAGGGCCCACAGTGATGTTTACTTGCCATCCAACCTGTTCATAAGGTCACACAGAACTGGATGAAGGGAAAACACAAATATCAGCTTGATTCAAAACTTCTGTGGCCCCCAAGAAGTTTTCAACGGTAAGCATTCAATCCCCACTGTTTCCTGTGGTGTGGTCCACTTGAGCTTTGGATCTGCCTCATTTTTGGACTCATGCCCTATAATGAGTTGGCAAAATGGTTGGATTGTGAGGATGATAAAACACATACATCATGGTGGAGCCCACATATCTTTGACACTAGCAAGTTGGCTGGTGTTGGTGTCACCAGCCAAACGGTGTCCTCATGGATTAAACGCTTAGTGTACTTGAAGATCATCTAATTCATGGGCCTCAATATGTAAAGAGAAAAAGTTCGATACTCTAAAGAGTGTGATGGATGATACACATTCACGTAGAATTTCATATGTGGGCAGACAATTAATTCAAATTAAACTTTCCAGATTATGGGTTCCCTTTTAGATGTATGATGAACCTAAAATTATGGTTATTTAACTAACTGTCAGATTGGTGGATGTGCATTGGACGGTTAAAAACGAAAAATATCCAATTGTTCTATTTCAACAAACAAGTGTCCATGAATCAAAGGTTGGGATTTCTCAACGTGTCCAAATCAGTCGGTTTAAGTTGAGTTCATATGTGCTGTGTACAAATTCTGTCTGCCTGCATATTGTCGTACTCTTCCAGAGTTATCAAATAACTCTCAATATGCAAAACCCATGACCAGAAAATCAGACTGATTGGACAATCATAACCATTCATATGGTGATCATCTGGCGGATGATTAAAATGGAGATGGTCAGTGGTTACAAATTGAATGAGCGAATTCAGAAGGTTAAGATGGTCCTAGCAGTGTGATATTCGGGCAATGCTTCATCAGTTATACAGCCTACAATTTGGCTGAACAAAGCGTTCAAGCATGACATGGGCATTGTGGATGTGTTGATGCACCTTAGTGAGGTGCAGCTTGCTAGATTGCACCTGGACTGTCCACTAGGTCCAGCCTACAATTAATGGGTCATCGTGAAAACACACTGATCGAGCGATTCTAGCCTTCTGATCAATGGTCATTAAAATGGACAGTCAAGATTGTTATAGCAAATGGGTCCAACCAACAATTTAAATCATTGTTTGTTGTGGTCCTGATTATCTTGTCCATAGATGGAAAATGGATGGCTATCAAGGATATGGTCAATGCCAGGTGGAGTAGAATCATTTGATGGTTTTTTTTTTTTTTTTTTCTTGCGTATTGGTCCATGAAGTATGGGTTTGAAACTAACCAGCAATGAGTGGACTGTTCATTGATCCTTACGCAACCGGGAGCACTATAAGTTGGTTTTTTTTAGACTAACGGGCGTGTTTGTTGCAGATGTAAAACACATCAATATATCTGATATTCCTCTTCTGACTTCTTTGGAGGTATATTTTTTACACCAATTCTCTGTATTTTTATTTATTTTTCTTTATCTATGATTTCTAGATTGTCATACATAAATTTCTTGCTTGGTGTTCTTTAACTTAGATTTCTCTAAGCCCAAGGTTGTAATCGTTTGCTTTTTTAGGTGTTTCAAAACAAAGGAAAACTCCTCTCTTGTGTTTTTGAGTGTTTCGAAACAAGGATAAACCACCTCTAAATTCTAGTTCCACATTGGATAGGGTGACTCCCTGAACCTTTGTGTGTTAACTAAGGGTGTTGAACCCCTTCTAGAGTGTGCTAGTGTGCATGTAGGAGGTTGTGCAGGGTTGGTTTTTCACACGCATGTGCTAAGACGGGTCACTCTTGACCGTTTTAGCTTTGTGGTCTAGATATATGCATGTGAGGTATAGATGCAAATAAATAAATAAAACTTTCATTCTCTCTCCTCTATGAGCAAATAATCCTCCAACTCGTCCATTGGCTTGATTTGGTAGTGCAATGAAAGTCAAAAATAATCTGGTGGTGTTCACCACCTATACATTGTATCTAACATTTCCATCGACTTCATCTGTACGGACTACTGTATTGATTGTTGACCATTTGTTCTTTGCCAACTGTCATCATCATCTAAGCCGTATGCCAACTAATTGGGGTCAATATGATAAAAGTTGTGGCAAAAGTTATTAGCCTACTATAAAAAAAGGAAAAAAAGAAAAGAAAAAAAAGAGAGAGGATAGTCAAGATCCAATGGCTTTGAATGCCTCCATGAAAATCATGAACTAAAGCTGGTTAGGTTGGACTGATTCAATGGAACTAATTTCCAATGATGGCAACAAAAGGTTCTGTTCTTGTTTACATCATGGAAGTTGGTATGCATGTGAACCGAACAGTGCCTTGATCGTGAATTGAAACCCAAATCCTCCCTACTCCTTGAAAAGGTGGAAAGAGGATAATTATATGTGCAAAAATCATAATTTGAACTTGATGGCCGATCACATCTACAACATCTATTATGATGATCGTGTGGCCGGAGAAGAGAGACATCTACAACATCTATTATGATGATCGTGTGGCCGAGAGAGAGAGAGAGAGAGAGAGAGAGGAGAGAGAGAGAGAGAGAGAGAGAGAGAGAAGAGAGAGAGGAGAGAGAGAGATAGAGAGCGAGAGAGAGAGATGAGTATAGAGATAGAGATATCTAGGCCTCGATATCTAGTAGCTCGAGATCTAGAGAGCTCTCTCGAGAGAGCTCTCTCTCTGAGATCTCTCTCATCTAGATCTCTCTCTTCGCTCGGCGAGGCTCGTGTGTGTGTGTGTGTGTGGGGCTCATGTTTGTTTTTGTTTCATGAGCTCAACCTCTAGGATGGATTGGATGTTGTACTCCTGTGACACATTGAAACTTATGAGCTACTTGAATAATAACTTTATCATTTGACTAGTTGTGTGAGGCCTCCCTTTTTATAAGTGTGTGTGTACTTCCGTGTATGATTAACTCATGAGTTCATGACTGGCAACATATGAGGTTTGAGCTTCTTTAAACCGTAGTTGCTGCCAAAAACATCATCATTTTTTGCCCTTTATTTTTGCATCATGTGTTCTTCATGGTGAGATGAACCTTTTGGGTGGATTGGATGTTGTACTCCCATGACAAATTGAGAATTATGAGATAATTGGATGCTAACTTCATTGTCCAACTAGTAGCATGTGAGAGCTCCCTCTTTATAAGTACGTGTATAGTTCATTGTATGATTAATTCATGACTGATGCTGTGTGCTTCTTTAAACCACATTTCCTACCAAAAACATCATTGTTGTTGACCCTTTATTGTTCTTTCCAAGCTTCCAAGTCCATTTTCTTGTGTGGGCATGTGAGTGTTGTTGATGTGGGCCTCTGCCATGGATGATTCCAGGGCCTAGGTAAAGGAGGAATCTTGATGTCCGGCAGGCATCCGATTATAAAACTTTTGCCAATCTACCATTGTAGACGAATTCTTCAAGAATGTTGCATGTGCAAGCTTTGGCTCTTTGAACTGGATTTCTGCATTCACGTTTTCTTTGCCATTGGAACCTCAGATGCTAAAATTCAGATGATCCTATACTAATTATTAAAAAAGTTTTCGAAAATCTTTATGTCGTCTGACCAACAATGATATGTTTCCTTTCTTTTTTGAGTTCTCTAATTTAGTTTTATTTTCCGTTTTCACTAGAATGCATTGTAGTCGTGCAGATTCCTTGAAGCAGACATCATTTTTGAAATATCTTTCATTTGATGAATGCGAAGGTTTTGGAAAGGCTAAAATCTACCCAAGAAAACAGAAGGGGTAAGCAGCATTTCCTGGCCATGTATTCGAGCATCTTTGGAGGAATTACAACTGATCCTGCAGCCATGGTGATTCCCATGGATGATCACATGGTTCACAGAGGGCATGGTGTTTTCGATACTGCAGCTATAATGGATGGGTGAGAAAATTACATTCAGAGTTGCTGTGTTTGGCACCAACAAACGTGTTACTGTCTAAGCTACAATTTGAATCCATTCGAAACCTATATGAAAATTTCCTATGTATTTTTTTGGAGGTCTCCATCATAGAGCATATGAGTATTTGGATCATGTAAATTGAGTGGAAATCTTTCACCATGAAGCCAATGACTTTTTGTGCTTTTTTTATGCATTCTTCATGGTCAGGTATCTCTACCATCCAAACCAAATGAAGAGCTTCTTGAGCAGATTTAGTAGTTGAGAAAGGAGGGACTTTGCTCATTGCCATCCATCTTCCATGAGAGACGAAGTGAGCTCATATGTGCAAGATCTGAGCTGTTCATCAGGACGGCTCTGCTACATGTTGAATGTGGACCATTGGTCAATTTTATTGATCTTCCATTTCTTTTGTACACGTGTAGCCCACCCAAGAGCCAGATTGGCCTGACCGTTGGGCCCTGGAATCTAAATGGTGGGGCCCACCTGATGAGCAGCGTGGATCTCACATGCATGTGCCACATTGGCATTTGTGAGCTGTGCCAAACCCTTAGCAGAGCCCATATTTTTTTGCTTCTCTTCAACAGATACCAGTTATTGGTCAATCATTAATTTAGCTTCCTCCATTGTTTTTGCTTGTTCAGATATCTTTATGAGTTAGACCAACATATCAACCGCTTCTTAAGGTCTGCGTCCATGGCAAAAATCAGCCAGCCTTTTGATCAGTCGAGCATAAGAAGCATCCTTATACGAACAGTAACTGCATCAAAATGCCAGCAAGGATCGTTACGGTATTGGCTCTCTGCGGGGCCTGGCGATTTCCAGCTATCTCCATTAGGCTGTCATACACCTGCTCTATATGCTGTTGTGATCCAAGACATATCTCCACCAGATCGGAAAGGCATTAAAGTAATAACTTCAAGCATCCCAATAAAGTCGCCACAGTTTGCAATCGTGAAGAGCGTAAATTACCTCCCGAATGTGCTATCAAAGATGGAAGCTGAAGAAAACGGAGGATTTGCGGCAATTTGGTTAGATGATGAAGGGTATGTTGCTGAGGGGCCCAATATGAACGTTGCGTTTGTGACAGCAGAAAAGGAGCTGGTGATGCCAAATTTTGATAAAATTCTAAGTGGATGCACTGCGAAAAGAGTGTTGGATCTTGCAGAAAGGCTAGTGAAGGAGGGGAAACTTAGTGGAATTAGAGTAGGAAATGTGACTGTGGAGGAAGGGAAGGTGGCTGATGAGATGATGCTTATTGGGAGTGGGATTCTCGTGCGCTCCGTCTTGCAATGGGATGAGCAAGTCATTGGCAATGGTATGCTTCTATGAACTTCTCAAAACCATAGTTGTATATTTGTGTATTGTTTGTATGAGGAATTAAATGGTCCCGCACATCAGCAAACATACTGTTTGTTGAGGCACAGGATCCTGTACACATGACCGCATGTTGCGGGGATCCAAACCACTGATTTGATGGGAAATAATGTAAATTGGGAATGTCCCAGATATTTTAGATCATAGCCCATCAATGTCACCTTTTTCAATTTAAGGAGAACTGTTGACTCAGACTCCAGTTCAGGTTCAACTCAGACTCCATTCCTCGTCAACTCAAAATCGAGTTTTGAGTTTTTTCAGTAAATTTATATAGCTGCTTGGCTGGACTTCGAGGATTATTGAAATACCCTCAAACAAGATAATTTGAAGAATGGGTTTCTTTTATTTAGCAGTTTCTGCACACCCCCAAAAAAAAAAAAAAAATGATTTCAGAAGTAAAATTTCCTCAACTTTGTTAGGTTGCTATCCTTCACTGTTTTTAACGGACTGGTTTGGTATTTTTTGACATTTTCCTTGCACTGCAGTACAAGTTCGCTGGCTTTGCTTACTATAACCAAACAATAACTTTCCAATCATCTGTGGGCCTTTTCATCCTCCCTTTTGGACAGGATTAAGGGGGAAAAAAAAACCTCCAAGAAATTTGATAACCCCTCTTGCAATTTCAAATTGTTTTGAAGTTCATCTTGTATTTCTTATAAAAACCCAAATTATCATAGTGGAGTGGTTTAGCAAAAATCACCCACTAATTGATTTTTAAGCACTGTGCTGTCTCAACCTGAGTTGGAGTCTTCTGACATTCTTCAACTTCCACATGATGATGTTGACAAGGCGATGATGACAACGATGAGAACTCGTGATGATTGTAGCATCTTCATAGAAATCTACGAAGTGTTTCTGATATTTTACAATTTTCTCTTCTTTTGTAGGCAAAGAAGGATCAGTGGCTAAGGCTCTTCTGGATCTCATCCTAGAGGACATGAAATCGGGTCCCACCACAGTTCGGGTACCGGTTCCGTATTAAGCCCTCTTGCTTTATTTCTTCCTTCATCTCTTTCAAGCAATGAAAAGCCAGCGACTAGAAAATGACACCTTATGGCTTCTAAAACAGCTCCATACGGATGAGTCACAGTGCTCGACCTTGAGCTGTCTCATTCTCAAAAGACCTTTTGTAACTTTGTTATGGAAATTAGCCATTGACATTGGAATGCTTATGGTATTGCCTTCCATTACTTCAATTGCATTACCATGTATTTGAGAACAATCTCATGTTACCTGAGTGTGAGTGTTGGGTATCAACTGCATTAAGGAATGGTTTCAGTAGTCCTACGAATCCCAAATTCCCATGATTTAGATATCATTCAAGCTTTCTTTTTCCATTGCCTACTATTGTCGTCGTCGTCATTGTCGTTATCTAAGCCTTATGCCAACTAATTGGGGATCGGCTACATGAATCTTGTTCCACCATTTCCTCTCTATCAAGGACCAGCTTGAAATGTCAGATTGTCAGGATTCATAAGAAAAGGATGTGGCAATGAGAGTGCAAAACTCCCATGGGCTGAGTTCAGCATGCCTACTGTGTGTTGTTATTACTATTATATAAAGGCATTATGGGGTTCTAAGGCATAAGAATCCTGTTGGGAACAGTCCATAATAGTGGGACCATGGTCAGGCACTGATGTCCCACCATGACAAGGGATGACCAAAATGTCTTCCGGATATGAAGATCCTTTCCTTTAAATAACTAGAATACGAATAGAAAATTAAGAAAAAAAAAAATTACAACTTCAATCTTAAAAAACCAAAGATTGGATGGATACAATCTCCCAATCTCTGTTTTTGGGTCACCCCCCATTGAACTGATGCCATCAGATCATAGTTTAAAAACTCTACCCGACTCGATATCCAGCTGAGTCAAGTTGACTCGATTCAACTCTTTTTTTTTTTTTGTTCTTTTTTTCTTTTTTTGGGTTAGCTTGTTAGTACACACCCATGTCAGTACACAAACTCCATGTTAGCCACCCCCACTGGGGATCGATACCAAGACCTCAAGTGTTGACTCGATTTAACTCAACTCAATATCTAATAATTAAACTAGGAACATCATTCTACTAACTTGTTGATTTTGATCAACCTATCTGATAGATTATTAGATAGCGCTTGATTGTAATTGATGTATGTAATATAATATGTGCATTGCACCTGTGGGAGTTTTGTGCTCTCAGTGCCAGTCCACAGCCTAGATAAAGGAGGGTTGCTTCAAGTTGGCCGCCGACATGCCACAACTTCAAACATGAATCTGAACACTACGCAGAAAAGAATTCATGTAACCGACCCCAATTAATTGGCTTAGATGATGATGATGATGACGATGATGACGATGATGAATATCCAACTAGTATAAACATAAAAATGTAATCTAAAAGACAAAAAATAGCATGTGATCAATTTGTAGATCTTGTTTGCTAACTTCCCACTAGTTGCATTTTATTTTTGTTATTCAGCGTCTTAACCGAGCGACTCTGTTTGAATCATGCCAAGCCAACTCCACAAGTCTGAACTGAGTCAAACTCGTCATCAAGTTTCCCAGTGACTTGGCTCGATTTCTGGTTTGAGTCAGGTCACCATGTTTTAGAACTATGACTCATATGGGCCCCACTTGCACGGGATGTCCATATCAAGATGCCATAACATCTCAAAATGCATTCCGTCCCGAAATTCCTCTGTTGAGGATAAGACGATCCAACGTCATTGTCAATCTGCATAAACTATGTGGCATTTGATGGCACCAATGCGATTATTCATAAACTAATGAAGAATCTGATTTCATGAGTCTGCCAACCATGCATTCCATTGAATAAAAAGAGATGCCGCCTTTTGTTATTTTGACCCTACTTTCCATACAAAAAGATATTCCATGAGCATTTAAAAATACTAAAGAAGTAAAGATGTGTGTAGTTTATGTTCGGTATTTGTATGAAACCTTTCCAAACTTAGTAGAATAACCTTTGTAGATAAAGCTAAGCATTTGAGAACAAAAGCTTGTAATTTTCAATGATGGGACATGGGTCCACGATGCCCAACTTGAGTTAGCTGTAGGTTTAGTGCCTATTTGGATTCGGGCTATGGGTGCGACTCAGACAAGTTGACTCAAATTCGGCACTCCCCACTCGGACAAACCAAAGGTTTTGACCGGATTGTATACCTTTGTGTCTGGCTATGTATATGGATTCCCTTCTCTTGATGGGAAAGAAGCTGCAGTGGCACGTCACAAACTAGCTACCAACTGAGCTCTGGCACGTCATGAACTAGCTACCAACTGAGCTCTCATAGATGTAGCATTAATTTTTTTGTACTTTTGTATTTTTATATTTTTATTTTTATTTTGGGTTAGCTTGTTAGTACACACCCATGTCAGTACACACACTCCACCGTTAGCCACCCCCACTAGGGATCGATACCAAGACCTCAAGTGTTGAAACGAGGTATCTCCACTCAGTCTACCAGTTGAGCTATCGATCAGTGTGTAGATGTAGTATTAAATTGATGATGGGTGCTGGACATTTAAAGAAGGCCTGACCGCTTGTTATCGGCAGCAAACGGGCTAGCTCTGCTCTGTCCCAGGCTCGTACTGGGTCAGAGCAAGACGTCTGGTCTTATCATTCATTTCATATAGGATGAAGAATGAATCCATCTGAAGGGCACGGAGACCCGTGATGGCCCAGCTAGCAATCCATGACATGTTGTCCGAGCTAGCTGGTCATGGACATGCGATTCTGACTAGTTTCATCCCTTGTTTATAAAACACCCTTAAACATCGACTTGATAGATTGGCACAAGGGAGGAACTATAAAAATATGTCCACATATGACACGTCATATTTTTTTTAGTGTTCAAAGGTTGATGGTGGCATGTATGTACATGTTGTTGCACGCAACCATCTTGACATTAGGCACGGAAGCATCATTAAAACAAATCAAACAAGCAAATAGAAAAACGAAAAGTACCAGCAATGATAGAGAACAATGATTTACGTGGAAAAATCCTTGTGGGTAAAAACCACGGCACAAAGCAACAGAATCCACTAATAAAACAAAGTTGCAATAAATGAAAGCAAACACCTTGATCCATAGCTGAAGTGGTAGACTGAGTGAAAGATACCTCGTTTCAACATTGAGGTCTTGGTATCGATTCCCTAGTGGGGGTGGCTAACATTGAAGTGTGAAATGACAGTGGGTGTACTAACAAGCTAACAAAAATAAATAAATAAATAAATGAAAGCAACTTACAAATTTAAACCCTAGAGTAGAAAATCCTAACTCCCCTTCCACTAAACCCTAGAAACATTTTTATTCCTTCTTAGAATTATCGTAATTGCGTATTAACAAGCCCTTATATAGTATTACACACAAATTAGGAAACAAGTCGCGCAAAAATTGCAAATTTACGCATTTTGTAAATAGAACCTTCAATATGATTGACAACCATCGATGGCCTGTCGATAGGATCGAAACCACCCTCGATTAGATCAAAGGACTCCACAAAATTGTCCAATGAGTAAATTGGAATTTTGGGGATTTTCTCGATATGATCGAGCCAGGGTTCAATTCGATCAAAGACCTTGTGTAACACCCTGAAAATCGGGGGTCGAGTAGAAACCCAACTCCCGAGTTCCAACACATCACTTGTGCAACATATTTAATGATGATTGTATGTTGTCTGTATTAGTGCATAAAACATGAATGAGATTAAGCCAAATCAGCAAAACATAATCCAGTGACAATTGTAATATGCAAGCGGATGACTGAAAGGAATATATATAACTTTAAAAACCAGTATAGGTCCCAAAGTATGTATGCGTTGTCAGGTCAATAATTACAAGTATTGTTTCAAAATACAAAATGTCAAAAAATAAAATGTGATAGTCCACGATAAGTATAACCCTGAAGCCCCGTCGATAAGAACGGTCTATATAAACCCGCTTGAATACTGCATATATGAGAAAGCATCCTCATCGTCTGTGAAGTCTGGCTCCGCCTCATCAGTCGGGTCTCCATCTGCAACTAGGACAGAGTCTGGTTGGTGTTTAAAACACCGTCGCAGAACGTGGGAGTGAGTGATCAACTCAATGGAACAATAAAGCGAAGGTTAACATGTTATCAATTTAGTCAAGCAGTAATGATAAAACAATACAATCAAATATTCCTAAGTACTCTGATTAATGCAGGAATGGTATGTATAAATGATGCATGCCCTCGCCTGCACTCCCTCTGCGATCTTCAACTAACGGTCGCGCATGTCAGTCACTTCCTCAGTGCTCTACCCAACACCAAACGACACATGTAATACGGTGCATGAGCATGATTACTCAGTTCTTATTAGTCCTTTTCATACAGTAGGATTGAGAAACTAAGGTACCTCCCTTATATCAATACTCAAACAATGATCCATTCTAGGGTTGTCAGTCCTAGTAAATCTCATACGATGTTGCGGTTCTAGGTCACTGCAAATAGCTCGTCACTTGATCAGTGCAGGCCTAGCTTTTACTCTAGTTGCTACGGAAAGACTCGTCGCCTCTACACAGTCTCAGAGTATGCTCGAGATCACAACAAAGGGCTTGTCACCTGATCGGTGTAGGCCGACAGCTCGAATACAGTGTCCCATACCACCGTATTCGGCTCACGAGGCGGTGTTGCTCACTGGACACCACGGGGAGGTTGTCGCCCCAACGTAGGCCGACAGCTCGACCACAGTGTCCCATACCACTATGTCCGGCTGATGAGTCTTAGCGGATCGAGGTACCAAGATTAGCGGGGTTTCCACTGGTGAGTTTGGTACCCTAAGTTCAAGCAGTAACGTCTAAACATGGTGAACATACATCGGGCCAATCGGGTTATTTGACGAGCTCAACTAGCATGAGCGCACGTCGAGCTGATTGACATGAAGTGCGTGAGCACTCCGCATGGCCTAACCACTGTCAACAACCGAAGTACGGCTCAGATTCTTCAGGCACGTCCCGTGTAGTGAAACAAGATTAGCCACCTATTCAAGATCTGTTACCGAATGCTTAGACTATGCCGTAGTCCTAAACACATCCAATTTCAACAAGTATTCATATAAAAATAGTCAAAGTAGTAATAAACACATAATTCTAATCCTACAACCATTTGAGCATGTTATGAAGTACAACATACACAGAAATTCATACATGCGCATTTCATAAGTAAAGCAGACAATGTGGTATTGGTTGCATGTAGAGATTTATACACATAGAGAAGGTAGTTGAGAATTTTCATCTCAACACCCATATAAAGTACCTGATGCCAAGTACTTGCTCATTCAGACATTTTTACGAACACTTAGACTACACTTTTTAACATACACGACGTATGTTGGCCATAACATGTATTGGGGCAAATCCTTTCGCCAAGGAGTTGTTACACATACAACTATTATAAACACACGGCAATTAATAATGACAAACACACTTTCAAATTCCATACGTATACGATCCTTTCTACAAATACATGGAATACACTAAACTCAACATAGTTCATATATATTTGAAACGTGAAACAAACATCGCATTTGGCATGTAAAATAGCACCCACGTCAGTAATAAATCATTAACCAACATTGAAAGCCTTGAAAATCATAATCCATACGTTTATAGTTCGCACCTTACGCCGGTAAATGCGTAACGGATTCGTTTTAGACACTTAGTCTTTGTCAACGGCGGATTGACAACCTATAACATGAATTAGGCTAGCTATTTTATAATTTACACTATCTGAAATCCTAAAACAGATTAGGGTTAGGTTTTCTTACCCGAGTACGTTGTCGGAAACGTTGGATTTGTTATACAGATAGGGTGGCTAAGTGCGTGGAGCAAAGGGATCAAATCCCAAGATAAATCTTCAACTCTCTCTCTCTCTCTCTCTCTCTCTCTCTCTTTCTCTCTCTTTCATTTCCTTTTCCTCTCCTCTCTTTCTTAGGGTTTTAAAATTCGTATAGAATATGAGAGAGAGGGTTTAAGGCCCTTATATAGGCCTAAAACTGATGGGAATGGCCCCAGGGCCAAGGTATATTTAAATTATGTCCAAAGATCGGCTGTTCCGATCGAACAGAGCACTTCTGGAGCCCCATTTTCTGCGTGCGGTCGGACTTAAGCTCCCTGACATTGGATCTAGGTCAGGCTGAGTTTTCGTTCTGATTGGGTTTATAGATCAACCGTGGCGGACCAGTTTCAGTTCAACGGTCATCGACATTCGATTAGGGCCACAAGTACACTAACAAGTGTTGAAAATTTTTCACTGATCCGAGGGTGTAATTGGGTTAGATTCTGACGGTCTGAATCTCTATATTTGGCCCGCAAGCGACACGACTTAGTTTACTTAAATTCGGATTTTATTTCTAAAGATATTCACGTTCCTCACACACTTTGCTCCGGGCGCAAGTTAAGTGTTTCTAGACACAATTAGGACTTGATTTTCGAGATGGTTGTCAAGTCCAACTAGGCGGTCATAATCGTATAGTTTCGTAGCTATCGGACTTTCGACGTGTGGTCCAGGTCTGATACGGAGTTTCAATGTGCTCCCGAGAGCAACCGGGTTTAGAGATGGATCCTAGATTTCAGGGTAATGTAGCGTTAATAATTATACAAGTTTTGGGTCTTGCAGATCGTATTTAAAGTGATTGGTGCTAATTTCACAGGTAAACTAGTTTAACGCTATTTAATTCTCGCCTAATTTCTAAAGGATTTGGTCTTATGTGATTTCTGCCTGAGGTGGTACTCGGGTCTTTGTACGGATTTTTTCGAGGCGTTACACCTTATTTCATCATAGATTAAAGGCACTTGTTTTCAACAATCTCCACAGTAGTTTTAATCTTCATGCTTCACTGCTCTAAACTACATCATCCACCTCTAATCGTCTCTACCATAGTAACACCATCATCGCCTTTCGTGCACACTCCGTCTTTATTTAAATCTTTGCCAAACCCAAAGAAGTCGAATAAAACCTGAACTTCTCTTTAAAAATCATTTTTGTAAGCATATTGGTCAGATTTTTACTAGTATGAATCTTTTCAAGAGTAACACCGCCTTCCTCTATCTATCGGATAAAGTGGTGACGCACATCAATGTGTTTGGTCCGCGAGTGATAAACTAAGTTCTTTGTCAAGTTGATAGTGCGCTCGCTATCACAGTGCATTGGCACGACTTCCTATTAAAGCCTCAACTCATTCATCATTCCCCTCAACCAAGCCGCCTCTTTGAATGCTTCTATCGCCGCCATGTATTCAGCTTTGGTTGTGGAAAAAGCAAGCACAGACTGAAGCTTCGACATCCAATTGATCACTCCACCCAATAACACGAATGAGTAACTGGAAGTTAATCTTTTACTATCCACGTTTCCAGTATAATCAGTGTCCACATAGCCTTCTAGTTTCTTCTCAGACTCACTAAGGAACTCTCATTAAACTTGATGTCATGGCTAATTGTAATATTCCATGTGACCCAGTCATGCCACATGTATCCCTTCACACCATCACCATAGCCAACAAATGTACGCTTTTTAGCCCTTTGGTCTAGTTTATCTCTCTCAACTGACGGTACATGAAAGTAAGCGTCGCAACCAAATGCACGCAACACTGAGTAGTTAACTTCATGATCACTCAACACTTCTTATGAAATTTTACAATCAATCAGCGTAAATGGAAACCAATTTACCAAGTAGCAAGTCATGTCAATGGCCTCGGTCTATAGCTTCTTATATAACCCAGCATTGCTCAACATACTTCGGGTTCTCTCCAAGAGAGTCTAATTCATATGTTCTACTACATCATTTTATTCTAGTGTGTGCCTAACTGTGTTATGTTATATGATCCTCCATCCTTATAAAATTGATTAAATTTTGTAGAAGTGAATTCTCTACCATTGTCAATCCTGAATACTTTCAGTTTCTGCCCTGACTGTTTTTGTACCATGACCTTTCATTGCTAAAAGGCGGTGAAAACATCGCATTTGCGAAGTAAACCCACACATTTATAGAATAATCATCAATGAATGTGGAAAAAAAAAAAAAACGATGACCCCCGTACATAAAAATGCACATACTCAAATAATCCTTTACTATTACATTTTTTTATTTTAAAAAGACAATCTTGAGCAGTGCTCACATACATTCATATCAAAGTTTTAAAAATTGAGAACTAAACCATTATCAAGTAGTACCTTCATACCGTGCTTGCTCATGTGGCTCAGGCATGCATGCCACAAATGCGCTGATATAAAGTTTGCTACTACCATTATAGCTCCATTCGATATAGTGCTACTGATCAACCTGTAGAGGTTTCCGCTTCTGTGTGCCTTCATTACAATGAGTGTCCCTTAAGAAACTTTCAGAACACCATCGTAGCAAGAGAACTTGCATCCATGAGCATCAAGCGCTCCCAGAGATAACAGATTCTTCTTCAGATCCGGAACATGTTTCACATATGCCAATGTACACTCCACCCCATTGAACATTCGCATGCAGATCGAACCAATCCCAACCATCTTAGAGGCGTGATGATTGCCCATAAGTACCGAACAACCATCAAACTTATTGTACGTGATGAACTAACTTCGGTGAGTACACATGTGATATTGTAGACACCCCACCCAGGCTAACATCTTGAAGAGGGAAGGACAATCCGGGCCATGATCAACAACCCGAACCCGAAACCCAATCCTGAAACCCTAATCCAAACCCCACTCGAACCCGAAACCCTAATCCAAACCCCACCCGAACTCGAAACCCTAATCCAAACTATACCTGAACCCAAAACCCTAATCCAAACCCTTAAAACCTCTCAAACCCAGCCCGAAGTCCTAAATCTAGGACCTATTCGAGCCAAGTCAGCCTAGAAATACATCCGGACGAGCCGAAAACCTGAAAAAAGGACCACCGGATGAACTAGTGCGCCACACGAGGACTACACGTTTGGGCCCAGCCTGAGCCCGGCCCGGGCGGTAATTTGACTACCGCCGGCGGTAGTTTGACTACCACCGGCGGTACTCCGATTACCTTCGCTCGCCGAACGTGTATGTCCTCCGAGCAACAGCTGGCATAACGTTCGAAAGTCAACTTTCTTCAGGAATTACCCAACTATCCGATCCTATTTACCATTTTACCAAACCCAAGAGCCAATGAGAGCACGCCACGTGGTGTTTCTCTCTCCTAAACCAATCACCACTTACCACCTCAGCTTTTACCCCTCCTAAGCCTCGTAATTACCACAATGCCATTGGAGAAGGCTATAAATAACCCTATCTTCCTCTCATTTTTAATAACAACAATAACATATTAACCATCTCCACATCCAAGAGAGAGAGAAAGAGAGAGAGGAAGAGAGGGAAGGAGCTCCCAAGCCCCTAAGATTTGATCCTTTAGCCACCCCCCTAGCCTTTCCTCTTGACTTTTCTAGCCTAGCCCATGTTGGTCATGGTTCAATCCATGTTCTAGCCTATCCAAGTCTAAAGCCAAGGATCCACTCATCTCATACACCATCATGACATTTACTCCCTCCTTAACTCCCCTGCTCCTCTAGACTTCTAGCGAACGTATGCTCTGTGACTTGCCGTACTACGGATCATGCCACATCAGAAATTCTTAAGTAGTCTAGTCAATTTTCTTACCTTTTTGCATAAGCATCATTACATCCGCCTTCTAGACATGCTGTGGACGTATGATCTGTGGCTTGCCGAGTCTTCAGATCTTGTCACATTAAAAATCTGCGCGTCCCATCTCGACCATAGCATCTATCTTCCCTTGAGAGTATTTTATCACATTAAGTAGAGACCGTACATTTGTACGGACAAAGAGGGTGCCTAACACATTCCCTCTTTGTAACCGAGGTCCCTTACCCGGAATCCCGAATCGTAGATCAGGAGTCAATCTGAAGGAGGAAAGTCTTTAGACTTCTCCAACCTTATGTATTCTGCGGTTCTAGCCGACCGCGAGATCCTGAGATTTATCGGCTAGTGGCGACTCCAACACGTACATATCAGCCTAATCACCCCCATCATCAAATCGCATCAAACACCAAAGCCGGCATGGGCGCCGATTTCCAGTGTCCACAAATACAAAACCCTCGTAAATCTACTCATTCTGCAAGTGTCCAACCTTGGACAAAAACAATACATCGTAGCTACTAATCTCCTTACTGGATTCCGTTGAATTGACTTCTTTGAGAGAAGTATTTGATTTCTCATCTTTATGAGTTTTAGGGGTTGTGCAATCTGTCTTCATGTTACCCATTCTTCCATAGTTCCATTACTTCAATTTTTTTTTCCCTTCGACTTGGACGTCGATCGTGATTTACCTTTTCTCTCGCTCAAATGCTTTTCCCCTTACAACCATTGCATCCGTAGATGTACCTTCCTCACTGTTTTTTTTTTTTTTTTTCCTCCATTGCTTCAACTGAAGCAATAAGATAACAATGTATAGGTCCAAGGTATATTTACTATGACACAAAGTATCCACCGGATTCTTATAGGAATCCGGAAGAGACATCAACAACATTAGGGCTTTGTCTTCATCATTTGTCTTCACCTCCACGTTCATCAGTTTGCAAATTAGTTTGTTGAAGGTGCTAACGTGCTCATTGAGATTCGATCATTCCGCCATCTTAAGAGTACACAGTTGTCTCTTCGAATATAGGTAATTGGAGAGAGATTTTGTCATATAAATGCTCTCCAACCTTGCCCATGAGCCTACAACAATCGTCTCATTAATCAAATTGTATAAGACATCATCGACTGAGCACAATTGAATTGCGCTCATCACCTTTTGATTTAAGTCTTCCCAATCCTCCTCCCTTACAGTTTCAAGATGTTTGGCTTTGCTAATGAGTGCCTGTTGCAGTTCTTATTAAATCAGAAGGGCTTTCATCTTTAGCCCCCATAATTCAAAGTTATTATTTCCTATAAATTTATCCCTCATATTTAACATTCGATCTCTTAGAAGCTATGTCTCATATTCAATATAAAACCCCAACGTAATAGCTTACGCTTTGATGCCACTTGTTACGCGCAACCACCTTCATGTTAGGTGCAAAAGTTACTTTAGAGCGAATCAAACAAGCAAATAGAAAAATGAAAAGCACGAGCAATCACAGAGAACACGATGGTTTATATGGAAAAACTCTTATGGAAAAAAAACCACGACATAAAGCGACATAATCTGCTATTAAAATGAAGTTACAAGAAATGAAAGCGACTTACATATTCAAACACCCGGATCCATAGCTCAACTGGCAAACTGAGTGGAGATACCTCGTTTCAACACGTGAGGTCTTGGTATCGATCCCTAGCGGGAGTGGCTAACATGGAGTGTGTGTACTGACATGGGTGTGTACTAACAAGCTAACCAAAAAAAAAAAAACCTTACATATTTAAACCCTTGAGTAGAAAATCCTAACTTCCCTTCCTCCAAATTCTGGAAACGGTTTTTGCCCTCAGAATCATCCTAATTGTGTATTAATAAGCACTTATATAGTATTACACCCGAATTAGGAAACAAGTCACGCAAAATCGCAAACTTACGCATTTTTTTAATAGGGCCTTCGATAGGATCGACAACCATCAATGGCATGTCTATAGGATTGAAGAATGCCACAAAACTATCCAGCTAGTAAATCATGATTTCAGGAATTTTCTCCAAGGGATTGAGACATGGTTCAATTCAATCGAATTTCCTTGTTTCAGCATAGATTAAAGGCACCTATTCTCAACATATGTGGGATGTTTGAACATAGATAGTTGTAATGTAGCACATTTGAGCATATCATGCATGTGCAAAAGTATGTTTGATCCTCATGTACATCGAAATCATAAATTGTCATGGACTCTACCACATAAACTCAATTTATAATCTAACAGTCGAATATCTATGACTATTTGTCCAATAGTACATTGATTCTATGTATAAAGTGGATAATGAATCATGAGCTTGTATTGTTGTCCATGACTATTGGTTAGGATACAACTTCCATGCCATCTCTAAGATTCAAGCCGCATTTGGATACCCAATTAAATTGAATTGCCAACTAACATTCGGTATAATCAAGAGGAAACAACAAATATCAGTGATCTTTTGTAGCATTGATGATGTGCAAGTACCCTTGGAATTGTGATCGCGGTTCTCTCGAGTCCGATTTGAAAGTGGTTCGATCTCAATTTAGAGTACAAACCTTCCGTATGAAAGCTAAGTAAATAGTGATTTAATTATTTAGTGGGTGTTTGGATAGGCATCAAATTCATGAAAATCAGCAATGTTTTAATTCTAAAATCCATGAATTATGTATAATTAATGTGTTTGATTACCTTTTGTTTGCAAATTTACCAAGTACCCGCTTAACAAAAGAGGCATGATTAATTTAAAAGTTGGGAAATCATAATTTTTTATAATCTTCAATTATAGCAATTGCTAGAACGGCTATGATCATCTGATCAAACTGAATTTTGAGAGGGAAAGGCAATCAAAGGTGGACCCACATCATAAAGGCCCATCCATACCAATGACCTTTCTTGTATTCATCATCTACCTTTTGAGAGAGGGACATTCAAAGGTTGATAATGATCAGACCTTTTCTGGCATAATAATAGATCATCTATTACTAGTCGTTGATCATCGGATGGTTTGGACCATCATGTAAAGGAGATTTTTGGGCGGGACCGACAATGAAAATTGAACCGTAGATGGTAGATTTTTCATTGCAGCTATGATCAATCGGATGCCGTTGATCAAGTGGCCCAAACTCTTGATATATACCCTCATTAAAGGATGGATGGAGGACCGTGTGATATAACCGTTTTTCTCTAAGCAATCAGCCTACATATAATTGCAACTAATAAGGCTGGATCAGCCATGCAATGTGTGGGGCCCACCGTGATGTATGCATGACATCCAATCTGTCCATCATGTGTGCCCCCTATCATGTTCGCCTTGGCACCGGAAAATCAAATCAGGCCATCCAAAGCTCAGGTGGGCTAATCATGCCTAAAACCTCTAGAATCATGTGGTTTGGCCAGCCTGAGTTCTGCGATGGCCTGAACATCCCAATGGCTTCTGTGTTGTGGTCCACTTGAGTTTTGGATTGGCCTGAATTTTGGGGTCCAAGGAGAATCTGAGGGGTCTCACATGATGGACGGATTGGATTTCATGCATACATCATGGAGGGCCCCATACATTGGCACTGTAAGTTAAGTTCAACCTACGTAGCTTTGCAGTGGATCCGGCCTAACTTTGAAATGTCGTTAAGACCAACCATCAGTAGGTGCAATTTAGAGAAGGGATGTTTTTTTACGAGTCTCTGTCATGATATGATTGAGGCCCTCCATCTACTGTACACGTGGCAGAAGGGATTGTGGATTGGGGTTGTCCACCTAATGGCCCTTCCATGGATAGTCCATAGTCCAGAAACCACGATGATTACGTGATCCTACCATCTTGTATGTTGATGATCAACCGTTTTTGCTATTCACCGTCTATTTGAAGGCCAACAATTCGATGGCCAGGATATTGAAAATCATGTGATTTTTGAGCCATGGACCATCCGTTTTGGACTCATGCCCTAAAGTGATCTGGAAAAAACGGATGGACGGAGTGGATGTAGAATACATACATCAAGGTGGGGCCCACGGTAGGGGCCTCAAGTAATCCGCTCCCCCATCCATCATGCCACGTCTGCAATGTTCAGCTTGCATTGCATCCCTCTCCATGCGGGCGCGGATTGGCTACCGACAGGTTGAGCAGCGAGACTGCTCCTGAAGTGACGTCATCAAGTTCTGTGGGCCCCACCATGATGTATGTTTTGCATCCACGCCGTCCATCCATCTGAGAGATCATTTTCTGGTAAGATCCAACGAATTGAGTCACATCTAAATTCTAGTGGACCCCACCACAGAAAACAGTGGGGAGAGTGACACCACCGTTAAAAACTTTTAAACGACACAAAAGTTTTCAATCAAGCTGATATTTGTGTTTTCCCTTCTTTAATGTCGTTGTTAACTTTTGAACAGGTTGGATTTCGAAAAAAAACATCATGGTGGGCCTTAGGAAGGTTTCAACGCTGGGCATCAATCTTCCCACTGTTTTCTTTGGTGGGGTCCACTAAAGCTTTGGATCTGCCTCGTTCTCTGGGTAATGCCTTAAAATAATATCTCCAAATGAATGGACGTTGTGGATACAACACATACATCATAGTGGGGCCCACAGAACTTGGTGACGTCACTTCAGTAGCAAAGTCTCGCTACTCAACCTGTCAGTGTCAGTAGCCAATCCGCGCCCTCTCCATGCGCGGGCTAATCTGAATTTTTGCGCCAGGCCATCTACGATGAGTGGTCCATGTGATACATGGCTTGGATGTCACGCGCACTTTCCCATTCCCGGTATGGAAGATGATACAGTGGAGCCGGGAGGACCGGAGTATGGTAGAGCCATTTCCGTACATACACGTGTAAGGGTGATGCTCAAAATCGGATCCGCTAGAATGAAGGAACATAGGATGGATGGTCTTTGTGTCAAAAATAGAATCTACGAGACTCCTGTCCATCTGATCGGTGGCCATTAAAGTGACGGTGGAAAACAAAAGGTTAATGGTTAAATATGCAGTGATATCAATTGTACAAAAAAAATAAATAAACGGATAAGATTGTCTCTTGGGTTTCATAAAAAAAAAAAAGTCAATGTCCTGATGTAATATAGGGGTGGACCCCACCGATACATCACCCTTTCACGTGTGATGTGGAGAGAAGGTTCTACCATTTTCCGGGTCTTCCTGCTCAACCGTATTATCTGTTGCGTAACAGGCGAATTTCGCGTAACCCGCAATCAGGGAGCTCATGTAGGCGGGAGCTCTGTGGGGCCCACCGAGATGTCTGTATAACATCCACTCCGTCCATCCATTTTTCCAGATCATTTTACCCGTTAAATGAAAAAATTAATCAGATCCAAAACTCAAGGGGGCCACGAAACAGGAAACTGTCGGGACTAAATTTCCACCTCTGAAACTTTGGTTGGGCCACAGAAGTTTTGGATCAGGATGATATCTGTATTTTCCGTATCTTTCTGGGACTATCCTTTTGAATGGTTTGGATGGAATATAAACATCGTGGTGGGCCCAAGAAGGTTTCAACGGTAGGGTTTCTATCCCCACTCTTTATTGTGGCGTGGCCCACTTGAATTTTGAATCTTTCTCATTTTTTGGCTCTTTTACTAACATGAACTGGAGAAACGGATGGATGGAGGGGATTTCACACTGACATCGCCGTGGGCCCCAGAAATTAGTGTCCCTGCGTGAACCTTTTTTTGAGCCTGCAAGATTAAGAGACAGAATAAAACAAGATAATGATGTATCAACATTACGAAATTTTTATTTATTTATTATTATATATATATATATAGAATCGGTATCATTTAAAGCAAGAAAGTGCTTTGATACTCGGGCAGGAAGAATCGTATGCATGCAATAAGAAATTGTGTACACATGGCGTGGAAGAAGCTCAAATTGGACCGTCGAAATTGTATGGCCTAGTTCAGTTAGGTCATTTAAGAAACAAATCAAAACGTACTGATGGTGTAGCGGGACGGTTGATTAACATCTAATGGACGGCTAATATGAAAAGAGTTAAACAAATATATAATCATAAGAGGTTAGGATGATGCGATCTATCTGTTTTGGGGTTCATGACCTACCCACAGTGGGGCCCACTGTTTGGACGGTTTAATTTGAGTTACATGTGTTTTCACGTCTACAACTTTGAGAGCACGTGTATCACCCACTATATTCTCCTATAATGTTAAATAACTCCCAATAATTAATGGTACTCACTATCGACGGTTGATATCTCCACAGATGCAGGGATCGGACAATCCCATCCTTAGATGGATGGCTTATAAGAAATGTAAAAGCAAACATTCAGCAAGTCCATTGATCGGACGGATAGAATCGATCGGAATTTATCCACATGGAAAATCACGATAGGCTACTAGATGAACGGTGGGGATTAGTGGCAAGGCCAACGAATGTGCATCAATCATTAATCTTATGGGAAGCAATATAATATTCACCTTGAGCCCTGCCCAGGGTAGCATTAATATCCTGGCGTTGACTCCAATGTCAGTTTGTCACCATCTAAAACTGGTGTGGCTATTCAACCGTACGCATGGAATAGGTGTATGGCAATCCAGACCGTCCATATCTCTGTCCCAACTAGTGATAGAACATAGCCCAAAAATTTACACTGGGAAGGACCATTCACTATTTTTATTCTAACTATCCATTTGATAGCCATCAATGAGATGCTCAGGATTGCCTGATCAGTGCGATTTTAGATTTACGGTGCATCTGCAATGCCAAACACAATTTGAATGGTCTGGATGGCTGTACATGAGTGCCAAATGCGAGGAGGATGAGTCACCACCATTTTCAAAATGATGGCGCTACTACTAGCCTAAAATCCTACACCACACGCTGGCTCGCGCATGTGCAAGATCCATGCCATTCAGCAGGGCAGTTATCAGATGGCCTACCCAAGTATAGCAAGGAAGGATTATTAAAAAGAATCCGCCTGCAGCTAATATTCCAGACACGCGGGGTCCACTGGAAATGCGGTCTGGCGGATGACCTCTTTGTCTGGGCGCGGTTTTGCTGATAACCCCAACACCAGTCAGTCGGCTAGTGTCAAAGCTCCGTGGCTCTCTGTGGCCCCCACCATGATGTATGTGTTTTATCCACGCCGTCCAACCATTTTTCCAGTTCATTTTAGATCATTGAGCTCAAAATGAGATACATCTAAATCTCAAGTGGACCACACCACAGGCAACAGTGGAATTGAACGTGTACCGTTGATTCCAAAGCTGAAATCATTGAGCTAAAAATACGAGGCAGATCCAAAGCTCAAGCAAACTACACTAGAAAAATAGCAGTGATTGATGAGCTGGAAAAATGGATGGATGATGTGGATAAAGTAACAATGCCAACTTGATGAACGGCCTTGATCTCTCACAAGGAGCACGTATAGAAGGTTAGGATTCCAATGGCTACACTTTCTAGTGGGAAATGATACATATCCATTCCCACCATACACGTGGCATCTGTTCATGAATTAGAACCGTCCTTACTGTGGTTGACAATGGAGGTGCGACAAATGGTTTAAAAGCCAGATGATTGCGCAAACCCAATCCATCCAATCAGGTGATTCCGAGTTCAAAACCGACGGTGGAAAACATAAGCTGTTAAACGGTACACATTCATCAGAGAAAAAGTACCAAAAAGTGGTAGATATAATTGTCCAATATATGTGGTCGTTGCAATGCGTACCATTCAAAATCAGGCCCACCGACTGGACGGACTCATTTGGTATATTACCATCCCGCGTGTACGGTAAATATCGAAGCACAATAAATACAAATGGAATTCTGATGGGCCAATCGGAACCGTCCATCTAGGGACATCCATCATGGATGACCTATAATTTAAAAATCACATGTAATGAACAATTCTATCCACAAAATTTCTCCACTTGATCATACTGAATTCTGATCGTTAATTGTTTTGCTTACTGCCGTTGCTTGAATGCCGTAGATCAAAAGGATGGATCATCTGATTGATTCTTATTTTTAAATATTTTCCATCTAATAGAAGAGAACCTTTATGGACGGTCACGATCGATAATTTACCCTTTCACGTATGGTGTTCGTAGATTGGCTCTACCTTATTCTGGTTATACCAGCTTCTTTACCATATATTTCGGCTCGTCGGGCTCAACCGTCACAAATCCCGCGAGAAATGATCGCATACAACGTTGTATGTTAATTTAATACATACAACGTTGTAATTTTCTAATTATTTCTCAGTTAATACAATATCTGACCTGTGAAAATTGTTTAATATACAATTAAGATCATATAGAATAATAATTGGATAAATTCATTGATAATTAACCCACATACATATCTTGAGTCAGACCATCGGATGTACGTTGATTTGATCGTGTAATCTGCATAATAAATTGAGGTCTAATATTTATATATTTTAAATATTTATAACTCAATAAACATATTTAACGGATTAGATTTTATACTTAAAGTGTATTCAGAAAATAAAACGACGTTTTATCCTAAGTGAACATACAGCGTCTTCTGATCATTTCTCTTTTCCCGAGCGAGCAGCATGAGACGGGGAGAGAGAAAACACGTGAGACGAGCTGACTTGCCACGCGCTGTCCTCCCATTGGTCAAAGCCCCTGTTTTGCGTTAAAAGAAAAGAGAAAAGGTTTGATACTCCGGAGAGTGTGATGGATAATACTCAGGCACTTAGAAATTTCTTTAAATTTGCAAAAGTATCGTTGAAGTAATTCAAATTAAACTGCCCAAGTTATGAATCCTCGTTCATATGATACTAACCATCGGATTGGTGGACATTTATTAGCGATTAAAAATAGAAAATATCCAATGGTCCTATTTCCACAAACAAGTGACCATAAATCAAAGGTCGAAATCATTCAAACAATTTGATTTTGCTATTGTAAGTTATAAACAGTGGGTTACACAATTTTATCAGTTTAATTTGATCTAATCAATGCCACGTATACAATTTCTGATTGCATGCGTATCAAACGCTAACCGCTGCCAGAGTATCAAATAACTCCCCTTAAAAAAGGCGCGTCTATGGAGTAAAAGGAAGGAAGGAGATCGGAAGAGGAATTCGGATGCCGTAGAAAGAAAACTTCTTACGACTTGAAAATTAATATTAAAAAAGAAAAAGAAAAAAGGAAATATAAAATAAAATAAAAAAATAAAAGAGAAAATCAGTTTCAGAAGCTCCTTCTCCGTCTTTGCTCTTTTGACCTAATTTTCCTTTTTTTCTAGGGTTTTCTTTTCCTCCCCGCTCTCCAATCGCAGCAATCCCGGTGAGTGTCTCCGGAATCCATCGCGATCTCGCCTGAAAAACCTCCACCATCACTCGATCCCTGCCTGTCGCGCGTGGTCTGACGATCTTCGGTTCCCATCACGGCAATGGCGGGTTCATTGGCCGATCGAGCTACGAGCGACCTGCTTATCGGTCCTGATTGGGCCATGAACCACGAGATCTGTGACATCCTCAATCACGATCCCGGGTATATTGAATGATCTCTTTTCCTCTTTCTTCGCTTTTGTTTTTGATGAATTTATTGAACTCCGCATGTGTTTGGATTTGTGATTTTTGAATTTTTGTTCTTAATTTGATCAAAGGTGTTGAATTTCTGAAAATATCTTGTTGCAATTTATGGTTTGATCTGTCGGTTTATACATTTTCGTTTGACCGTCTGGATCTAACCTTTTTAATGGACTTTTTTACTTCTTCCAGTAAGATGATTATCTATGGATCTGATGAAATGCTGAATCTAAATTGTCGATATAAATTTTATGCATGAAATTGGAGACTTTGGTTTCATGTTGTGGAGCATTATCTGGTGTGTTATCGAATCGAGGATGAAGAGTAAATTGTGAATTGCTGTTGTGGTTGTTTTTAGGTGTGATGTTATGGTGGACCACTCAGCATCACCTCCATGGCTGTTGGGAATACGGTTAGGATTTTAGGATATTGTCTTTTTGTTGAGGCCCAATAAGTTCATAGATTGTAAGGGAGTGGCCTCTGTGTGACAAGCTATGGTTTAAAATCTCACCCAATACCTACTGGATTTTGAAGCAAACGATGTGGATGATGTATACAGCATTGATACCTGAATGCGAGAAAAATTCACAGCATTAGGATGATGCATTGTGTGTATAGTCAAATATGTACAAATATGCATCATTTTAGGAGCCGTGCATTGCATGCTCCAACTATGTACCATTAAAAGATGATGCGATTTTAAATATCGTTGACATGGTATTTTCTCATTTTAGTGACATTGATACAAAAGAGTTACATATAGCTTGAGCACCCCAAATGTGTATAGTTTTAGGAACTGTTCAATGGTCCAGTAAACGCTTCCATTCTGATACCGAGATTTTAAAACATGATGGACATGGTATGTTAGTCTTTTAGCAACTTCATCCATACAACCCCCCCTCCCCCACCCAATTATTTCTTTATTGTAGATTATGTTCGATTAGTAATCACATACATCTTTGTGAGGGGAAGATAAGAAGGCCTTGCAACAAAGGTGGTGAGAATGGCTAAGAAGTAAGAAGGCTTTACACGTGCCAAGGGCCCATTTTGAAAATCTTTATTTTCAAATTTGTCTTGTTTTTCTACTTTTTTCTCCATTTCAACCATGAAGAAAGCTTAGAAACTAATTCTATACTAAATTTGGGCCTATTTTGAGGATCAAAACACAAAATGTAAGTAGTTTTCGATGAATTGAAGCGAAGTGGACGATTTTATACTAAATCTGTGCACCTTGGTCTACCTAAAACATTGCATGGCTTGAGCAGATATTCAAGGAGGCGAGGACTACTGCATGAATGGGTATCTGGGGCTCTAGGAATGGATGTTGTTTTCGTAATGTTGTTGAAGGGGTGGACAAGGTGATTTTAAAGGTTAAATGGCTAGTGTTGGAGTGAGCAGTTTATGTCAAGGCAGCCTCGGCTGCCCTTCCTCTTTAGCTGATTGGTGGAGTGTTGGGTCTGTATTCTTTCTTGCTTTTGCGATTTCTTAATAAAATTTTTGTTCTCTCTCTAAAAAAAAGAAAAAAAATAATAAAGAAAAACGAAGAAAGACACAAAAAGAAAGAAAAGAAGAAAATAGAAACAGGGCCGGAACTGAAGGAGAAACAACAAAACACACCCGAAACCAAGCCAGAACAACTAAACCTAAAACCGTTCAGTGATTGGAAAGATACTCATCTCTGAGAGGTTTGATGATCTAGTTACCTGCCGGAGCCTTTTCGTTTTTTCCTTTTATCCCACCCCTATATTTCTTGTCCTTGAAATGAACTTTGCTTCAATGGGAGCTCTTCAAGTACAATCCTATGAACGCTCTTAGTCGTCAAGCTATTCGAAAGTCTCGTAAATCTCCTCAGTATCAGCAGTTTCTGATATGAGATATTTTGAATCTATAATGCCTCCAATTCTAGATTTTCCTTCGTCGTTAGCATCAACTGTACCTAAGCTTCTTTTCTGTGTTTCCGCCTTACAATTCTTCCTACGTAGAGAGTTCTTTCCAAGGGAAGGACGCTAGAAGCTTCCTTTTTGTAGACAGTTTCAATTTCTTGAAGGAGAGCCTTCTTTTTTCACTGTGCAAACCAAAATATTCTTGTTCCATACCTTTATCTTGGCTTTCTAAGCTTGAAGTGCATTGGCTTTCAAAGCTCAAAGATATGCTTGACTGATCCAAGCCATTGATCTGGCTTGCAAAACTTGAAGTTATGCTTGACCTGTGCAAGCGACTGACCTAGCTTTCAAAGCTCAATTATTATTATTATTATTATTATTTTGGCATTCTAGAAAATTTAAACTTCTATTTTCTTATTTTGTTCTTCCATTTTGTGACAAGTGGAGAGAGCGTAGGAAGAGGATTTATGAAAGCCAATAGGCTTTTAGTTTAGGCTTCTTTTTATTTTAGTTGGAGACTTTATGAACTTACAAGGCTATAAGGCTATGTGTATGGTTATTATGAGACAGTGATCATGAATGAATGAAGTTATTCCGAGATTTCTTAACATTAGTTGCTTTTATTCTTTGATGTTTCTTTCTATTTTTGGTGCAAGTGGTGCATGTGATTACCTACAGTCCACTATGTTTGCCTTTATATCAAATCATGTGGCACTTTCAGAGGAACCTTGATCTTAATTTGGCGAGTAATTTCTGTTTAAATCCATTTTAGGTCTAGTACCTCCCATATTTGTGGCATTATGCACCTTTCATCTGCAATTCTGTCATTGCTAGTATTTCACCTGATTATGGCTGATGATTGCTTGTTAAATTTCCAATCGCTTATGTTTCTCAATAAACAAAGAAAAGAAAACTCATTTCTCCTATGGTTTATGGTAATCAAAGGCACCAAGCTGCTGGCAACTTGATTCTGCCAAAGTTGGCTGAGAGCAGGGAATGTCAATGTTCCTCTACATTTGTAGTTTACCATGTCACATTTCCAGACTAAGAATGCATGTTTATGCTGATGTTACTTTCTTGGTTTCTCATTGTTTCAGTGTTGTTATAGTTATCTCTTTGGTTTTTTATTATCCAGGCAAGCAAAAGATGTTTTAAAAGTCCTTAAAAGGCGCATTGGGAATAAAAATCCAAAGGTTCAGCTTCTCGCCCTCACGGTAAACTCCATACTTGTTGAATTAGAGCTTCTCTTTATGGCAATATGATTTAAAAGCTTGCATGATCCTTAAAGTTTATCATGGATGTCTCCATATATCGTTATGTTCCTCATCAACTCATAAGGTGAAATGTGTAGTTGTCTTATATAAAGTGTATGATAGCGAGCAACCGACCAACGCACCAAAAGCTCCAGAGCTGATGGGGAATGACCAGTTTATCCCTATATGTAGGCCCTCCCAGGCAAACTCATGCGAGACCTCCTTGTGGGCAACCCCCGCTTCGCACGGTCTCCGAATCGCACGGTCCCACAGTGGGCTCCACCTCGTGGGCCACCGCACCCTAGCGTGGAAATACGATGCATCATTGGAATCACACCAAGATGCCCCCGCATCAGCATAGCCTTATTTATTTCTTCAAAAAAAAAAGCATAAACTTTTTGGTTGACTACTTTTCTTGTTTCCATTGTTCTTCTCTGGATGGATGGCGTTGCAATTATTAAAGAAACAAGGAGAGAGGAAGCAGCAAAAGTACAAACATAAATCACAGTGCAAAATACAATGAAGGAAAAGAAAAGCTGCGCAGAACCCTCTTTCAATGATAACAACTCAAATTGATGCAAAGAACATTAACTTTCTATTTTGGACCATCTCTCCTCATGGGGTTATGATCGAATTGGGCCAGACACGATGATGGATGTTTTTGCAATCAGCAATTTCCATCACTTGTCCTGACGAGGAGGCCAAATTGGATGCCATTGCATTGGCCTCAATCCTCAAGCCATTTGCTAGTATCCATCACTTGTCTTGATGAGGAGACCAAATTGGATGCCATTGCATGGGCTTCCTCAAGCCATTTTCTAGCATCTATTTTGCTTCTTTTGATTCATTTTGGACTTCCTTTTTCTAGTTCCTAAGGCGTAGATTTCTCATCTTTGCCTTTTTTCCAATAAAATTTGTGTTACCTCTAAAAAAAATGACCAAAAGATGTTAGGGTATCAATTGGAAGAGTCATGGATTTTTATTTATTTATTTTTCCTTCGGAAGGTGAAGATTTATTCATCTAACAAAACATGAAGAGAGAAATTACAAAGCTGACCACAAATCTGGAAAGGAGAAACTATGGTCTACAATATTTACAGCAACAGCCCACCCCTGAACATGCAGCTTCGCCCTATTGAAGCAATCAGAAACCCAACCACTTCGGTTTTTAAAACAATGCTCGTTTCTTCCGCCCCAAAGAGACCAAATTCCCGCCAGCAAAGCCATACTCCAGATGGATCTTCCTCTTTTGCCTATGCCCCTGCTGTGCCAAGCTAGGAGGAAGTTCCCCATTGAATTGGGAAACACCCATGGTAGACCAAAAGGAGTGAAGCAGCTGGCCTACAGCTCTTTAGCAAAGGTGCAATGAAGTGTCATGGATATTGAATCGAGTTTATACAGATTTAGTTTTGAACTGGGGCATGTTGAGTTTACAGATCTATATTCAGAATGGGAACAGCCGTGTATATATTAGTTTCTGGAACACATTCATCTCTTCACTGTTGGTTGCCTTTTCCTTTTAAAATGGTAAAAGTCTTCTCACTAAAAATATAAGAAACACACAGAAGCTCAGGGAGAGATAACAATGAGTCCATGGTGGCGGCCCTCCCATCAATCTTGGCTTGGGATCTGCTACATCGTAAGTCCTCTCCATACATGAGAAAAGTATACATTCAAAGACAAGAATGGCTTTGTATCTTGTGAATAGCAAAGAAACTTTCCATGGAAGACGCTATCTTATTACATTCTTCGTGTAGCCTTTGATTATCGAGGGCTCTTGAAAAGCAGACATAAACAATAGGAGGCTTTCATTGTTGGTTTCCTTGTGATCAGGGCAGAGCAGAGAAGCAACGGTCCAGGCCAGAGCTCCATCTCTGATACCAAGAAAGCTTGTAACACAATTGGAATAATCCCGTCTGTGTCTGCCGTTGGAGCAAAAACTCCCATACTTATGCAAGAGTATCCAAAGAACAACCTCAAGATAAGATAAGACCTATACTAACAAGATTACACTGTACAGCTATCCCATTTAGAAGATATACACAGTCATTCAAAGAGAGATGAGATATATACAACTAATCAACTATGTACATTTGCTTACAAACTGCTGCTTTCATATTTTGGGTAATTCACAATTATAATTATCTTTTTTTTTTTTTTTTTCTCATGCACCTGCTAATTTCATACTTGGGCTGTTTGGGTTATTTCAGTTGTTTAAGATGGTGAATAGTCTCGCCTTAAAAAGGGGCAGGGACACCTTGTCGTCATTAAAAAAATAATAATAAAATTTTTTCTCATGCACCTGCTAATTTCGTACTTTGGCTGTTTGGGTTATTTCAGTTGTTGGAGACAGTGATAAAGAATTGTGGTGACATTGTCCATATGCATGTTGCAGAGAGAGATATCCTGCATGAGATGGTGAAGATTGTGAGGAAAAAGGTTACTTTCTGGACTTATCACTTCTTTCTCACAGTTTTATGCTGTTGGAAATCTTCATGTTCTTGTTTTCCATGTGCTTGCAGCATCCTGAACATCATGTCAAGGAGAAGATACTTACTCTAATTGATACCTGGCAAGAAGCTTTTGGTGGGACAAGGGCTAGATATCCACAATACTTTGCTGCATACCAAGAATTGTTGGTAAGCCTTTAGATTTGGCATTTGGAAGAGTTTCTCTTCACTGTACCTTTCAAGATTTTTAAATACGGCAACAATGATAGCATTATGTTAAGGCTAAGCAATCCTTAATCGAGTGGGCTACCAATGTTAAGGGCCTTAATGGTTGCGATTTTTTCCTTTTAGGAGTGTAATCGCTGTCTGCCATCTCAGCAGGCTTTTTTTTCTTTGTAGTCTCTTTCCTTTTTTAATGCAATCGTCATCTTTCAAAAAAAAAAACAATGAGAGCATTATGTTTCACCTCTTTTAGACCCATGCATTGACCAAACTTTTTATTAAGTTACAGAATTATGCAGCCTTTCACTTGCTTGAGTGTGTTACAATAGATGCAAAATGAAGAATTGGTTCTTTTATTCTATTGCTTTGTATAAAAATTATAGTGTTGAGCAGGACTCCAATCTTCTATAGCACTGTGTTGGATAAACTTACTTTTTGGTGTATCAGCGGTATGGAGCAGTATTTCCTCAACGACCTGAGAGGTCTGCACCGATATTTGCTCCACAGACGCAACCCCTGACATCTCAACGTAGTGGTGAAGCACCTGAGTCATCCACAGGGTCCGATCTTCCAAATTTGAGGTACAGTTCGCGGTTCCTCTCAACAAGTTCAGAATATGCTTAATGCATTTATTTTTTATTTTTCTGAAGTAGGCTTAATGGCTTCCTATGCAAGTCTTGTTGACC
>JAJHSJ010000001.1:17640164-17737708 GCA_021015155.1 Magnolia officinalis | reverse complement strand
CAGTTAGTTGTCAGCCATCTCGGAGGTTGAACCTCGATGAATAGAACAAATTTCGATTGTTAATGAATTTCCAGAAGTATTTCAAGATATCCCTGGATTACCGCCAAAGAGAGATGTTGATTTCACAATCGATCTGGTACCTGAGACTGCACCAATTTCCAGAGCACCATACCGTATGACACCCGTTGAATTGAGAGAATTAAGGGAGCAACTTCAGCAGCTCCAAGACCAAGGCTTCATTAGGGTTAGTACGTCGTCGTGGGGTGCACCAGTATTATTTGTAAGAAAGAAGGATGAGTCTTTGAGGCTATGCATCGATTACCGTCAACTTAATAAAGTGACTATCAAGAACAAATACCTGCTGCCGAGGATAAATGATTTATTTGATCAGTTGAATGAAGCTAAATATTTCTCAAAGATAAACCTACGGCCTGGATATCATCAGTTGAGGATTATAAATTAAGAT
This sequence comes from Magnolia officinalis, assembly GCA_021015155.1. NCBI lineage: Eukaryota > Viridiplantae > Streptophyta > Magnoliopsida > Magnoliales > Magnoliaceae > Magnolia > Magnolia officinalis. The sequence goes on along the minus strand of JAJHSJ010000001.1, from coordinate 17,737,242 downwards.
GTACCCAAGACTGCCTTTAGGACTCGGTACGGCCATTATGAATTTCTAGTGATGCCCTTCGGACTAACGAACGCTCCAGCAGTATTTATGGACCTCATGAACAGGGTCTTCAAACTGTTTTTGGACCGATTCGTGATAGTGTTCATAGATGATATTTTAATTTACTCCAAGATGCAAGAGGATCATGCTGAACACCTTCGAATAGCTCTTCAGACTCTAAAGGACAATCAGTTGTATACCAAAGCTTCAAAATGTGACTTTTGGAAGAATGAAGTAAAGTTTTTGAGGCACGTGGTATCGAAAAAAGGAGTATCGGTAGATCCATCGAAAGTCGAAGCAGTGTTAAATTGGGAGCAGCCCACTAATGTGACAGAAGTGCGTAGTTTTCTCGGATTAGCTGGTTATTATAGAAGGTTCATTGAGGGATTCTCTAAGATAGCAAGGTCGTTGACTAACTTGACCAAGAAGGGTACTTCTTTTAAATGGAATGAAAATTGTGAGCAGACTTTCTCTAAATTGAAGAAGTGATTAACGGAAGCCTCAGTGCTTTCCTTACCAGCAGAAGGGGAAAGATTTGTAGTATATACTGATGCATCTTATCAAGGGTTGGGATGCATGCTGATGCAAAGTAGTAAAGCAATAACATTTGCGTCAAGGCAGTTAAAACCTTATGAGTAGAATTATCCCACTCACGACTTAGAGCTTGCGGCTGTAATGTTTGCCTTAAAATTTTGGAGGCATTATCTTTATGGTGAGCAGTTTGAACTGTCCTTAGATCACAAGAGTTTAAAGTATCTTTTTTATCAAAATGACTTAAATATGCGGCAGAGGAGATTGATGAAATTCTTAAAGGATTATTATTTCGACATCTGCTATCATCCAGGTAAGGTGAACGTCGTAGCCGACGCGTTAAGCAGGAAGACGAGCAAGCTGGTGGTGAGTTTAATGATTAAAGAATGGGAGATGCTTGATATAGTTAAAGATTTTGAAGTTAGACTTCGTATCGATGAACCTCGGGCTTATATCGGTAATTTAATGGTGCAACCCACTCTGGTAAGTAATTTCTTAATTATCCATTTAGATTATCCTTTAATTCTTATATTAGGATGTAGTTATTTAGGATTTTCTTTTCTAGGTGTGACGAATAATAGAAGCGCAGAAGAATGATGCATGGTTACAAAAGAAAATAACGAAAGAAGCGGAAAAGGATGACTCGGAGTGGCGAGTAAGCTCTGATGGTGGGGTCAGATTTCAAGGGAGGTTATGTGTTCCAGACATATCTGAATTGAAGCAAGAAGTCTTAGATGAGGCGCGCCGCACAAAATTCACCATCCACCCAGGAGGAACCAAGATGTACCGTGATGTACGACATCAATATTGGTGGAGTAATATGAAGAGGGAGATAGCCAGCTACGTTGCAAGGTGTCTTACTTGTCAGCAGGTTAAAGTGGAACATCAGAAGCCGTCGGGACTTTTACAACCGTTACAGGTCACAGAGTGGAAATGAGAGCATATATCAATGGATTTTATTGTCGGACTACCGAAAACAAGCCGTCGTCATGATCCGATATGGGTGATCGTTGATAGGTTAACAAAGTCAGCACACTTCCTTCTTATACGCATTTCTTCATCTCTATATGACTTAAGCAAGCAGTATATCAAGGAGATTGTTAGACTTCACGGCATTCCTATATCTATATTATCCGATCGAGACCCCAGGTTTACATCACGCTTTTGGATGAGTCTTCAAAAAACATTGGGAACGACGCTAAACTACAGCACGACTTTTCATCCACAGACTGACGGGTAAACGGAGCGGGTAAATCAAATCCTCGAAGACATGCTTCGCAGCTGCATTCTTGACTTCAAGGGAAATTGGGACGATCACCTCTATTTAATAGAATTCGCCTACAACAATAGTTTTCAGTCCAGTATTGGCATGACGTCATTCTAAGCTTTATACGGAAGACCTTGCAGATCACCAAGTTGTTGGACCGAAGTGGGGGAAAGAACATTGTTGGGACCGGAACTAGTGAAAGAGACATCTGAGAAGATCGCCGTCATCAAAGAACGTTTACGTACCGCTCAGAGTTGCCAGAAGAGCTACGCTGATAATCGCCGAGAGAACTTGGAGTTCGCCATAGGAGACCATGTATTTCTGAAAGTATCCCCGATGAAAGGAGTTATGCGATTTGAGAAGAAAGGAAAATTGGCACCACGTTACATTGGACCATTTGAGATCTTGCAGAGAGTAGGCCTCGTAGCTACAGACTAGCCTTACCTCCTCAACTTTTTGGCGTCCACGACATATTTCATTATCTATGCTTCGGAAGTACGAGAGAGATGCATCGCATATCATTGACTGGGAGGACTGGAGGAATAATATTCGGGATCATACCTATTCATATAGAGCAACCGATTCGCATCCTCGACAGGAAGGATCAAGTTCTTCGAACAAGATCAATACCACTCGTGAAGGTTCAATTGGGGCATCATGGCGAGGACGAAGCTTCGTGGGAGCGAGAAGATGAAATCCGAGAAAATTACCTTCATCTATTCATATGATAGGTATGTTAAATTTCAGGGATGAAATTTTTGTTAAGGGGAGTAGAATGTAACAACCCATTTTTTAAGGGAAGTAACCCCACCGTTCGCTTACGTGTGGTCAACCTGAGTTTTGGATCAGTTTCATTTTTTGCCTTACATCTTCTCTTAGCCAGGCCGAGATGATGGACGAAGTAGATTATATTATCGCTAGTGGGACCCACCAGATCTAAAGAAATAAAAATAAAATAATTTATATCTCTCGTACGCCAACTAAACCACGTTCTCCATTCTTCCTTCATTTTCGTACGGTAATGGGCGTCGAACCCTCCCATTAAATGAAACCATCTCATAATCCACTCTTCCATTTCATTACACATCCATTTATAAAATAAAATTTTTTTTAAAAAAATCGAAGGAATCAATTAAATTAAAAAAAATAGAGAGAGAGAGAACTCTGTAGATCAAGAGAGAGATTAAAGCGGGGTCGGATCATCAGATTTTTTAAGGTAGGTGATTTTATCATGTAATTTATCATTTTCAGTTATTTAATTATGTTTATTTAATCCAATATTTTGATAGGAATATTGTTTTTGTCAATTGATTATTATGTAAGGAATCCTATTTATTTCGGAATTTCTATTTTTATATAATTCTGATATTTAATGTTAAAATAAGTTACATATATTTATAATAAAATAAATTTACAAAAATAAATAAATAAACAATTTAACTAAAGTTATAATTTAAATTATAAATTCTATTTATAAAAATATTTGTGTTATCATATGCCACAATTGCAATTTCAGAGTGCCTACGTTTCAATCGTCATACTCTGTCAGAGTATCAAATAACTCCTCATGAGATGTCAGAGGATGCACTATGAGAAACTACTTTAATGGAGAAGGTTTCAAGTCCATCAAGCTGGACCACAAGTTACGGTCTACCCAACAATAGATTTATGACATACTAAGTTCATACAAAATCCAACCCTTCCAATACATCTAAAACAACATGAAGATTACTTATAAGAAAAATCATTCCTATATACTAGTCAGGATATCCTAAAAAATAGAAAATAACTTATAACTGTTGATAAATAGTATTATTCATTTAATGAGTGAATGTAAGTGTTTTTCTTGTAAGAGATCTTAATTGTTTAATAAACCTAGTCAATGGGTTAGATTTTTCACATATATTAAAGGTTAGAAGTTATTTACTTGATGGACCATAATGTTTCCAACCGGTTGTACTGGAGATCTTATTATAATAATGAGACTCTGTTAGTGCGAGATATGCCAGTATGACTATAATTTTACTCATCTCTACATGCGGAATATAACACACGTGTGTAAGTCTGAGAAATCTATTATGTAATCCACATCTTTGATGTGCCCAGAATATATATATATATATATATATATATATATATATATATAATATATATATATATATATATATAAAAGAGCACGGTCTGTCTATTTTCTGATGAATGAAAGCTAACAATGTTCCTTATTCAACCTACAAGTATGGTCCACCTATTTAGTTTAACTGCCAAATTTTTGTAAATGGAACATAGAAAACATGACCTCTCAGATGAACGGATTAGCTATCACACATGTGGCTCGTGTGGCACGTGACACACGAGTAAGATTCAAATCCTACTTGCGTGAGTAGCTTTCCCATTTTCCATGAAGAATTGAATGGTGGGGCATTGGAGTTGCTGCATGGGTTCTAGAAATGAACCAACGGCTCTAGATTGTGTAAATGGTCATAACCCCTCGGGTTCTGTAGTGTATAGATTCACCATATACCTGCATTATAGTGTAGAAATTGGATTTATTAAATTATTAATCATTTATTTTTGTTGATATTAAAATTGTTTAAGTTATTCATGTTTATCTATTGATTATTTAAATTATAAAAAGATATGTATAATTGTATCAGCAAGTAGGGCGATCGTGTCCCTTGGATGAGAGACCCTAAAGCCAGCAAGTAGGGCAATTGTGTCCCTTGGGTGAAAGACCCTAGAACCCACAGGATCCTTTGGAGTCTCCTTTGTGTACGGCGTATGAGTACAATTGTGTGCGTGGACATACGTCAGGGGTACAACTGGAGCAGTAGTCTGACCAGCTAACGTATAAATGGGTCCCTCACCATGAGGTACCAGTGCATGGGCGTTAATGAAACGTGACCATCCACTTGGGTACGGTGGTGTAAGAAATATTATAAATGTTATGAGTATTTATGGAAATATCACATGCATCGCATTTTCATAACTCTGTTGTTAAATTCCATTATCTGTATTCTATTTCCTTCATTGTTATAAATTGTTATTATCTGAACATGTTAAATTTTAGATAAGAAATGATCCTACTGGGCTATTATGTTCATCCTACTAAAACAAATGCACAGGTGTAGAGCTGGAATACTATGAGCAGGCGAGCCTCTACTATTAGCTTTATTTTCTAGAAAATTAGGTTTACTTTTAATTCAATTCATTTTATTTTTTTGTTATTTAGATTTAGTTTATGTTCAAATTTCGATATAGAAAGGACAGAATATTAAAATAATTGAATTTAATAATCATTCAGCTATATTTTCTTTTAGATGAAGTTGAATATGGATTGATTTTGATTGAATTAATTGGATTGTCATACATGTCATTACATTATAATTCACCCCTTGAAATTCGGGTCCTGAAGACCTTATTCGGGTACCCAAATTTCGGGGCGTTACACCCTGCCTGTTTCTAGCTTGAGAAATAAACATTAGGGTGGGTCTTAGGAAGCTTTTAATGATAGATGACCACGGTCTCCTGTTGTGTGGTCCCCTTTAGATTTGGATTGTTTCATTTTCGTGGGAGGCGGATTAGCTACAGACAGGTTGAGTAGCTAGACTTGCCACTGAAGTGACGTCACCAAGTTATGTAGGCTCCATCATGATGTATGTTTCGTATCCACACCGTCCATACATTTTGAGAGATCATTTTAGGGCATGATACAAAGAATGAGGCAGATCCAAGGCTGGAGTAGACCTCGCCATAGAAAACAGTAGAGAGAGTGACACCCACCATTGAAATCTTTCGAAGGTCCACCATGATTTTATTTGAGATCCAACCTGTTCATGCGTTAAAGAAGACATGAAATATCAGCTTGATCGTAAAATTTTGTGGCCCTTAGAACTGTTCAAGGGTGAGCATTACTCTCCTCACTGTTTTTTGTGGTGAGGTTCACTCGAGCTTTGGATTGACTCATTCTTTGGATTCTGCTCTAATACGATCTCTCCAAATGGATGAACGGTGTAGATACAAAACATACATCATGGTGGGGCTCACGGAAGTTGGTGACGTCACTACAACAGTGAGTCTCGCTACTTAACCTGTCGGTGCCTACTCCGCGTCCTGTTTGGGACCTTAGATTTGGATTGTTTCGTTTTGGACCGTGACGTAAAAGGAGGCGGACTGAGTCCAACCCGCTGTCTATAGCTACGAACGGGAAATTCTGTTGATGGGTCCACCATGATGTATCTATTTATACACTATTCATCCTTTCTCTCATATTATTTTAAGATAGGTGAAAAAAAAATGAGGCTGATCCAAAGCTCAAGTTAACCGCACCAAGAATGAATGATGCATTTATTGTAAATTGTATTTAATGCTCGGTTCATTTAATACAACCAAGCTTATTATTTGTTGTGGTCCACTTCAGCGTTGGATCTAACTCATTTTTGTACCCATACCTTGGATCTGACTCATTTTTGTACCCATACCTTAAAATGATATAATAGAAGAGATGGACGCATAGATAAACAAATACATCACGGTGGACCCGCCCATATAACTGCCAGTTGGTTGCTAGGGACGGGTAGGTATGCGCAATCCGTGTTCGCCGTAGAATGAGTCGGAAAAACTGATGGACAGCGTAGCAACACGCACTCACGTGTTCCGGGCGCAGATTAGATACTGACAAGGTCAGTAGCCATTTGGCTACTGAAGTGACGTCACCAAGCTACGTGGACCCACCATAATGCATGTGTTGTATTCATACAGTTCAACCATTCATCGAGATTATTTTATGGCATGAGAAAAAGAATGAGATAGATCTAAAGTTAGAGGGTACCTACCATGAAAAACCTTTGGATCAGTCATAGCTATCGTTAAAACATTTATAGGGCTCACCACGGTGTGATTTTTAGATCTAACCTATTTATAAGTTAATAGAGATAGATGAAGTGAAGGAATATATATATATATATATATATATATATATATATATATATATATATATATATATATATATATATATATATAAAAGCTTGATTGAAAACTTCTGTGGCCCCTGAAAAGTTTTGAACGGTGGATGTCACTGTTCCCACTGTTTTCTATGGAGGGATCCATTTGAACTTTAGATCTATTTTATTATTTTTCTCATGTCATAAAACGATCTCTCCAAATGGATGGACGGTATGGATACAACACATGCATCATAGTGGGGTCCAGAGAGCCTGCTGACATCATTTTAGTAGCGATTTGGCTACTGAAGCCACGTCATCAAGCTATGTGGACCCCACCATAATTCCTGTGTTGTGTCCATACCGTCCAACCATTCGTAGAGATCTTTTTATGGCATGAGAAAAAGAATGAAATAGATTTAAAGTTAGAGTGTACCAACCACGGAAAATGGTGGGATTAGTCACACCCACCGTTGAAACATTTATAGAGTGTACCAACCACGGAAAGTTAGAGTTTACCAACCACGGAAAATGGTGGGATTAGTCACACCCACCGTTGAAACATTTATAGGGCTCACCACGGTGTATTTTTAGATCCAACCTATTCATAAGTTAACATAGAGATAGATAAAATGATATATATAATATATATATATATATATATATATATATATATATATATATATATAAAAGCTTGATCAAAACTTCTGTGGCCCTTAAGAAGTTTTGAACGGTGGATGTCACTGTCCTCTATGATGGGGTCCACTTGAACTTTAGATCTATATCATTATTTTTCTCATGTCATAAAACTATCTCTCCAAATGGATGGACGGTATAAATACAACACATGCGTCATTGTGGGTCCACATAGCTTGCTGACATCACCTCAGTAGCGATTTGGCTACTGACCTTGTCAGTATATAATCCGCGCATGTGCTCCCCGCCACGTCAGTGACTCACCGAACTGAACGATTCCCATTCTCACTGAATCGTAAGCGGATTGCGTACTGTAAGCTCTGTGGGGTCGATCGTAATGTATGTGTCTTATCCACGCCCTCCATCTGTTTTATTAGCTAATTTTACACTATGATCTCAAAATTCAAGCATGTCCAAACCTAAAGTCGACCATGCCAAAGAAATCAGTGTGAATTGAACTTCCACCGTTGAAAACTTGTCAGCGGCCACAGAAGTTCTGGATTGAGCTGATACTTGTGGTTTCCCTTCATCCAGACCTGTGTAACCTTATGAACAGGTTGGATGACAAATAAACATCACTGCGGGCCCTTGGACGGTTTCAACGGTGGATGTCACTATCCCCAATATTTCCTGTGGTGTGGTCCAATCAAACTTCGTATATGCTTGATTTTTTGGTTTATACTCTTAAATTATCTGCTAAAACGGATGTATGGTGTGGATAAGCCACATACAACAAAAGTGGGCCCTACAGAGTTTACTCTGTACGGAATCTACGTCCCGGTAATTCGGTTCGTTGCTAAACCGTCCCGAGAGGTCGTGAGCTTGCTCGAAAATGACCGATCGATTCTCATTTTCGTCGCCATAACTATTTCTCCATTTCTCTCTCCCTCTCTCTCTCTCTCTGGCGAGCGAGAGCTGCAAAAACCCTAGAATTCCGTTTCAGGAAACCAGAGAAAACTGTTTCCTGTAAAAATCTAAAGCAGATGGAGAAGATGGGAGTCTCGATCGATGTCGGATTGGACGGAGTAGCAGTCATCCGCATCTGTAATCCTCCAGTCAATGCATTAGCTCCTCTCAGTAAGCTCTGTTTCTCCCTTTTCTCTCCAATTACACTGGATGTCGATGATCTTGATGTTCTGATGATGAAACATCACTCTGCTGTTCGCCAATTTGCATTTGGTTTGGTTTGTGTTTGGTGTTTGGATTTCGTCTTTAATTGATCATGATAGAATTGCATAACCGTTTTTCGTTTTTTGTCTTTTTCTTTCTATTTTTTCCCTGTTGGTGGAGCAAATGTCTTTTCCTTTATCATTACCAAGATTACAAATTCACATGTGAAATAAACTAATAATTAAGCAGAATGATCACATACACCCTACCGTTGACCACATAACGCATGCCTGCTTGTCATGTTTGTATGACGCTGGAGCCATGCAAGAGGTGGGCCTCACCATGAAGATGTGAGAATCAGACCAGTTCATTCATGAGGCAGAGGTCATGTGTATGTTGAATAGGACTGTTGGAAAGTTTGATCTAAAGCATCTACATTACTTTTGCATGGCGTGGACCACCTTGTTTACACCCATTTTCCGTGCACAGACATGGACCACCTTGTTTCCATGATAAGAAGTTGCTATGTGTCGACATTGCGGGTTTGATGCTGTACAATCGTACTCGCATCCAAAGATATATTTCACTGCCTTTTCTTCGGCGATACATCTTCAGTTATTAATGCGATGGCATAAAACCGTACGCATGCCTTTAGGAGATCGAAATGTCGAATGATACGTGGTCGTGATTCGTGTAGCATTTGTATGAGGCAACGTACCCAACACGTCTATAAAAGACCTATCGAGGCAGGGATCTTATCATGGATATCAATATGATACACTAAAATAAGGTCGCCTCTCTCGATCCTTCTAAAATAGGAGATCTTCCCGGAGACGCCCGGAGCCCTCATTGCGATTATGAAGATTCTGAATATCTGAAGATCAAACCAATATCTGAACGGATGGATATCAATGGAATGCACCCACATTGGAACAAACCGGAATCAAAAGAACGGGAGAACTCGATCGGGTGGATGTAGTTCCACCAATTCCACAATCAAAAGGGATAAAGGGTGGAGATGGCTTTGATTGAGCTATTTTTAGATGTAGCATCGTTCTGAAGATCCTATTAGAGAGCATCTACTTAAAAGTGGAAACCTGAAAACCAACGGTTTCAGATTTATAGAGTGCCCCCTATTTGGAAAATTACAAGCCATAGATGCAAAAGATCCTGGGACATTAAGGAAACCCTTTGAGGGTTTTACCGCCTCAACAACCTATAAAAGGAGCACACGATGAAGAGCTCGAGACCCATGCCAAATACAATCTATCTTCTTTTATCTTTATGTTTATCTTAGCATAGCCTAATCTTAGCATAGATCGCTATTCTTCGGTGCCATCGCTACAGTACCATAGGATAAGATTAAACATCCACAACCCTAAGTTGCTAAATCCCGATCAACCGAGCCCTTACTTGGTCAATCAATCTTTCCAGTCACATCCTGCTGACCATTTGCCTAGATCGTCTATTCACATGGACATACTATGTATTTATCTTTTTCATTGCCTCTAGTTGTTTTTACTCTGTCAATTATAATGAGCCACATCTACATATTAACAAAATCGGCATTGTTTTGGACCACTGCCTCGGGGCCTGCTTCATGAACCTGCTAACAACTCCCACTGCTTGAGCAATGTCTGGCCTCGTGCTCACCATAGCATACATGAGACTCCCAATAGCTGACGCGTATGGGACTTTAGCCATGTAGTCCTGTTCCTCCTGCGTCCTTGCACCTTGCTCCTTAGATAGCTTGAAGTGGTTGGCTAATGGAGTGCTAACCGGCTTAGCGCCTCCCATATTGAATCGATCAAGTACCTTGGCTATGTACTCTGCCTGTGACAAAACTAATTTCTTGTTTTCCCTGTCACGCTTTATCCTCATGCCTAGGATTTGTTTTACAGCTCCTAAATCCTTCATGGCAAATTCTCTAGACAATTGTCTTTTGAGATCTGAGATGTCCTCCATGCTTGAGCCAGCCACAAGCATATCATCAACGTACAGAAGAAGGATGATGTATGACGTATCAAACTTCTTCAAGTAACAACAGTGGTCTGCATGACATCTCCTAAAACCGTTTCCCGACATGAAACTATCGAACTTCTTGTACCACTGCCTCGGGGCCTGCTTCAGGCCATATAGACTCTTCTTCAGTCTGCACACCTTGTTCTCATTACCTGGTGCCACGTATCCTGTCGGCTGATGCATATATATCTCTTCTTCAAGGTCCCTATGAAGAAAGGTTGTCTTAACATCTAGCTGTTCTAGATGTAAGTCCTCTGAAGCCACTATACTCAAGACCATGCGAATCGTAGACATTTTCACTACCGGTGAAAATATTTCAGTGAAATCGATACCTGCCTTTTGTTGAAACCCTTTCACAACTAATCTGGCCTTGTACCGTTTCGAACCATCGTGCTCCTCCTTCAGTCTGTAAACTCACTTGTTATGAAGAGCTTTCTTACCCTTGGGTAGAGTGACTAGCTCCCATGTACGATTAGACTCAAGAGAGTCCATCTCATCATCCATGGCCTGCTCCCACTTAACCCGTATTTCTGACTGTAACGCCTCTTCAAAACACTCTGGCTCACCATTATCTGTCAGTAGTAGATAATGTAAGGAGGGTGAGTATTGGACCGTGGGTCTCCTCTCCCGAGTAGACCTCCTCACAACTGGTGTCTGCGGCTCTGCCTCATCCTGTGGCACTGTAACACCCATGTCCGGTAACTCTTCGAACTCTACGAATTCCTTTTTCTCGGCCTTATTTTCCTGCACATTGTCCTTATGCATCACTTTTTCATTAAAGACTACGTCCTTGCTTCTGATGATTTTTCTGTTTTCTGCATCCCAGAACCTGTAGCTAAAATCATGTTGCCCATAGCCTATAAACGTGCACCTCCTGGACTTCGCATCCAGCTTGTTTCTGTGCTCTGCATCAATGTGAACATATGAAGTGCAACCGAACACTCTGAGATGTGCAAGGTTCACTTCTTTCCCAGTCCACGCTTCTTCTGGTAGCCCACCGTCCAATGGTGCTGAGCGACTTCTATTGATGAGATATGCGGCAGTATTCACAACATCTGCCCAAAAGGTCTTGGGCAACCCTGCATGTAACCTCATGCTCCTGGCGCGCTCAAGGATGGTCCTGTTAATGCGCTCAGCCACACCATTCTGCTGTGGTGTCCCTGGAATCGTTTTCTGATGTTTGATTCTATTTGCTGCACAATACTCCTCAAACCTCTTATCACAATACTCTCCCACATTGTCAGATCTGAGACACTTTACTATTTTACCTGTCTCATTTTCTACCATAACTTTCCACTTCTTAAATACATCAAATACATCAGATTTATGTTTTAAGAAGTAGACCCACAGTTTTCTACTAGCATCATCAATAAAGGTAACAAAATAACGTGAGCCACTAAGAGATAATACCTGTGCCGGTCCCCACACATCAGTGTGTACAAGCTCCAACAGATGTGTCTTTGGAGCGCGTCCCGTCTTCTTGAAGCTTACCCTCTTCTGCTTGCCATACACGCAGTCCTCGCAGAATTCCAAGTCAATAGACTTCAGCCCTGGTAGCTTCCCTTTTGACAATAGCACTTTCATCCCTTTCTCACTCATATGTCCTAGCCTCTGATGCCATAACTGCCCATTCACTCCAGTTGATGCGACTGCGAGTGAACTATACGATCCTGAAGTCACGTACAAAGTACCTTCCTTTTTGCCTCTAGATATTACCAAGGCACCTTTTGTGATCTTCCAGGAGTCATTGGTGAATGTCGTCACATAACCGGTATCAGCCAACTGTCCCACTGAGATCAGATTACGTTTCAAACTCGGTACATGTCTGACATCCTTCAATTTCAAGGCCGTTCTGTCTTTCTGATTTACATGAACATCTCCCTTTCCAACAATATTGCACGGCTCATCATCACCCAGGTAGACTCTCCCAAAGTCACCTGACACATAATCACGCAGAACTTCCTTACACGAAGTAGCATGAAACGAAGCACCCGAGTCTATAACCCAAGACTCATTCCTCGTATCAAGAGACAAGATCAACGCCTCTGTGTTACTCTCCTCAGATAGATTCACTGAATCCTTCCCACCTTGAGAGCTTCCTTCTTGTTTCTTGAGCGCCCTGTAATCACGTTTCATATGCCCCTTCTTGCCGCAATGCCAACACCCTTCTTTGTCTTTCGGTCCCTTGGACTTATTCCTTGACTTAAAACGCCCGTGTTTATTGTCTCCTTTGTTCAGCGATCTTCCTCTTCCTTCAACGTTTAGAGCATTCCCTGAATCCCCTGAAACTCCTGATGCCTTCCTTCTAGATTCTTCGCTGAGAATTAGACCGGCCACATTATCAAATTTCAGCTTTGATACCAGTTGTTGCGCAGCACGCCAACAACGCAGTGAGCCTAGATCCAATCTAAGGCCTCACCCACAAAACGATAGACAGGAAGAAATATAAACTAGAAATAGATCAAAGCAATCCAAAACAAACCACAAGACAAGATATACGTGGAAAAACCCCAAACTAGGGTAAAAAACCACGGATGCAAAATTCCACTATGAAGAGAAACGAAGATTACAAAGCAATATACTAACCTCTCCCTTGGAAGTACAGAGAAAATCCTTTGCCCACACCTCAGAATAATTTTCTAAAATTCACCTTAACCTAGAATAGCCCTAGGGACCCCAATTTATAGTTTTGGCAACTTCCCTTTCCGCATCCCAGTTGCGAAAGGACTCGCGACACGAAATCCGCAAAACTCCTTTCGCATCCCAGTTGCGAAAGGACTTGCGACACGAAATCCGCGCAACCTCGACTGGTCGTGGGCGGCCCCAGATGTGGCTCCACTTCTCAACACTTACTCAGTCAATCAATCTTTCCGGTCACATCCTGCTGACCATTTGCCTAGATCGTCTATTCACATGGACATACTATGTATTTATCTTTTTCATTGCCTCTAGTTGTTTTTTACTCTGTCAATTATAATGAGCCACATCTACATATTAACAAAATCGGCATTGTTTTGGCCCTTTTTAGTTTATTCGTTCATCTTTGTTCTTTTGAAAAATACATTCGTCGCAAGTAGTGGTGAAAGAAAAGTCCTTAACATAAGGCAAAAAGAATCCATCAGGAAGGACTCACCCCTACCCTTTTGCAAATCGCTCGATCGTTGTTACAACCAGTGGTTGAGACGACAGTTGGATTTCTGAATCTGGTCTTACTTAGTCGTTTCAGTACAAGATTCACCAATGTTCAATCAAACATTGAGGTGAGTACAACTCTGGCACACCCGCTCTTTCTAATCGCACACGTAAACCGAATACAGGCCCTCGATCACACGTGTGGCCTTGTGTTTGATTGAATTGTGCAAACACACCTGATTCGTGACCAGCCTGATTTCTTCACAGGTTAAATTCCACAGGTTGAATGTTTTACCCACTCATCATGTTGGCAAATGCGCAGAGTCTGCCAATCTCCTTATCTGAACAGTCTGTGATCTGGACCATTAGATGGGTGGGTCCCATCATGGATTGACCTGTAAGAATAATAGGATCATGTTCGCTGCAGTGGGCAGGTCTTGGATGTAAACTGATGGCATGAGTAGAACCTGTCAGCCAGATTGTCTTCACAATAGCAAGTGTCAAGCATGTTTAAAATATCTTTATTTTTCTTTCTTTCTTTATTGTTGTTATTATTATTATTTGGTGCATTTTCCTGGTTCATAGAAATGTTCTTATAGACCTAGAGGACCAACAGTAGGGTGATTAAACCCTGAACATTCTCGTCGATTATTCTGCCAAGGTATCACACATCCTTCCAGCAAGGCTTTCAGTCATGAGACCAATTACAGACTGCCATCTGGAACAAACCATTCAGATTAAAATGCCTTTCATGTTTAAACAGGAATAGAAGATGGGATTCATTTTTAAGTTTCCCAACATGGTATAAACTCCACTGGACCATTGTCCAAAATATGCATGAATCGTTGGATCCTACCCATTAAAATGTGGCACCTTTCCCATTCAATGCTAACCATTTGGCAGTAAAATTTCCTACCATCCATTTTGAGGTTGGGTTGGATGGGTAAGATCGTCTGATCAGTGATGTTTTTGTACCATAGCCCAAGCCGGAACTCACCGAATGAGTGATCTGGGTCATGCATCATTGTGCCACATGTCCATCTTTTGTGGGATTTGCAATAAGGAGCATGAGCTCAAGTTGCACCAAATAGATAATTTCTTTGTTCCAGCGCATTACCATTGTTATATTATGTTTCACTCTAAAACTGAAGTTCGTTTTGTTTGAGTGTAGTTATTGCTGGATTGAAGGAGAAATACATTGAAGCAATGGAAAGAGACGATGTTAAAGCTATTGTAGTAACTGGTAATCTTGAGTCACTAAACTATTAATTCTTTGTTTGATGCTGTTTTTCATTCAGCGATCTAGAAATGATGCATGTGAAGATGTGGGAGACATCAATTGGCTTGAGATGATATATTCAATTGGTAGATCTGTTGGATATGGGCTGAAAAATTACTCCAGTTGCTAAATTAGGAAAAACATAAGAAAGATTGAGTAGTGTAGAAAATATGAACTTCAATTCAACACAAACTATACCATTACAAGGAAATCAGATGGTGATTCGTTTTATATATCCTGGTCTCAATTATAAAGAGCTTTGTTTCTAATCAACTATTTGGTTCCCTAAAGGATAACAAAAGCTAACAAAAACCTTTATTAAAAATTGAAAAGTGTTTAACTGTGTTAAAAAGGAAGAACTCCTAATAAAATGGGCATCCTCGTCATTGACAAGGCCTTGGAAGTTGCCTCTTGTTATTTTGGAGATTAGAGCTCTCTTTGCTGATAGAAGGATTGTATGTTTCAATTTCTTGACGGATGCATGCGATGTAGCTCTCTATCTTACAAAAGATGGTGACAAGAGGGTCACTCATGATTGGCTCCTTTATGCTCTATTCCTAGCATAAACCCTTTCTTCTGAACTCTAATGAAGTTTAGATTATGATTTAAAATGTTTACAATAAAGAGATCAAGTCCTAATACAAATCACAGAGCACCTTACCCCTTTTTAGCTATAGGGTGGGCTTTTTCTTCTTTTTTTTTTTCCACACATGTGGGCTAATACATTGGCTTTGCCCAAAAACAGGGAATATGAACTGTTTAACCTTCCAAGTAGGAGACAAAATCAGACCAATAATAAGTGCTAGAGCTTTGCTAAGCCCACACGCATCTGTGAGGCAGCTGATCTACACTCCAAAGCTTTGCTGAGCCCACACATGCGCATGGCACATGTCCCAACATGGCAAATAGGTACAGATCCATTCCATCCATCAGAAGTGTACCAGTTTGTAAATCGGTGGCCCAGAGTCAGTTGGGTCCCAGTCAGGTGGGCCACAGTTTATGAAAAATTGTGCAACTGAGGACTTGACTGGAGTTTTCTAACCCATCCACCTATTTCTTATACTGTGACTTGCCTGCTTGGTGGAGTAGCTCTATTTTTAGGCGATAACATCTAGACTATGGACCCACTTGATTGATGGCTCGGCTATTTCACGTCTGCCACACTGGAACATGCGATGGTGTGTTAATGGCATGCATCATACACGCGAATGGGCTTAGCAAAGCTCGGGAGCTAAGTATCAAGTCTATATAAATTCTTTGACTGCACAAGCAAAGATATTTGAAGGGTACCTTCTACAATTGAAGGATCATTGCAAGAATTCATAAACATCAAAGGCCCTCCTGAAAGGCCTTAACTTCTGCTTCCACATGGCTGAACTCCCCAACAGGGCTGTAAAATGATAATTTGGCATTGTCACCCTTATATCAAAGAATTCCTCCTATGCTAGCATCCACCAAGCTCACATTGGCCATGCTGTCAAAATCAAAGGTGTGTTGTAATGGTAGTTACCGTTATGATACAAGCTGTTACGGTCTCTCTCTCAAAATAATAATAATAATAATAATAATAATAATAAATAATAAATAAAAATAAAAACCTGAAAAAACCTGTATCAGCCCACAGTTGTTATGGGGCTGATATGGGTCACTTTTTTTCTGTAATGACCGTTACGGCCATCACGACCCTGTAACATGTAGCAGTTGGCACTGTTACCATTACTTAATAGCTGTTACGACACACCATGGTCAAATTTCAAATTTGATATTCCCATTAGGGGGCCCGCCCAATGAGAAATCACTTGTGTTATATGGCCATTTTCTTGAGATCAGGCACTTTGATGATTACAAGATCTCTAAAACTGAGATTTGAATAAACTCTTTACATGAAAAAGAACAACTGACAAAGGATCCTCCGGTGCAATAGAACATATGGTGGAAATGGCCCAGTTTGTCCCAGGCCTGACACTCAACGCTAAAGGCCTAAGCCCGACATGGGCCTAATATAATAAGGGCAAGTCCAAGCCCAGTTTGGCTCAAAAGTGAAATCCTTATTTCCCATTTGAATGTTCTTAATCCATCCGTTGAGTAAGTGGGTCACACATGCACAAAGAAATAGAAATTTAGAGGAACTAAACAAACATTTTACATTCAAGATGCATGTGTGTTGCCTGAGGATTGGAATGACATATTTGTAGGATATAACACATGAATATGTGAAGTCAGGTCAGGTTCGGTCAGGCAAGGAGCTGGGTTGGGCTACAATGACTTGAGCCCAAGCCCAATTGAAAAATTGATTGGGCCATGCATGCCAAGCCAAGCCTGGCCCACGGGCTAAGCTAGTAGGTCCAAAGCCAGGCCGGGCTTGCCGGGCTTGCCAGGCTAGTGGCCCCAGGTTCATTGCACTCCTAACACCTTGAAAGTGTTGAACCATATATCTGATCATTGCCATACTCGATATCCGTACCGGTACCAACACTTAGTTAACATAAGCAGCAATTAATTGTTGACTTGTTGCTAAAGTTTCCCTTAAGTGTTTTTGTCACTTATTTTGTAGGCTGCTTTTCAAGTGTCAAGAGATGTTAGAATGACACATAATTGATCCTGCTTGAAAGCCTTTCAAGGCAGTTCTCAATGAACCAAAGATTATGACATTATGATATTATTGATGCTAAGATCTCCCTAAACTCCAAAACCATACAACTTTTCCGTAAGTTGACCATAACTTCAATTATCAAACAAAAAGCGATATGGTCCAATGTTGTCAAAATCGTATCACAAATCATAATAGGGGTTGAATCGTATCGAATTGCGAATCGAATCATAAATCGTAAGATTTTTTATTATCTTCTTAAAAACATGAAAAATATTATTTTAAAAAAAAATAGCAATCATTCTTTTGCCATTAATATGCACCAAGTAATACCATGTCATGATAGTGTTAAAGAATTCTTATCTTTAAATCGTTCAAGAAATTTTCTTAAAAACATACAAGGATCCTTTATTAATTTATGTTCTTTCCTTCTTGGTAATTTTCTTGAATGTAGAATCACGTTAAAAGCTGCATTTGATTCTATAGACCAACGAAAAAAGATATTTTGATTTCTAACCATCATTCCACAATGCTAAGTCAACATGATCATAACCACCCATAAAAACATTCCAAATAAGTCATACATCAATTTGGTGTTTCGACGAGTTAAAAGTATGAAATCATTTTTTTTTAAAGCTCAACGATTTAGCATTGAAGAGTGTGTGTGTGTGTGTGTGTGTGTGTGTGTGTGTGTGTGTGTGTGTGTGATCTCTTATAAAGAACAAAATAAAATAATTTACCTTTTCTAAACGATTCCTTTTTATTTTTAAGTTTTTTTTTTTTTTTTTCTTCTTACAAATGGTTCTTAAAGCCCCTAACAATTTAAAAACATAAGATGCAAGTCAAGTGAAGCTTAAAATAAAAGAAAACAAGTATAATTTGAATTGTAAATTAGGATTTGGGATTCAAATCATAAAATCATGGGATTCAAATTGTTTTGATTAAGATTCGACTCAAATTGTCCCCCCCCCCCCCCCCCCCCCCCCCCACACACACACACACACACAAAATAATAACAATAATAAAGATTTTTTTATTTGACTACATAATGAACAAAATTTTACTCTTTGTTTATACCAGTGTTGGGTTTTGTGAGGTGCACGGTGCTCCTTTGCTAGAAATGCAACTCTTCTAGATCGTTTGGTGAGACCCCACACAATCACGATGTTGGGAGATCCAATCGTCTATCTTCTTCTTCTTTTCTTCCTTAAATCTCCCATCTCTACACCTACAAATTTATAGCTTCTCTGCATTTTTGTCCTACATTACAAATAACTTTAGAAACTTCTAGAAAAAGACAACTGAAGGTCTTTTGTAGGGACCACACGTCCAGCTAGAAGGGCCATTCATGGGCCCAACCTAACAATACCAAAGTCCAACTCCTGTCACAACCATGTGTCCTATCAATAAATCAACTTGCACTTGCGCGATTCTTATACAAATTGTGCAATCTTGGGGTGGTTATAAAGGTAACTTGGTAGGCAATAAAATAGGGCCAATTTCACATTGATTGGATATTGTTTGGTCCTTGAAAATGTGCCAAGATGTAGATTAACAAAAATCTGTCTGGTCTTATTGATTCTCATACGCGTGGCTCTGTGAGGGATGTGGGGCCCACTAGGATATGCCACAGACCCATTGTTTGATTTTTTGCAACCTACAGTTTCATCACATGTTTCTTATGATTTTCCCTACAATAATATTCATGTCATTCTGGTGTTTAAACATTCCACGTGATATTCATTGATGCACACGGTGCAGTTCAGTAGCATTCATTACATATGGTTTTTGGGGGTTCTATAATTTCTTTTCCTTTCTCTCAGGTGTTGCTTTTGCAAATTCATCATTGTTTACACTTGCACGGATGTTTCTATACTGGCCTTTGATTGTGTTTTTGGTTGTTCCTTGAAAGGTGAGGCGGGGAAATTTTCCAGTGGCTTTGACATCAATACTCTTCAGAATGTACAAAAGATTGGTAAAACTGATGCCACACCCGGGCTTATGCTATTTAATACTTTCTTCCACATCTTTTTATTGGTGTTTTATCAGTGTACCTTTGCCACTGACAGGAGATGTATCATTGCTACCAGATGTGTCTATTGAACTTATGGTCAACAATATTGAAGGTGCTTACCTTAGTCTCTATTTGTATGTTTCGTGACTTCATATAGTTTTGAATGCTGTGTGGTTGACCATCTAGTTACAGTAAACATGGAATTAGTATCCAGAAAAGAAATCTCTTATTGCACCTGTAAATCTCCAACTAACACCCATCAGGATCCAAAGCTAATTTGTCACTCCCTGTGCCTACATGTGAACGTTATATTCTCAGATGCTAAAAAGCCTTCTGTTGCTGCTATTCAGGGAGTAGCACTTGGTGGTGGCTTGGAATTAGCGATGGTTTGTGGTTACTGCTACAATAGAGTAGTACTTTTGTTTTTCACAATGATGTTCACCAAAATGCTTAATTCCGTCCCTTTTGATTACTGTTTTGCAGGCATGCCATGCACGCATCGCCACACCAGAAGTTCAACTTGGTTTACCTGAACTGACACTTGGAGTTATTCCTGGATTTGGAGGTACTGCTGCTTTCCTTTTATCTCATTAAGATCCTTGTGGTTATTAAATTCTTGCCACGTTATCTCACTAAGGACTATGTTGTTATTTTAAAGGCACCCAACGCCTTCCAAGGCTTGTAGGGATGTCAAAGGCCATTGACATGATGCTGGTAAGTCTTCCCTCTATTCTAGTTCAGCAAAAACTTATAGACCTTCCGCATATTGATTTAGAGCATTGGGAAAACTGACCATTCTTTTGAACAGGATGCCCTGAGCTAGGCTCTTCTTATAATTTCATTTCTTAATATTTCAGAATTTGTAGAAACTTCAATTATCGAGAAAGCTGTAAATCAAGATGAGCAAAATATTTGCAGTTCATTTTAATGATGAATCCTATAAACACAATCATGCACCATATCCGTCTTGCACATAATTCTGAATGTGAAATACACTTCTGTTTTGAAATCTTTTTCCTATATTAGTCGTTAGGACCCACAAAGATGGAGCATATATTCAGTCAATCTTCATAGATATGCTTCAGAACTTCAGGTTACTATTATTGATACTAGAATTGAGCTGCCACTAAATGTTTCATAATTTATCCTTTTGTATTCTAAATTTTCTTTCAGTACAAACTGCATTATACACATACCCGTTTCATTTGCTTTAATTGCCTTTGCAGGTTACAATGATTTCAGACTTTCCATTACTTCACTTAATACTACTTATAAAAGCCATTACCGAATCAAACATTTTACCATGTTTTCAAGTAACTACCTCAAACTTCGTCATCATCATTGTCATCTTAGTCTTAACCCTCAGCAGGTTAGGGATAGCTTACCTGATGCAGGACAAGAAATTCAAATATGATGTGCAAGATTTTCAGGCTTTAGATCACACTAATGCAGAACGATCACATAATAATTCCACATCCCGCACAAAAGTTCAAACATTCAAGTAAAGGGGAATCTGCACGGGTCCAGGCCTACACAGGCTAAGACTAGATCAGTAAAATTATGGACCAAACAATGCTCAATAGAAATTAGAGGTGGGCATCGAGCCGAGTCGAGTCGAGGTGGGCCAAGCTTGGCTTGGCTTGTCCATGATGTACTCGAGTTCGAGCTCGAGCTCGAGCTTGGCCTCGAGCTCAACATTGAAGCTTGGCTTGTTTGCCAAAGCCGTCGAGTCGAGTTCGAGTCGAGCTGGTGGTTCGAGTCAAGTCGAGTTTACCTCGAGTCGAGCTCGAGCTAGTTGGGTTAGAGAGTAATGGATTATGTTCTTGATCCTCCTCCATTGATGAAAAATTCAAAAATCTTAAGAGAATCAAAGCAAAACCCAATGAAAAAACCAAACAAAGCTTCGAATTGAATGAGGAACCTGTAAGAACCGATCTGTTCTTGATCTTCTTCCACTAGCAGAAATCCAAGTACTAGAAAAGAAACAGAGCAGAACACAAATCAGAAATCCAAGTAAAGAGCTCTAGCCAATCAGATCATTGGATTTCCTTGAAGCTCTTACAAATCTGAGAAGAACCCATCTCGAATTTCTTGGGTTTCTCGCCTAAGAAGTAGATCTCAAGAGATTGAAATCATACTATTGTGGAGCTGAAATGAAAACTGGTGGTGGTGGTCGGGGCGAGCGTGCGGCGGGCAATGGGCAAAGAAAGAGAATAAAGGGAAAGGAAAGGGGGTGTGTGCGGTTGGGTAGAGAGTCTAGGGTTTGTTTTTTATTTTTTTATTTTTAAGTTTAAACTTAAAACTTATATTAATATAATATATAATATATAATATATTTATTAATCGAGCTCGAGCTTTGAGTCGAGTCGAGTTGAAATGCCCCCTGGTCGAACTTGGCTTGAACTCAACTCGAGCTTCAAATAATTAGCTTGACTCGGCTTGAATCGGCCATTCAAGCCGAGTCAATCCGAGCTGACTTGAGCCGAGTCGAGCAAGCTTTTCGAGCTAGCTTGACTCGTGAACAACCCTAATAGAAATCAACCACACATGCATAACAATCAGTCTTTAATCTAAGGAATTCCCCAATTTCGATTCAAGGAACCCTGGGACAGCTCCTGCGTGCGGATAACAGGTTGGGCCTGACGCACGTGCGTTGATGGCTAGCTGCACGTGTGTGGGGCCCACGAACCCAAAAATCGTCCTCTTGGGTCAGGTCGGCCAGGGCTAAGCTTCAAAACCTCCAAGTTTCAAGTCGATCCGATGTACGGTCTGGGTGTGGTGCTACGCCGAAGTTTCAGCCCTCCTGCAGGGCCAGATTTTGGAATTCTGCTGAAGAGAGGAAAATTGCTGCAATAAAGGACAGATTTGTAGTGCAGATGATTGTGGGAGATGAGAAGGGTGGATGGTCGAAGATGGGAACGAATCGGGATAAATGTGGCTTCGCACCATGGTAGTTAGCTCTTCGAAGAAGGGAAGGCTTCGCACCCAATTAGATTTCCACAACTCGAGAACTCAGAGAAGTAGAAAAACGCATAATTTTTATTAAGCCTCAATGAATCAAAAGAACTACAAGGGGTGCCTATTTATAAGAAAACCCTATACCCCAAAACTCGCGCCATGTGCGCAACCTATTACTTGGCGATGAAGTAAACTAAAATAAAAACCAATCAAAAAAATCTAAAGCGTTCATGATGTTTTAAATAATATAAATAAGCAAAACCTAAAGTATGAACTTAATGCGACTAGTGGGCCCCGATTATGAGATCCCATGATGGGCTTTACTTAAATATCAGGCCCACTCTTTTGAACCAAAACTCCGTCTTCTAATCAGGCCCTAGATGTCGTCATCGAGCCAGATTGACGGTGGGGCCCTCCCTCTCCTTCCGTACGTGCGTAGGGGGCGGCATGCATGCGAGTGTGCGCATGATGTCCCCATCATTACCTCAAACCATATTTGTATCTATAATAGTGTAATATCAATCTCAACCTTAAGGATGATGAAGTGATTGAGTTCGAGAATCTCATGGGTGTTTCATGATGTTTTCATTGATGTAAACTCTGGAAATAGGAAGATATCAAAATGGTCAGCAATGTTATATTCTCTTCAGTGCCCCTCTTTGGTTTATTACAATCTGGTCTGTGCCATATGGACTCATTTCTTTGGTTTATTTGGTATGAGATGTGGATATGTGGCTGTCAATGAAGTCATTAGTAGGCGGACCGTGGATATGTGGCTTCTTTTATCATAATGGGAGATATTTGTGGAAGATGTTTACGATTTTGTGGGGCTTTGGTAGAGCTGGGCAGAATCCGGACCGATCCGACGGATCCAACCCTATCCAACGAATCTGAACCGATCCGATCCGAACCGAAGGCCAGGATCGGGCCGGATCGAGTTGGCCCAGTCAAATCCAACCGTTCATCGGATCGAGTTTGGATCAATGTCAATCCGGACCGATCTGATCCGGAATCTGATCCGATCAGGATCGGGTCTATTAATGAGTGTATATATTTTAAAATTTGTACTTTTTACCCTAAGTGAGTGTGTGTGAGTGAGTGTGTGTGTGTGTGTGTGTGTGTGTGTGTGTGTGTGTATAATTTACTCTTTTACTTTTTACCCTACCCACCCGCACCCGAACCAGCGACGAACCCTAAATCCCCAAAATCCCTCCCTCAAATCCTCAAAATCCCTAAAATCTCTAAAATCCCTCCCTCTCTTTCTCTACCCGAACAAGCAGCCATCTCGATCCGACCACTCCACTCAGCATCCCGGCCCACTCATCAGTCATCATCACTGTTCATCCCTAAAATCCCTCCCTCTTTCATCGGTCTCTACCCGAACGAGCGCCGCACCCGGCCATCTTGATCCGGCCACTCAGCAGCCCGGCCTACTCATTATCACCATTCATCATCTCCATTCATCAGGTAGGTATGTAGGTTTTATTTTTATTTTTAATTTTAGCTTGTATTTTGGACTATTTTAGAGCAGTGGCCCACCATTTTTATTTAAAATTTTCCAAAAAAAATAAAAAATCAGGACCGATCCGAACCGTACCCAATCCGATCTGACTCGGTTTCCCTGACCGAGTCGGACTCAGATCGGATTAGGCCAACAGTGGTCTAGATCGGATTGAGTCAGATGACCCATACTCGGTCCCGGATTGGATCGAGTTCGGGTCAGGTCATGTAAATTTCGGACCGAGTCGAGTTGGACCTAATCCGATCCGACTTGACTCGATGCCCGGCTCTAGGTTTTGGAAAGAAAGGAAGAGAAGGATTTTTGAAAATAAAGTCTCATCTCTGGATTTTATTAAAAGAAGATCACTTCCATGATTATCGATTGAGCTATCACCAACCTGGGAATGCAGGGGAGGCTCCCATGCAGATGTTACGTAGGAGTGGGAAGCAAGCTTCAAGTGTTTCCCATACAGACACGATGAGGATGCCTATGATCACACAGGAGCCACCTCAGTCCGGTTTTCTTAAGCTCAACTTCGATGGGTGCTCCCAGGGCATCCATGGGCCTTATGGAATTGGAAGTGTTATGATAAATGAAAAGGGGAGGTGATGGTGGCTTTCTCTGGTCCATCGACTCTAAGAGGACTGCATTGTCTCTTCACTGCAGTCGTTCCCCAGAATTCTAATTGTAGGAAGGGCGTCACTGCAGGTCTTTCAGTGGGTTTCGGACATCAAACTGAGCATTGGTGGCTCATTTCTTATATCATAGAGATAAGATTAAATTGCTTGGAGTGTCCTTGGGGGTTTGTTATTCCTTAGTCTCAAGGGTTACCAGCGAGGTAGCCATTATGCTTGCTGGAGGTGTGATGAGAGATCACTTGCTCTTGGTCCATTGTTATATATTTTGTAGTGCCTTTCTTTTTCTTGGTTTCAACAAATTTCACCATCTTTTTTCTTTTTCTTTTTCGAGAAAAGAATGTATTGGAACATCTGGTGGAGTGGCTAGGGTGGGACATCTTTCTTTTGCATGGGTATATAAGAGAAGATGCCAGGGATCCAATTCCATTTACAATGAAAGAGAATTCCAACATCCCGAGCTAGCTTTCAGTGCCAATGAAATGGCATTCACTGAATCTCTGTGCACAATCAGCAGCATGGAAAAGGATTCTTTAAAAGATTCTGTGTCAATCATAATTTTATTCTAGAAGCCTGAACATATATTACCTATGCAATATTAAGAAGGTGTATCGAGCCATGAGCGTAATATGCTAATAATTCTTTGCAGTCATCCAAGTCAATAATTGCTAAAGAAGGGAAGGAGCTGGGTCTTATTGATGCTATTGTGTCTTCTGAAGATTTGCTGAGAGTATCAAGGCTCTGGGCTTTACAGATTGCCGAGAGGCGCAAACCTCGGATATCTTCACTTCGTAGGACTGATAAACTCAGTTCCCTTTCTGAAGTACATGAAATATTGACAATTTCCAGGGAATATGCAAGAAAAACTGCTCCCAATATGCCTCAGTACCTGGCGTGCCTTAATGTGATTGGGGAAGGAATCAGCTTGGGAGGATATGCTGGTGTTTTGAAAGTATGTATGAGTTTTCCTCTTTTAATATAGCTCTGTTATATGCACAATTTAGTGACTTAAAAGGAAATGGTGGATTATTATCTGAATTTTTTTGTTTCGATGTACCTATATGGAAGAATTCCAAATTCCTGATTCCTATAGAATGACCAACCACCAGCCATTTTGCTGCTTGGGTCATGTTTATAAGATGCTGCTGTTTCACTGATCAAAAAAAAAAAAAAAGAAAGAAAGAAAGAAAGAAAGAAGAGGAAGAAGAAAAGAAAAGAAAAAGAAAAACAGATGCTTCTGTTTCCAACTTGGATGGTAGTATGGACTAAAGCAAGATCTCTTGACTCCAGGAGGAAAAATTGTTCAAGGAATTGGTGCTATCAAGTACTTCAAAGGGTCTTGTTCGTGTCTTCTTTGCACGACGTGCGACTTCAAGGGTATTTCTCTTATTGTCTCATTTAGCTTATTTTTAGTAGCTTATCTTTTATAGACGCATTTAGTTTCGTTTTTCTTGTCTTTTTTCCTTCTTTTCATTTTCAGTTGGCAGTATTTTGAAGGAAAAATTTCTGATCTGTTTGTGGAAACCTTTCCTTTTGATTCTTTATGTTTGAATTTCATGCAATCATTATCCTATTGACTGCTTTTTACCCTCATTGGGATTGATTTAGCTTTTATTGTAATTGGGTAGATATAATTCACTTATGTCACGAGTCACGACTCTGTGGAATAAGGAAAAATTTAGCCACATATGTTATTTGGTCCGTCGTACTCAATCACCTTTTCTTTTTGTATTGAACAACCTCTCTTCTCAGTACCATGTGCTGTATATTCTTAATGCTCAGGGGGCTGTTTGGGTAGGGGATCCCACATAACCGGGAAGTCTAATCCATACTTTGGCGGGTCCCATGCCCTCCATGTTCGATTTCCCATGCTAAAGTGGTGATTTCCTCCACATAATTGCACAACTCAACTAGTGACATTTTTATTTATTTTTTATTTTTTTCTAAAATTCCCTAATTGCATGTATGCGGAGGAAAGTGCTGCTCTAGTGCAGCAAATCTGGTGTGGAGGGCATGGGGCCCACCAAAATCAGGATTAGAGTTAATCCCTATTTTGTAGGATACTCTCCCCAAGCAAGACCAGAATTCTGGTTCACTTCATGATCGTGAGTGATCAATGAAGCTCTTACAATTCTAGTCAAAATTCCCTCACCATATGCTTCTTTTCCTTCTATTAGGTTGATAAATAGTTAACATCACATTGATTCAGGATCAGGTCCCTATTTTGCATGGACTTGCTATCAAAAGGAGCTGCAGTTGTGTAGACTTAGGTCCTGTTTGGATGCCCTTGCAGTTTGCAAATGCTCCAATTGGCCACCACCCTACATGCAAATGAGATGACAATAGGCTAACCTTAAATCATCTCATTGGTGAGTTCATATGGAGCAGATATTGAACTCCACTGGTGAAGACTACAGGTGTTGCTCTAAGCTTATTTTGAATATAGGGAATGTTAGAAAGCCTGTAAACTCACCCTTCAAAAAAAAAAAAAAAACTGTAAAATTTAATTTGGAAGCAAATTAGGTTTATTTGATCTAAAACCGAATTCGCGAATTGTGGAGCCAGGAACGATAATTGTGTAGATACTGGGGTCTAACAAGGTCATTTATGATCAAATCAGTTAGAGAATTGAGTGAAAGGAGTCAAATACATGTGAATTTGGTTATTGATTTTCGTGAAGGAAATAAATGCATTTTCAAGATGTTTTTTCACACGGACTGCTTGATTCCTAGATTCCATACCTTTTGGTGTTTTCACCGGATTAACACCTTCCATGGCCACGATATCAGCCATTTACCTCGTACCTATATTTTTAGTGTATATGCTATGTTGTTTGATGATTTGGATGTATTTTGAGTTTGCACACACGCTTATGCAGCTTCTGATGAAACTAAATTTCTTTTCTTTCTTATTCTACCGTGTAACTAATTTCTTCAATTATAATGTATGGTTTCTTTGCTAGTAAATAAAAGATTGTTGAAATTGCGTCTTTGTTAAAACGTGCTAACATTCTCATTTTCCTACAGAGCATACCTACTTCAGAGTCCCAATGGGCACGCCTGTGACTAAAGCTTCTATTGTGTGTATTCTGGTGCGTGCTGGTGTCCCCCTATAAAGCAACTAGCTATATACAAAAATAAAATAATTATTCGACATTCTCTCTTGGGAGACTGAGAAATTCACTGTTAATAAGAAATTCCTTCCTTTTCCAACCCTTCTGTAATATGGTCTTCGCCTCCTTTTGGTGGCAATGTCTTCTGTTTCTTCATACTGATTTAGTTCCTTGGCCATTCTGCGATATAAATAGGCTCTTCACCTCTGTTTCCAAGTTGAAAGCTAAAGCTATTTATAGACCAGTGTGCTATCATGAACGGTAGGCATGCACCCGCACATACATATATGCACTTTCGTGTGTCTCTTTTTTACTGAGGTTTGTGAACCCAAGGAGATGAGGGACTTAACATAAAGTTACTAAAGCTGTTCGACTTTGCTTGTTAAGTGTTTGTGGAGATTCAGGAAGGAAAAGGAAAGCCTATGGTAGAAGGATATCTCCTGCAAATATGGTGAGGAATTAAGGCAGTGGTTTACTACAGCATTACCTAGATACAGTGCTTTAGGCTTTTGGAAGTTGATTCTTCATGTGGTCAATTCCTTTAGGGTTTATTTGGATTCATTGAAATGTAGGGTTGGGTCCTTGAACGGGCCTGATCTTCCATTAACCAGAGATGAGACTGCTCTTCATCTTCCATGTTATCAAAAGATTTAAGAGCATCGTCAACCTTGCAAGTGGTCATGGAATTTTCAACATGGTTCAACTTCCACATAACCGCTACAGAGATGATGGGCCATTTCCAAACCTGATATACATGGCCTGTTTCATCATCACCATTAATTCATGGAAGAGATCACAAGGCAGCGCCAAAGTGGGCCACTCCTGAAAACAGTGGGTTTGCTTATCTTGTTTCAAAGAATGGCAGTACTTAAGGAGGCTTGTGAAGGTAAGGTCATTTGGGTTCAGACCCTGGGCTGTCGTTCCAAAAAACAGCCCAAGAAACTCGTCAGAATCTCCCCATCTGTGTTTGGGCTCTTGTTCCTGAAAAGCCCAAGAAAATCATCAGAATCTCCCCATCTGTATTTGGAGTCTCATTCCTGAAAGCAGCCCAAGAAACTCATCAGAATCTCCGCATCGATGTTTGGGCTCTCATATCTGAAAACAGCCCAAGAAACTAATCAGAATCTCCCCATTGATGTTTGGGCTCTCGCTCCCGAGAGCAGCCCAAGAAACTCATCAGAATCTCCCCATCGTTTAAGCAAGTGCAATCCAAACAGCCTCTTTCTGATACTTAACAGGGCTTCAAAATCGTGAATTCTTGTCGTGAATCACACGCATGCCTCATCTTGCTGGTCAATAATTAGTCACGTGATTCTCCTCAGCCTCACATGCCTTGAATATGTGAAAGCAGCCCATCCAGAGCATTGATCTGAAGGACCCACCGGGGACAGTCCGTCCTGAAAATCTATCCCCTGGAACAGTCCAACCTTTGATTGTTTGCATGCAAATACAGTTAGCTAAACTAACTACAACGATGGTCCATGTTCCATGAAAAAGAAGGGCAAAGGTCGGATGGCTGGAATCCTTCACTCTAGGAGATCTTTGAGAAATGGCCAACCCAAGGGGGCTCATCGAAACAACAATCTGGAAGAACAAACCGTTGCCACCAGGCCCACCACTAACCCATAGCACTCAGGAGTCTGGAGGTCATGACGATGAGCTCCGTCCAATCCAATCGAACTACAAGCTCAAACCCATACCCAGATAGGCTTTGGTTTGGAGTCCTAGGACACGTTATTCTCCAGAATTGGAATTTTCAAAGTCATTTCTGAAATGTATTGAGATTCTAATCCAACTACAAGCTCAAACGCATACCCAATCGAACTACAAGCTCACAGACTGCTGGTTTGTTCTTAGCACACACTCAGGAAAAGCAATCTTTTAAAAGAGAAAGGGAAAAGATGGTGTGCATGCACCAAGTGTTAAACGACAGTGTGGACATGTTGGTCAGGGGACACTAAATTCCCTTCATCCATAAATTGAGTATCAGCCATTGATCATTCGAGTGCATTGACCAGATACAGGCTCAAAATGGGGCAACTGGGCAATGCAAGCCTGGGTTGCTGGTGAACGACACCATACACAAAAACTGATATTTAGATCTTGATCCTCAGTGAAGGCTATTTGCATGGAAGTCATGGGGCCCACCTCTTCATGATTCAAATCCATTTACAAGCTTTTGATCAGATGGCTGTGATTGTCTGTGGTGGTCATACTTGCATGTGGCCCATCATATGTCGAGGTCCATCCTTATGAACTGGGTACGATACCAAAAGTTGCGCCCCACCTCTATCGTTGCTGGATCGAAGAAAAATTGTTGTTTCTTTCAGTCATGCACCATATCCTCACAATCAGAAAGGCTACAAGCACGATCATGCACCAACTCTTTAACACATGAGGCTGTGAGAACTATTTATATAAAAATACATTAATGATCAGAAAAAAATGGGTCCGATCATGATCAATTCTTTGACCACGATCGGATTTCGAACAGCGAACAACATTCGCTAACTGACAGCAGCAATGGCTGCAAGATCAAACTGTAGCCAAGCATTAGCGGGAGAACAACATGCTTTCAACCTATTCCCTCTTCATTCTACATCTCCACATTCTCAATCTTCGGTTTCAACTCTCCGTTTTCAGCAGGCCGTCCGATCCTTGGAGGCAGACAACTGTTAGATGCAGCAGCCATGACAGTTACTGCTGGAGATATCTCTGGAGCAACTGGAGCTGTGAGCCTTGCAATGCCATTACCGACGGGTCCTGAATGACTTGTACTGACAGGTCCTGAATGACTTGCAATTTCAGGTTTTGCAGCCAATGAAGAAAACTTTGCTTCTGTCATTAAAAAAGGAATGAAGAATAATAAATTTCCATGAAATCTGACAAAACAACAGGGTTATACCTAAGTAAGATGATCACAGAATCCTAATAGAGTGACTGTCAATTTCAAACACCTCTTCCAAACGACAAGTACAACTGACTTCGATTTATGAATAAGATTGGGACAACGAGAAGCAATAAAAGGTTTAAAGTATTGTCCAAAACTGGTATGTACTCCTCGATAGGAATCAGTTTCAGCCATAAACAATCCAGCTGTATCAGTCCACTATGGGGCAATACAACCTGGTTTTGGTGGTGAACAGTACAATACACCAAAACCGAATTTCAATCCTTGAATGACACATTGCGATATTTGTTTCAAGGCCCCAACAACTCTACAGCAAAAGGCCTGCTCTTCAAAGTTGACTACATAACCAGTGAGAAACACAACTGCGGCTTGCCAGAGTAGGATTTCTAATCCTACTATTACCATGATATGTCAATGTATTGCACGTGAAAGATCCTGGTTAGTCATCAGATGGGCCCTGAATTAACTTAATATGATCATCTGATGGGGCACAGACTACAAAGAATG
Organism: Magnolia officinalis; assembly: GCA_021015155.1. Taxonomy (NCBI): domain Eukaryota; kingdom Viridiplantae; phylum Streptophyta; class Magnoliopsida; order Magnoliales; family Magnoliaceae; genus Magnolia; species Magnolia officinalis. The sequence goes on along the minus strand of JAJHSJ010000001.1, from coordinate 17,705,998 downwards.
ATGTTTGAAGGAATTGTTCACAGTTAGCATCCGACATACATATGCATCTTGCTTGAAGGACTGACAGTATTAAAAAACGGTTAGTTATGGCCGTAATGGCCATTATGTAATGGTCATGGCGGTGACTGTTACATGATAGTGTCTTAAAGCCCGATTTGAAAATTTGGCTGGAGCGGACCTATAACAACTGCAACGGTCGTTACAGGCCCATAAGGGCCATAACAGACCAATACGTTTTTCCCCCCTTTGAAAGAAGATTTTGACCATTATAGGGCTGTAACCAGGGGTCGTTATGGCCCGTATCGTAACAGCCACCATTACCATTATTGAATATCTTGGCCTGACCTGATTTTCGTAAAATGGCACACCCATGCTAGTCTCCACAGTGAATTCAATATTGAACGCACACACCAGGTGGTGAATTAGTGTGTAGGGAGACATGGAGGGTAGGATTCATAACCCTACTCTCAATGAATAGACATAGCCAGGATCAGATGCGATATTTTGACTTCTGTTAATGGCTCTGGTCTATTAACCAGAAAAATGAAACTCGCTTATGACAGGTGAAGCATAATGAAGAAATATATTTCTTTATGTACCAAGTTGGACAAACATACCCTAATACTGTATAAGCATTTATGATTTAACTAAAGATAAGAAAAGACAATTTTAGTTTGTTTCTTTTACTAACAGTCGTGTTGAACTCTGCACGGCATGCGCCCAATGCAGCGATTAGGGAAAAAGGGACGTGCTCTAGTGGTACCGGTACACCTCCGTAAGCTTAAAGTGGCACGGGGCACATGTGTAGCTCATGTGGTGTACATATCACATTCAATCAGTCTATACGATGCATCCTTTCAGGCTACCCGTAGGTCCCAAAAATCAGCTCGATACAAAACTCTTGGGGGACAGCACAAGGAACAAGTTGTGAGGGGATGCTCACCCTTGATTCTCACCGCACCCAAGGCCCACCTGAGTTTCAGCGCGTCCTCACCCTTCATCCATGGTAGATGAAGTCTGGACAGCCTGGATTCTGTATACACAACACAGAGGACCCTCACGTAAATCAAGGGTGGGTATCCCCTGTTGAGTCGCCCCCTGTGTTGTAGTCCACAACTTTCTGTTTGGGCTGCTTCTGGGCCCTTGGGGTAACATGAGGTGATGCATCTGATGGACTGGTCAGATCTCATGAATGCATCATGTGAGTCGCACTTCTGCCTGGAATGTATCACAGGAAAGCACCCCAAGGAAAAAGGCCAGTACTCTCTAATTGGCAAGACTGACTGTATACAACTGATTACACACAAAGGTCCTTCTGTTTTATGCCTTTAGAGTTTTGTTTGTCGTTTTCTAAATATATTTTCAAGGGAAAAATGCTTGCAAAAAGGGCCATAGGTAAATAAGACGGTAAGCAATAAATGTGGGAGAAGATGTATGTATCTGCAGACATGCATGCATGTATGCTAGCAACTACATCCTACTTCGCTGAAAAGGCCAGCAAAACAATTTGACAAATCAGCAGTAGTGGGTCTTGAAATTTAAAAGAACTCTGTAAACAATTCAGAGCGTCTGGATGGTTTTTCCATTTCAAGGGACATGATTATGAAAACTAGAAAGCTTCCGTATACTGATGCCCAACGGATTCTCATAACCTAAAGAGCAACTACCCACAATTTTGAAATGAAGAATCTAAAATAACGTTTTGAGGGGTTACCTTTTATTCTTCCACAGGTGATGAGCTTTCGAAGGCACTCCCGGAACTCTGTCAAGATACACCTTTCCTGCTCAGCATAGATCTCCGTCATTCCCTGCCCATAGGGATTCTGGAGAGGCATGCTGCGCCCATGGCCTACAGCTCCTGAAGGTGATGCTGATACTGTGAACGTGTCTTGCTCATCGCACATGAGTGCAAGGGTTCCAGGCGACATTGGCCTTCCTTTCTGTGCATCGGCACTATCCGAACCAGATGAATCTGCACCTGCCTTGTCTGTCTGGTTCACACTGAAACGGTCATCGGTTGACACTTTCCAAATATCTGGCTCTTTAGGGTGATCGTCACAATCTTGTGTCAAAGACGCGAGAGAGCTTTCAGTCTTATCTTCTCTATCATCTTGTTTCTCCACTGGACCCTTGTTTTCTAGATAATTTTGATTACATGTGTATCAGATAGGTGTTCGATCAGCTTGCTAATTGTAGACATTCATAGAGAACCTACTTTTAGAAACTTAGAAAATATATATGAAAAACATGTGGTTTCAACTTGACTCATGGATTCAACTCGACTCACTCATGGATTCAAGTACAACTTAAAAGTTTCTACACACTTGATAATTATTTGCTACATATACATTAGAACTGCAAAGTCTGGATATGGGAGTTATTTCCTTTTCTGAATTTCTGAATAATTTTTTGTACTTTTCTTTTCTAAATTACTAATTTTTTTAAGCTATTCAAGAAAATAAACATTTTTAAAATTGTGAAATAATTCAAATTTTGAGAAAAGAAACCAGATAATTATGTCACTATGATATACTCCATAGTATGGCTCTCTCAACAGTCATAAACATTTGGCTGCATCCTTCAAACTACCTTTGTGTAGTTTGTATTTATGTTCAATAATCTGCAAAATTGCATTGATTGTGATCAACCTATGTAATGGACTATTAGATAGTGCTTAATTGTAATCAATCTGTGTAATTGTCTATTACATTGTGCCTGAGGGAGTTTTGTCCTCTCATTGCTGGTCCCCTGCCCAGATAGAGGAGGTTTGTGTCAGGTTGGCAGCGGGATTCAAACTTATACCAGAACTTTCATCATGAATCCGAACAATATGGCATTCCAAAGCCCTTGATGGAGTGGAAGCGGAACAGGATCCATGTTGCTGAGATAAGGCTTAGATGATGGTGATGATGAATCTGCAAAATTGCAAAGTGGGAACAAAGAAGCATGTCTATGATGGAAGGCATCTCTTTTCTCATCAACTCTAAGCATTAAATGTGTGCGTAAGTGCACATGCGCGTGTGTGTGCGCATTGTTATAATAAACAATAGATGCCTTTTAGCATCATTTGTCCAAATTTTAATTCGTACCCACTCCTCAGTATCTTAGCTAATTAAGGAATAACTGAGGGCCCTTGAGATTAGATTCTTAAAAATTCATGTGTTCCTAAAAAAGATAAACTTCAGTGAACACTAGTGAGAATCAATGCTAATAATCTTGGTGCTAAGAAATTGAATTAGGTGTCCCTTTTCCGATTTATGTGTTCAACTTCACCAAGTTAATGAAAACCGGCACACTCGTCCAAGGTGAAGGAAACTGGTAACTAAATGCACCATAGGAAAGGAGGAAGATATGAAAAACAAACTAAGAAGGGTGATAGGGACCTATATTGCCTGAATGCCATGCTGAAATAGGTAGCTAGGAAGAGAACAACATAGGGTTTTGACTCTATCCAGCTACGGAGAAAAAAAAAAAACCACTTTTTAGGGCCTCTCTGTTTCGGCTCAATGACAATGAAGTAGAAGGGATTATCTTACGATACGTAGAAGTGGGTTAAGAGTTTGATTCAGGGCGAGGTGGTCTTAAGTGGACTTCCATAGACTTTCCTTTCAACAGGTACACTGGGCTCATACCCAAGACCTTGGTGCTGAAAAGTAGACCGTCTACTGCTACCCAATTTTCATCAACTATTGTTTTCCAGCTTCCAAAACATAAAATAGTTCCACAAATCAGGAACCAAACATCAACTCAGCCAACCATTTTTTTTTTTAATAAAAATAAAAATCTTTCACAAGCAACAAGTTTGTGGTATTCAGTGCTCAAAACCCAGCAAAACTTAGCCAAGTCCCATCTCCAAGTTATTCAATTGTTTTATACTATGTATGTCTGATTGGGCTAAGAATATTATGTTGAATGAAATTTAAACGGTTCATATGCCTGAAAATGTTTCCTTTTGTCAAAATGTACCTGCTAATGTCTTGGCAGCTTCTCCTGATACAACTACCAAAAGTCTGCAGAGCTCCTTCACATCATCTGGTTGGACGATGTCTGCTAAAAGAGACCTTTGGCAGAAACAAATGCAATCAAATTTAGTTATTAGAACTAGAAGAAGAAACAAAGCTTCATGGAAGTCAAAAGGAGAAAGTATTCCTTGATTCGACATAAGATTAGAAGATTGAACAGCAGATGATACCTGTATGTGATTTTCGAAGATCCTGATGCTGCAGGATTTACAGCACGAGCTAAAGGAATAGGAGACAAGGAACAGGAAGGTGCAGTGGCCTTCAGATGATTTATCTGGAATATATAAGAAACCAACAGGCAACTGTTTGAATTCCAGTGGGCACACAAATACATCCATGCATGCCGGTGCATATACAAGTATGGACTAGGTGGAGCAGATTCAAGTGCTGGAGCAGGGAAGTGTCAATTTCAAAAAACTAGCAAGTCCAAATGCCCAGAAAGTGGGACAGGGAGTGCATGTCCCAATCAGAGTTTGAAGGTGGAATGGCACCTTGGTAGAAGAATCCTACAGCTAACTTTTGCAATATTAACCACAGTAAATAAAATGGTCCTGACACTAAGTGAAGGGGGTAGGTCCTGAGACCAAGGATTAAAGTATCGTCCCAAACCGGTAGGTATGACCCAATATGTAGAGGTATTGGCCATAGATGATACGGTTGTAGCGGCCAGATATGAGCCTGAAACGGGGCGATACCTCCCCATATTGCTGGTGAAAGATACAATGCACCAAAAACGAATTGTATACCTTGCCCCTGACCACTTGGATACGGAGTAAAGTGTTAACTAATTTTCTCCCCAAAAGAAATGGGGTAAAAATGGCAGTGCATTTTTACAAAAAAAACAAAAAAACAAAAACAAAAAAACAAAAAAAACAAAAAAAAAATCCTAAAATATGTTTTTTTTACATTTAATTTTAGCATCACCATCTCCCAATTAACCTCCCAAAAATATAAAAAATAAAAAGAAAGAAAGAAGGAACAAGCTTAGAAGTTCTAAACAGTTGATCTTATAACTCAGGAAAAAATTCCGGATATTGAAATATTGATAAATAATGCTCCGAGCATTAAAGTAAATTTTTTTGAGTTAACTGCATGAAGTAACTAACCGTTAGTGAGAGTTGCTTATCAACCAGCAAAAAGTTTCTCTTCAGTAAGGATCTGAAGAATCAGAAGATACCTGAGAGAACTGGGTGAGCCTGTGAATGGGTGTATCCTTGACTGTTGTGCCAAAAAAAATTTCCTGGTTTTTTCGCTTTTTAGTTGCTGGAGGAGAAGCATAGCCAGAAGTTCCAATAGCCCCAGTAATAGCAGCATTAGCAGCCTGCTGCATGTAGCTCAGAGCACTGCCATGGTCACCGTGGAAGAGAGCCCGCCTCTCATCACTACCCTCGAAGTTCTTGCAGTCTATGCATTTACAATTTTCAGAGCAAAGAATGTTGGCTTGGAAACACTCGCAGTACTTCTTGAGACACCCTGACTTCTTGCAGTGACATCCCTTGTTGTGTTTTCCCACCAGCGGGAGTTCTCCTGCCTCCTCCTGGATTCATTCCATGCCAGTCCATAAGCACATTAAAGAATAGATAAACATACAACTGATTTACAAGAAATTCAGCAACAAACAGGACATTTTGATAAAGTTTCCAAATAAAATTGTCAGCTTTTGGTATGGAAAGAAAAAATAATAATCAATGAGCTTGTGAAATCTAAGAAGATCACGATCCTCTAGCAGACCTAATGACGTTCCACTGTGCTTGGCCAAAAAAGAAAGGTAAGGAATGATAAGCATAACAATCATTTTAAAAAAAAAAAAAAAACCATGCTTCTTGCCATAACAAGCAGATTCTCAAAGAATTATAGTTCAAGAGGACTTCTGTAATTTCAGAATGCAAGTGGTGCTCCAAGGTGTTGTCTACTCTGGACCAAGGCGATGGGAATATTGCACCTCAATATAGATAACTAAAACTGGTCTTTCTGAAATGGAGAAGTGTTTTTTCCCTTTTAACCAAAAGGCCATCATAACAAAACGATTAACAATTTATGAGAAAAGATCTAAGTTATTTTAATCCTTTCAAATCATCTTCTAAAACTTGTCATTCCTACAGATCACGTTAGACCATTGAATAGGAGGGGTCCAACATGGATTGCACGTGAGTCCAATATCAACCTAACAGGATGATCACAGCCATCAAATAAGGGCATGTCAAATGGACATTGCATGCTCTTAATTGCATGGTTGTGATCCAAACATGTTTATTTTGGCATCATTAGCAATCTACAATGGATTCCTGCTATCCAGCAGTCTTTGTTTTTCATAGGTGGGCCCCCCTTGGGCACCACCATTGTTCTGAGCATTGGCAATATTATTGATAATATCATCGATATTGTCAGCATTGCTAGCTCCACAATACTAATAACACTAGTAGTATTAGAAATTACAGGTACCAGTGGTTTATTGCCAATATATATGGCAAAGTATCGCCAACGTATCATAATATTTTCGATTGCATAAATTCTAGATGTTGCTTGTATCGCTAATGTATCGATATTGCCAAGAATCTATATATATATATATATATATATATATATATATATATATATATATATATATATATATATATATATATATATATATAAAAATCCACTTCAAAAATTGTTTTAATGGGTGCATGGATGTATGATGAAATGCATGTATTTATATGTGTATGTGTATGCATGCATGGAAGGATGGATCATGGATGGAGGGATGGATGCATTTATGGATGGATGGATGGATAGTTGGATGGATGCATGCATGTGTGTGTATGTGCATGGATGGATGGATGAATGGATCATGCATGTGTATATATGTACGCATCATTGTATGTATGTATGCATGCATGCATGGTTGGATGGATGGATCATGCATGTGTGTTTGTATGTATGTATGTTTGCATGCATGCATGGATGGATGGATCCACCATTTTTCTCATGCTCCTCAATGTTTTCCCGACTCAACGATACATACTTTTAGGCCTCCACTAGAGGGAAAGTCAGTTTGTATGCATCTTTTTGCTACTAGTTGATTCCTAATATGCAAATATGTGTGAGTCCACCTTATAAATGATACTCATTAAATCGAGGCAGGAAAGTTTGCAAATGCAAAAAGGTAGGACTAGCAAGTACACCACTGGCATTTGCTTAAGTATCATTGAGAAATTCTACAATTTTTGTAAGAAAGTGGAAATTTTGCACACATGTAGGTACACGAGTGTACATTCATCCGTTTATTTTAGTGTGCGTAATTAGAAAATAATTTTTTATCAAATTCAGAAAGTAACGAAACATAGATGCGCACAAGTATACATGCACTCATACCCACTTATACACACCTATCCACCATGAAAATCAGCATGCACTCATATATCTTAGTATACTTGACTGATCATCAAACTGATTGTACATTAGTCTACACACATTATTAGGGTCCTAACTACCCAAGTACTTATAACTCATCATCTAACCGTCCATCACGCTCGCATTTGCCTATGGGCCACCCAATTTCCAAGGCAAACCATTTCCTGCGAAGACCGTAGGGTATATATCAAATCTATCGGTTAGCTTTCACAGTAGACACATACACACTTTATATTGAACCACGGATGGGTATGGGCCTTTGAAATGCATCGGGACCACTGTCGAAGGATCATATGTCGATATTGGGCTCGTTGGATAGAACACGTCAAATGGTGACCGTGGTGAAATCTCGTCCTGATTGGACAGTGAAATTTAGCTCTAAGCACGATTTGAGTTTTTAGTGTAGAAAGAGGGGTCATTTGACAAAGGTGTCCAATGACATCCTTATCTCAATAAGTACCATTGTTGTAAAAGAAAAGCGCGCGCGCACACACACACACACAATAGAGAGAGAGAGAGAGAGAGAGAGAGAGAGAGAGATTAGATGCAATGCATCTTTTTTTCTAGCATCTAATCTCTTGTAGTATATACAGTATCTTTTCTTCTTTTCTTTTCTGGAAGAGAAGATGCATTGCATATAATCTCTTTTCTTTTTCTTTATTTTTCATAACATATATATATATATATATATATACACACACTTTTCTTTTATAGCAAGGGTACTTATCGAGATAAGGATGTCACTACACACCTCTGTCCAATGACCTATTTCTACACCAAAAACTTAAATCGTGCTTAGAGCTAGATTTCACCGTCCGATCGGGACGAGAGTTTACCACGGGCTGTCATTCGACGCGCTCTATCCAACGAGCCCAATATCAACATATGATCCTTCGATGTAGGTCCCGATGCGTTTCAACATCCTATACCCATCTGTGGTTCAAAACAAAGTGTTTATGTGTCTATTGTCAAAGCTAACTAGTAGATTTGATGTATACCCTACGATCTTCGTAGTGAACGGTTTGCCTTGAAATTTGGGTTGCCCAATAGGTGGATGCAAGCATGATGGATGGTTAGATGATGAGTTATAAGTAATTGGGCAGTTAGGACCCCTACTCATGTGTATAGACTAATGTACAATCAGTTTGATGATCAGTCAAGTATATTAAGACATACAAGTGCTTGATGATTTTTATGGTGGATAGGTGAGTATGAGTGCGTGTATATGTGTGCGCGTCTATGTTTCATTACTTTCTAAATTTGATAAAAGTTTATTTTCTTATTACACACTAAAATAAATGGATGAACATACATTCATGTACCTACACGTGTACAAAATTTTCAGGTCCTCACAAAATTTCCCCATGTTTCCTCAATGTTTTCCCCGTCAACGTTACATACGTTTAGGCCCCCATTAAATTAAAACTTATTATTTGTGTCATTTTTTGCAATTATTTAATTACTAAATGTGTCATTTTTTTGCAATTAATTTCATTTAGAAATTCCACCATCTTTCCCATGTTTCCCCAATGGTTTCCCCAGTCAGCGATACATTTCCAGGTAAAGGCAATAATATCAGCGATATCGTTACATGTTTCCTTTTCCCCGGCCAGCGATACATGCAATGATGCTGATACTACGAACACTGGGCACCACATAGAAAATCACATCGTAATAAGGTAAGAAGAATTTATACAGATCACAAGTGACGAAATGACACAGGATACTATGTAAATGCTAATACTAGACTTGCTCCACAAACAAAAGCTGACTGGTAAATAAGTTGCATGAGTAAGCATCACACAGCTTCAGAAATGTCCCATGAAATAAGAAAGCAAAAAAACAAGGAAGACTTGAAAATCGAATGAATTAGGTAAAATTCAACCCTTCCTCACGCTTGGCATTACAACTACACGTGCCCATGAATTGCTATTTTGTTGGCATTTACTAAACCTAATAACTCAGTAGCTAAGGTCATATCAGTGAAAAGAGTTCAATAAGTATGCTTTAAAATATAAGAGGAAAAAAATGGGACTACTTTGGGGCATCAATGTGGTCTCAATTGTCCGACTCAAGTGCGAAAATTAGAAGGCATGCCTGAAAAACTCTTACATTTGAGAGATCCAACATACACGGCCCAAGAAAGGAATATGTAAAAGGCCTCTAACAGCACCCTCTATGCACTTTTCAAGTGAGCAAAGTATACCCCACAGGCTGGTTGTATCTTAAGAGCTCGGCAGTCAGCATGGCTGTCACGAGCTAGCTTCAGACTTGTCCATGGGGTCAGGGGTTGGATCAAGCCTTCGCTTTCAGTAAATGACAAGCTTGTGCCTAATCCACCAGTTGCTGGACAGGCACACCCCAACTAGTCCAAAGATGCCTTGTTGCCAGCCCTATTTAAGTGTTAAGGGAGAGACTTGATGGAAGATGTAGCAATTTGACACCCACCAAGGTGTCATAAATTCCCCTGAATGCATGATTGATAGGGTGATAAGAAGATATTTCGTAAAAGCTCTGATTTAAGTTCTTATAGTATTGAAGAAAGATGATATGGAGTTTTCGATGATGAAAACAATTTCAACCCTCTTTACTCTTAATTCTTTTTATGCCTGATTCAACACAATAAAATGTACTCTTGATAGTTGAAGCAATACAACAACTGGAGTGGAACCATGAAGCAGTACACTACTGGTATTTAGTCGGTATACAGAAAAAACCGAATAGATAATGTAAATAGTGCGACATTTTGTGGGTCCAGGGTAAAAAATATGAAGCCTATAAGATTCCCTTGTGAATAGGGCAAGTTTGCAGAGGTCGCTCAGGCCATCAAACACGGGTAGCCAAGATTGGAACACCCCATGGGTAGATGTGAGTCATGTGACTCTGGCTAAAATCACTAGTTTAGCTTGTTAAAAAATGGATCAAGTAATTAAATAATATGAGAAAGTGAGATCCATACCAATTGCAAAAAATGAGAATGAATAAACCATAATCATATGACCAACATGAATGAACATGGTGTATACAGATGGTATGCCAAAATGGTTATGTAAAGGCCATTAACCTAACAGTAACAGTGGTAACCGTTACCTGTTATGGGGTTGAAACGACCATTACAAAAAAAAAAAAAAAAAAAAAAAAAAAAAAAAAAAAAAAAAAAAAAAAAACCCTATAACGGCCCCATAACCGTTCATAAAGGGGCCAAAACAAATTTTCTCATTAAAAAAAAGGCCGTAACAGTTAGAACACCTTGTGTATATATTTATATATAGGAATAGGACTAGGGAACATGTGCATGAAAACCCACCTAACATAATCCAAGCTACAGCAGGTTTACACCTTAAGAACCACAGATGTCCTAAATGATATAAGCCCAAAACCCTCTTATATAGACAAGTTTTCTGGATTGCATCATGAAATACATGGAAAATGTATTAGTAAAAACATGGCACACAAATGGGTGCTGTATCATACAAATAGAGGAGTGCCAATAATGGGATAACACTGAAAAAAAATTATTAAATATGCATATCCCTGGCAAAGATTGCATACATCCTATAGGCTATAGCTCCCATGAACTACCTGGAATAAGAGAGAATGCAGAATTCAAACATAACTAGATCTCTTCCTGAGTAAATCAGGTATGCACCACTAGAGGAGTGAACATTTTGTCTTACCGCATCTAATTTTAAATTTGGAATTCCCTCTTGTCACAAAATCTGAGTTGATGAAACTTAAGATGGAACCTATTAGTAGCTCAGTAAATGACAAGTACAAGATGGAAAATAAAGAACAACAAAGGAAAAGCAAGCAGTAACAAAGTAGAATGTCATTTATATATATATATATATATATATATATATATATATATCAAGCATAAGCATAATTCAAGAATAGACTCTCAGTAGCCAACATTTGACTCATACATTGACACTGCATGCATTTGACAAAATAAACACTCCAATCCAAAAAGAAACAATAACAAGAAATTTAACCATGTTGAACAATTGTGGCTCCAACGCAAGGATTACATACCCTCCTATCCCGAGTTACATGTGGGCTGCTAGCGATCTTCGGTCGGAAAGCATTCGGATTGCGCTCTAGAGTAAGTTCAATAGCCTCTTGCCTTGCAGCGTCATTGTCAGGATTATTGTAACAGTTTACACAATTGCATCCATCACAGTAAACTCCGGATGCAAAGCACTCACAGTACCTGACCATCCAAAAAGGCAATGAAGTGGATTATAATCTTCAATGAGGAACATCACTGCATTGATGCATGTATTATCAACATACTATTAACATCAATTGATACTCTTTTTTTTTTTGAACAGCAACGTCAATTGGATACTGCTGAAAGAACTAAAATAAATCTCAAAAGTAAAGAAACCAAGCATCATTACATTCCCATACAATTACTTGGAACTCATTTACAAATCAATGAATTTGATCGCTAGCACATTAGAAGAAAAAGGACAAAAACACGATCGCGAGGGTTCCACCTGGGTCACCATGCAATAATGGCCTGCTATGGTTCCATTTATTTGGTTTTAAGCATTTTCCAAGTTGGCAGCTCATTATTAGATTCACAAGGGGTCAATTTGTGAGAAGACATCTTCATCGAACCCTCATCCAGGATTCTACCATCTTGTGCAATTCAAGAAGAGGAAAGGGCATTTGCTTCTTGGCAAGGTATTCCATATCGGTAACAGCAACCGTAATGATCACCACCGTTACCAATATGGGTATCAAGTGTAACGGTTGATTTTTTTAAATTTTTTTTCCCAAAAAAAATCTGAAAAAAATACTTAAAAAATCAAGAATAATGAAAATATCCCAAATATGCATTCATTTTTTTTATTTTGAACATGTTTATGATAGCCTAACAGTCCACTCTTTGGTAAGAGTGTTGTGTCTAGTTGTCTGGCAAGTTTATGAACATGATTATGTGTCTCCAATATATACACATCACAATCAAGCATTAGAACTAGAAATCGGAAAAAAAAAAAAAAAAAAAAAGGCATAAATACCACTTTTCTTTTTTTTGAAAAATGCCCATCAGAGCTTTTATTCGTCCGAATCGCTTCAATCTAAAGTTTTAATCCTAAAAACTAGAATAAGAGGGGTCGAAATCTATTGTAGAATAATCTAGGAAAGTTTTTGGAATGAGAGAAGTGAAAAAAATAAGGAGAAAATGGATTTAAATAGGAAAAAAAAAAATGTCGCTTTTCGATCGTTATGAGGGTAACGGTTGTTATGCCCCGTAACGACAGATGCAGTCCCAAAAAAACAACTGCCCCACTTCACCCTCGTAACACATGATGGTCACAACCATTACCCATACGTATCAGCCTTTACGGCCATATCATAACGAAGACGGAACACCTTGCTTCTTGGTCAATTGCACCTTTTTTAAGGAAAGGGTGTGGCTATTTTCAAGCTTGGCAATTCATCACAACAGTGATGCCTGAATTTCATTATTGATTTTTAGGGCCTGCTTTAATTGAATTTGAAGGTAAACTAGGGGAATGCAAGGAAAGCAAAATGTTACATAAACGGTAGGTGAATTGACATCAACACTAGGGGAAGCAACACTTTGCACCTTTTTGTTTTGCTAAAGAAAAGTATTGGAAAATGCTTTTGCTTTGCATTTGAAAGTGATTGGATTGCAATCCTACAAAGGGAAACCCTTTTTCCTCTAAATTTGTCATTTAAAATGTCAAATAAGAGGAAAACTCTTTTCCCTCCATTTGACTTACAAGAAATAAAGAGAGAAAAAGTTTCCCTAAGGGAAAGGCAAAGGCAAACAGTTTGTCATAGAATCCTACACTTTCCAAGTAAGTGCAAGCGTCTTTTCAATGTAAACTGATTGCTTCTCCCAATTTACCCTCAATCCAAACAAGCCCCTAGATCCACTAGCAACTCTCTAGGGCTAAAGAAAGTTCTATGTTTGTGTAATCACATTACTTGCGACTTTGTGGAGTCGCACATGAGGAACAATACTATTTTAAAGAGACATAAAGTGGTGCCACTCACACTTTAGGGAAGCACCTCCTTCCCTTTCACTACACTATTTCTATGTTTGCAAGGAATGCTACCATCCAAGGCTAGAACTACATAAGCTACCCCTCCAAAAGGATGAATTGAGCTTGGTTGTCAATGGGTCTTTCAGCAAGGCTTGGACTAGTGTGGGCCAAAACTCAAACCCGTTTGTTAGTCGACTGAGGCAAGCTCAGGCTACGTCTAAATAGACATTAGACCAGCCCTAAATTCAAGCCCATTATTAGTCAAGCCAAGCAGGCTCAGGTTGTTTCTAAATGGAGAAACTGGATTCAAGTATGTATCCGATCAGCAAAATATTCACTCTTGGTAAACGTAGCTCCGAAAGGATTTTTTCCCCTATCTAGAGGATTACGGTAGGGCGATCTGTTATCTTCGTATTTATTCGTGGTGGTGATGGAGGCTTTTGGAAGAATGATAGAACAAGGAGTGGCAGTGGGTTTAGTGGAAGGTTTTAGGGTGGATAACTCTGATTTTCAAATATCTCATTTGCATTATGCGAATGATACGTTGCTTTTGTGTGTGGCAGACGAAAGGAAAGTTGATGATCTCCAGACAATAATAACCTTCTTTGAGGTTGTTTCAGGATTAAAAATCAATATTGGTAAAAGTGAATTGTTGAGGGTGGGTCTAGCAAAGGAGGAGATTGAGGTATTTGCAGTCCTTTTTGGATATAGGGCAAGTTCCTTCCCATCCTCTTATTTGGGACTTCCCTTATGTATTGGGAAGCCAGCTAAATATTTATGGGATAAAGTAATTGAAAGATTCGAAAGAAAACTTTTATCTTGGAGAGGCAGATTTCTATCTTTAGGGGGAAAGTTAACTTTGATAAAGTCAGCAATGTCAAATCTTCCTAGTGTACTATATGTCAATATTCAAATGTCTGAAATCGGTGATCGCGAAGTTAGAAAAGATTAGGTGGGATTTATTTTGGCATGATTCGGCGGACAAACATAAGTTCCACTTGATAAAATGGGAAGAAGTGTGTAAATAAGGATACAGGAGAGCGCAGGAGTACACGATCTACAGGTTATGAACAAGGCTTTATTAGGAAAATGGGTTTGGATGTTCAGGGTAGAGGAAAGTTAAGGTAGTTTGTGGAGATAGGTATTAGGTAGAAAATATAGTGTTAAAGAAGAGGGAAGGTTATATAGATCCTCCTCATTATGGAAATCGGTGAATCTTATAAAAGAAGAGGTTTTGGAAAATGTGGGCTATTCTTTTGGGAATAGTAAGAAGATCCATTTCTGGGAAGACATCTGGATTGGGAGACATAAGTTGAGCACCTCATTTCCTAAATTAGCAAGTATTGCCTCCGACCCTAATATATTGATAGAGAGGTGCTTTTCTATCCGCGATGAAGAAGTTGTTTGGGCTCCTCCGTGTAGAAGAAATCTTCATGATGAAGAGTTGGAGGAGTTTTTTAGGCTTCTTGAGCTCCTTGCAAGTCAAAATCCTATACCCTCGAAGGAAGATTCTTTGGTTTGGCTTATTGAAAAGTCTGAAATGTTCTCAGTGAAGCCTTTTTATAAGAAGCTAATGGGGGGGCAAGATGCGCAGGCGGAATGTCACACAGGTCATGTATGGCACTATGGAGCTCCATCCAAGGTGGCGACTTTTTCTTGGCTGGTGGGTAGAAAAAAGGTTCTTACAATTGATAATCTCCAAAGGTGTGACATGATAATCCCAAATTTGTGTCCACCATGCTATAAAAATGAGGAGTCGGTTGATCACTTATTTATCCATTGTTCCTTTACGTTCATGATTTGGAATGGCTTCTTCTCTCTATTTGATTCTTCATGGGTTAATTTGAGCTTTGTGGATCAATTCTTTTGGGCTTGGCATGGAGGGGGGTCAAAGTAAAATTGGGAAACGAATTTGACGCCTAAGTTTATTGGCAAGTCTTTGAAGTATATGGTTGGAGTTGGAGAGAAATGATCGATTTTTTAAGAACCATAAGGGATGTCCGTTGGAAGTTTTTAAAAGGGCAAAACAGCATGTAAGAGATTGGGCGATTGTGGCAAACATTCTGGCCACTGATCAATTTCCAATGAGTTGGTCAACTTTTTCTCTTGCTTTTTTGTTTTTGTTGTATTCGTTGGCCTTTGGTCATTCTTTTAATAAAATGTTTTATCATCATCTTTAAAAAATATATATTCAATAATGGTAACAGTGGTGGAAAAGCCCACCATCGTTACCATTATGATACGGGCCAAAAAAACTATACCAACCCCGTAACAACCGTTACAAGGCCATTACGGGCCCTTTTTTCCGTAAGGGTCGTTATGGTCGTTATGACCCTATAACGTGTAATGCTTCCCACCATTGCCGTTACATCATCAATACCTTGCATTAGACTGGACCAAAATCCAAGCTTGTTTATTAGTCAAGCCAAGCAAGCTCGGGTTGTGTCTAAAAGCCCGTAAGCCCAGGCCGGCCTGGCCCAACCTATTTAGGGTTTCAAAGTGTGTGTGCATGCATAAGTGTTACTTCACATATTTTGTTCCTCAATAAATCGGTAGCCCAACTAATATCAGGCTAGCCTGGATTTTGGGCCATGGTACATGCACAATAGGGCACAGTCCATGAACAGCTTGAATCCTGCAGAAAAGTGGATGGAGAGGTCAGGCTTGTGCTTGGGTCAAGCACAATTATCTGGAGCCCGTATGTTTTAGCCCCTCGCAGGCCGGTCAGGCTCAGAGTACTGGGTTTGACTTTACAGGCTTGGCTTGGACAGGCTTCAACCCGGACCATTGACAACCCCATAGCTTAATATTAAAGGTAGCATAACCCTAAAGCTGGCTCAACAAGCGGTGTCTTCGGTGATGTTGGGTTCACCATAGTCCAATGCAGGTCCTCAAAAGGAAACTTGACCTCTGTTAAAATCAAGACACTACCATAATGGATGTCTTGTTCCTTTGGGGTACTACAGGAAAATGATTGAAATGATGCACTTCATTTCATTTAATCAATGTCTCTACCTGAGCTTATTCAATGGAGGATTTTCAGCTCTTTTTATGGTGTTCGAGACATTCTTAATATAACAAGCAAGGCATAATTACTCGATTAGCCAACTCCTTAGTTGACAATATTCCTCTTTGGCGTGTTGGGTTTCCTGAGCTCTTCATTTTGAGAGTCCATTACTCCAGAAACATGCATGTATCTTGGTACGATCTTATAAGGCTTCTCAGCTTCTCACCAATTGATCAACTAATACATGTGCATGTGTGTGCATATGTACGGTCTTATAAAGCTTCTCAGCTTCTCACCAATTGATCAACTCGTATACATGCATGTGTGCACAAACGAACCCACAAACATGCACACAAACACATTGCAGAGTTCAGATCTGGTATCCGCATTCGACATATTGGGCAAAAACATTTACAAGTATATATCTAAAAATATAGCAAGGTGGCTCAAATCATAAGTATATTTAAACATCCTAAAAGTGGTGAATAGTAAAATATGTGCATCGACTTCAGTTGAAATTCGAGTCTTTCAAATGCCATAGTAATAATTCATATTAGGAGGTTATGTGCTTACAACTTCAAGCATTTTGAGTGTTTGCAGTTGCATTGTTTTTGTTTCTTTGGAGTACCATCTTTTCCTTCGAAGCTAGGCTGCGGTTGTGGCCTTGGGAGTTCAGGCTTTCTGAAGAAATACATAGAAGCAACAAAATCAGACACAAACAAATTTCTAGGACAGACAATATTCAAATTGCCTACAGAGGGATGTTCACTTGAGTACATACTAGCATATTTACATTGTTACATGTGTTTGTTCACTTGTCTATAGACTCGTTTTCCAAAAAATTCTTATTCTAGAGTATCGGAGATGTCAAAGGAACCTATGAAAAAATATTTACCAAGAAAAATTGGCCCTCATTGTATTTCCTGTAACTCCAAATTGCAGATGCTTTATTGATAACAGATTTTTTTTATTTTTCATTTTCTTTTCTATTTTACTTTTGTGTCAAGAAACTGGTATGAGGCAAGTGGAATCAATTTGTTGATACAATAGTTCCTACTTAAACTAAAAGAAAATGCTCAAACATGCAAAGCACATTTCTAAAGTTAAATCACAGTTTAACATCTCACAGTTAAATCACATTTCTAAAGTTAAACTACAGAGAACAGAAATAAACTCAATCCCATATTTGAAAAACTACTCAAACTAACACATCTAGATCAGGGCTCACATTGAGTCTAAGAATGACATACTTTTCTTTAAATCAGGAAATAAGGGGTCAACAACTCCAAGAAAACAAGACTGGGTCCTCAAAGGACTTGGTCAGGTATTTTTAAAAAATGAAAAACAAACAACATCATCAACCTTTTGAACTTTAAAAACTTACTTTAGAATATTGGACGAGTTTCCAGTTGACTGGCTATCAACCCTATTGACTGCAAGTGTAGGTTTGTAGTTCTAGAAAAACCCACAGAAGTGGATGGGCAAGGATCCACAATGGCGACATATGCGCCAGATCCTAACCCCCCATCATGTGGGGCCCGCCGCGCTGGCCCCCAAAATTGGCCAGTCCAATCATTAGGCATACCCACAAGTGTACGTTGAATTTGGACTCTCAGCCAATGTCTTTTCGATCCATCCAATGTTCACACAGTGTGTCCCACCTGATGATCGGACTGGTCTATTTGTGGGGCGCAGTAGCTACATAGTGGGGCTCATCTGATGGAAGGCTTGGATACCTCCTATGGATCCCAGGCAATCCACATGAGTGTTAGGTAGCAAAGCTATGAGCCCCAATCTGTAGATTGCTTTAATTTCTAATCGAACAATCGAGGTGGATTCTTTTCACTAAGACTGTGTTTAGTTGCACCAAATTTTGTCAAATACCATGAAATTTTGCACCGAATTAAATTAATTAATCATGATATTTGGTGCGATCAAATGGACCCTAAACCATGAGAGAATATTGTGGGATTAAAAAAATATAAAAAATAAAAAACTGTGATGCACCATATTATCATCCAATCCCCCAATTTCAAATTTCAAATAATTATATATATAGAAAGGGGCCTGCTATTTACAGCCACCCCTTTTATCTGCATACACCCCCGTTTAAATTTTGGGTATTAGAATAGTACAAAAGTGTACTATTTAATTATAAAAATGGAAAAGGGTGTGTGCAAAGCAAAAGGGACTGGCTTGAATATCAACTCCCCTGAAAGAAAATACATATTTACAATTCAAGATCGACAACTGCAACTTCTCTAAACCATCTAAAAAACCTCTTTTCTTTCAATCATTTCAAACCAACTATAAAAGAATTTGATTTCAGCAATAGCTCTGAAAATCCATTTCATGCACCAATCAAGATCCAAAAAGATTCCAGAAAAGGGGAGAACGCAATATCAAAAACCCTCAATTAACCAAACTGTTTCGTAAAAGAGGCGAATTCTGAAAACTGAAAGAAGAACTTACACAACGGCAGCCGGCAACAAAGGACGGAGAGCTGGCTGCGGAGGCAATGGCTCCGAAACGACAGCAGCAGCCGCCGCACCACCACAGAACGCCGTGAAATCCAGCTGCCTGGCGAGCTTCTTCGGCTGGAAATCAGATGCAGACACTGGCACCGACGGCACTGATGCCGGCACCGATGCTGGCGCGGCTGATTGTACGCCTTTCTCCATCACTTCCCGAATTCGGCAATCGAGAAAAATAAAAAATTAAAAAAAAAAATCAAATAGCTAAAGAAAACGAATTTCCGACTGCGAGATTTCGCCTTCCGCCGGAAAAGAAATCCTCGGCGCGGGAACGCATCATACGCGTCGAAACTCCTGAGAGATTTTTATTCGTCGGATCGGAGATCGAAGGAGGAGAGGGAGATTGAGAGAGGGGGGTGGAATCGTCCACTGGAAGGAGAGTATTGCCGGAGTCTGACGAATGTCGGCCGGAAATATTCGCCGGGAATACGGAATCCGGCTTCGATCCGTACGGAAGGAGAGAGAAGAAGAGAGAGAGAGGAGAAAGAGAGGATTTTTTTTGCTGCGAAATTGAAAGGAAGGGAGAAGAAAGCTTTCTTTCCTCCCTCTCTGGTATTTGAAATTGAATTGTAATATTGGACGGACGGATGGGGACTCGAGGTTTCATCGGACGGCTTTTATTGCATGGATGAATCTGACGGATGAAATTCATAGGAGATGGGATGGTTGGTTGGTGGCCGTCAGATTCGAGAAGGATAGAAGGAGTTTTGTAAAGTGAAGTACTGAGGCGATTCGCGCTAGGATTTGAAGTGGAGATTTCTCAGTACACGTGCCATATTAGCACTCGTGTGAAAAATCAGTGCTAAATGGTAAGTGGGACCACCTTGATTCCACCCTGGCACATGTTGCATTCAAGGTGGCCCCACTTATAAGTAAAGAACTTTAATAACCGTCCGTTTTTTACTATTTGCGTGGCCAACTTGATAAGTGGGACGTCCTCAAAATTCATAGAGGAAATCCGACATTTCAGAGCCACATGATGAATGAATAAGATCTGAAACACGTGTTTTAAATATGCACGTGTAAAGAGACTTGGTTCTTCAATGTCTGCTCGCGCGAATGGCTTTTGCTTCTTAAGGGAAGTGGAGAAGGAATTTTAGTTTTTTTTTTTAAAAAAAAAAAAAAACAGAGAAACAATCAGGTACTGGTGGTAGTACCACAAGTTATAGTACTATGCCTTTTATCCTCAACAAAAAGTTTATATATATAATCTAAACCGTTAAAATAATTTTTCTCTAATAATATAATAATAAAATGAAAATAAATAGATCTAATGATCATGTATCCCTATGGATATAGGGAATCTGATCTTATTTTCTATCGTTTATTTTAAAGTTTTTATTAGATGATTATTTTAAATGTATATAATATTTATCATAAACCTAATATTTTATACAGATCTGATTTTCTATAAATAGTATATATTTCCTAATATAAGGTGCAGTACCGTATGTTGTTGGTACTGCAGGAAGCATTTGATCGTTTTTATAAAAAAGCGTGGCAGAGATTTTCTTAACACAAGCTTATTATTCTACTCGCATATATACTCGCGGACAAAATTGCCAATATAACACGTTTATATAAAATCCGATCGGTGTTTCTAGTGGGTAATAACATGAAATTAATATAAGAGATAAACATTATGCTATTTAAATAATAAATATAAATTATTTTAAATAATTTCCAACCGTTCATCTTGAAAGCAAAGATTTTACCTGGATAATGAGATAGACAGCCTGATTTTTTACAAAATTCATATAAACCGTCAGATTCGTGTGATTCACGACTCGGATTCGTGTGATTCTCGTGCTTGTGGCATGAGTATCGGCATGTAGAGGTACGTTTGAGCTGCGTGTAGGGTTGGCAAATCTCGGGGTTTGTTGATCGAAATATTTGCCGCTAAAACAACGAAGGGTCATACTGCTTATACTTACTATCGAGAGAAATTTAAGGTAATTCCATACACGTGTGGAGTTCTGCCATGCACGTGAAAGCACACGTGCCAATGTAGAGTACATGTGCAAGATCGTAGCTTTCCATCAGGCTGATGGAAATCAGGGTACAATGTTTAGATCATCTGGCCTAAATCAGGCTAATTTCACATCTAGGGTGGGCCACAACAGTCAAAATGAACGGCGAGAATAAATTGTTTTGACCGTCAGTTTACATTGCTCGTTGCGACCAACCAAAGGAATGAAACGACCTGGTTGTTTACGCATAAGATGAGGAATTAACATATGTTCTAACTTTGTGGGTCCCACCAGTGATGGGCATGTCGAATCCAGACCGTGCATCTGGTCCGCCTCCTCGTGTTCCCTGTACTTCTCAACAATCATCCTGATCCAATACTCAGGTCAGAAACATCACGAGGAACAGTCTACGATCACACTTAAAACCTACGTACTCACGTGATGTGGCCCACCTGAGTTTTTTGGCTGCCAGAGTATTGGTTGATTTGTCCCTTAAACCTGGCGAGACTGGCCTGATCAATGGGTTGGATTGCACCTCACCGTTGTACTCCATTGTTTTTTTGGCGAGGCCCACATATGGATTTTGGGGCGGATTGCGTACCGTAGATGGGATAGTAAAATCCCGAGATATGCCAAACGACCCAAACAGACCTAGTGAACTTGTCCTAGGATATAGCAAACCAATGGATCTTAAACCAATCCACCTACAGCACCATCGATTACCTTAGATTTCATCCCATCCCTCCTAATCTCATTCAATATACCTAGGCGTGTTTGGATGGACGAATTAGAAGGTAAAATCCCAGGATATGCCAAACATACCAAAATGACTGAGGAAACTTGTCCCGGGATATTACAATCCCATGAATCTTAAACCAATCCACTAACACCACCATCATTACCTTAAAATTCATTCCATCCCTCCTAATCCCATTCAATCCGGTCGGCCAAACAGGCCTTTAGTGTGCTGAGTAAACTCTTTGGGGTCTGTTGTTATTTATTTATTTTATCTACTCCGTTGATCCAATTAACAGATAATTTTAGAACTTTAGCCTAAAATGGAAGCATACGCAAGGCTCAATTGGAACACAGCACGGGAAACAGGGTGATTGAACCCTTCCATTGAAAATTTTCTTGGAGGCTACGGAAGTTTTGGAAAGCTTATGTTCGTTGTTTCTCCTCATCCATGTCTTTGTGATCTTATGAACAGATTGGATGACAAATAAAAATTACTATTGGCCCTCGGAAGGCTTCAACGGTAGAAATCATTATTCCACATTGTTTCCTGTGGCATGGTCTACTTGAGCCATGGATTTACTTCAATTTAGTGATCATCCCTTAAAATTATCAGAAAAAATGGATGGACGGTGTGTATAAATCACTTACATTTACAGTGGACCCAACTGAGTTTACTCAGTACGATAAAAGCATACTAAGTAGGCAATCCGATCTCTAATATGGGAGGCATCTAATGGACGGGTTGGATGGCAATAACACATCAACATCAATGTGGGCCCCACATAGCTTCAACGTATGATAATTATTTACGTTTGAACGCGTGGGAACTCGGGTCTCGCAGAAGCGCTCCAGATCGGCACACGTGTCTGCGTGTATATTCACAATTCTCCACACGCGGGTGGAATTAGCACAGTCGTAATTATGAACTAATTACCAACCGTTGTATTTCGTTTGCCACGTGGTCGGTGGATTTTAACGCCAAAGGCACGTGTTCTATAAATAAACGGTTAAGATTCACTCTCACGGATCGGTTGTTGAGAAAAATGAATTGTCTGGGGTGATTATTCGAAGAAGGATCCAATGTCATCAATGAGTTTGTGACCAAGCGCTCACCTACCGTGCACGTGCCACTCGCATGAGATCAGGCCCTTTCATATGTTGGGGCCAACGACACCGGTTGAGTGATCCTGACCACTTATTCGATGCCGATTTATGACTGCAAAAGGACAGTTAAACGAGAAGGTGCCACGAACGGTCGAGATTTAGCGCAAAGAGATCCAGTTCCACCAATCGGAAGTTAGGAAGAAACGATCATGGCCATATGGGGCCCACTTTGATTATTGTTTTTTATATCCACGCCGTCCATCCGTTTCTCCAGCCCATTTTAGGATGGAGTGCTAAAAACTATGTAGATCCATATCACAGGTAGACTACACCCCACGAAACAGCGGTGATCGAGTGCCTCACCATTAACAATTCCAAAGGGTCCATCGTAAATGTTTATTTTCAATCCAACCTGTTGATAATGTTAAAAATATCTAGATGAAGGGAAAATACAAAGACAAGATTGATCCAGAACTTTTGTGGCCCACAAAAATATTTTAATTGTCATTCATCACTGCTTCTAGTGGTATGTTCCAATTTGGATCTTCTTAAGGATTAGGATCGCATCCTAAAATGAGATGTAAAACAATTGGACGGCTTGGATATGAAAAAAATACATAAGGTGGGCCCCACACGGTTAGGGTAACACCCAATACGGTGTTACTCCCCTCAAATATGCGCCACCTGTCGGGAGATCGAGTGCTTTGAATGCTTGAAAATTACTTTGATCTCAGAGTTTATCACGCTAAGCTTACAATGCTTCTGTATATGCAATCTGAACCGTGAAAATTGTTAACCCCAATATGAATATCACATGACATAAAAATCAAGATGATCTGCATCCAATGTGGGCCACACGATTAAAATAAATGGATGAAATACGAACTGACATATCGTGCAGATGTGGTCCACCTGAGATCATCACAACTTTCATTTCAGGTGAGATAAACCATGGTCCCGCCATTTGCACGGTTCAGATTTCCTGTGCATAAGACACACTGGCGGGAAAAAAGTGATGTATCATGGAAAGCCTAGCATACTATGGTTGCAGGTGATGATTCCTTCTTCCTTTTTGTTTTTTCTCTTCTTTTTTTTTTAATCTTCTTTTTTAACTTGATCTCGCTGGAGCACGAATTGCCGGTGACCGCCTTCCACAGGAAGTTACTGTGGTCGGAAGCTATGTGGGGCCTACATAAATTTTATTGAGAAATCCATTCCGTTCATCAGTTTCTAAAGCTAATAATAAAACAGGAATACAAAAATCACAACGATCCAAAACTCAAGTGGACCACGGTTCACGGAAAAGTGGGGATTGAACGCTGTAATAAGGGAGAGCGATCTCTCCACAGACATGGTAGGGTATCAACCGGGCCCACCGGTGTACTGGTGCCAGGATGGATGGCTAGCGTTATAAAATAACTTCACGAAAAGAATCTATCCGTTACTTTTTCTACGGTTCAACCCGCTGCATATTTGACCGTTAGCTTTTTAGCAATTTGGACCGTTATTTGAATTGTCACAGATCAGGTGGATAGGATTGTGTGACAGGGATGAATTTTTAGATATCAGCTTGATTTAAATCTTTTGTGGCCCACGGGAAGTTTTTAATGGTCAATCACCAACGTTTCTTGGGTCTAGACCATTGATTCAGTGGTACCTAATGCCGTATAGAGGAACTATACCAATCCATCTTAAAGTTAGATGGTTAAATTCTACTGAGGTGATGATACTGTAGAGGAGATTACGTGAAAAAATAGCTCAATGTGAGGATGATAAAAAGCTTAACACCTCTTCCTTTGAGGTATCTTAGATCATAAAATTCATTTAGTAGGACATGGGTTTTCCTTTTTCCAATTTGTCCATCTGGTTGTGGAAAGTGGGATTAAATGAGTTTACTAATAAGCTTTGTTTTCGCTGCTATATTTGGAGGAAGGAAGATAATTACATTTACACTCACGTCCTAGTGAAATTTCACCACTTATGGGCACTCGAACCCTTGACCAGGTGTTGAAACTCTTGAGAGTCTACCACCAGAGTAAGAGTAAGGACGACTGCCCTTTGCAGTCATTTGAGGTGCAGTATCTGAGGCGAACAGCCATGAGCCTGGAGGCAAATGATTTTTATTTTTTTTTTGTCTTATTGAGTTCCATACAACTACTATTAGTGATTTTTCCCTTAAAGTTCTAAGGATTCAATTGGTCCGCCATCATGCTCAAAGACGTCCTCCTAGCCCATGCGCCTCTCCGTGTACCTAGGAACTTATTACTTAAGCGGCTTTGGAGGATAGGTTTATATTATCTCTAAGCTATGTCATGTTTTTTTTTTTTTTTTTCTGTCTTATCAAGCAATGCACTAGAATTATTAGTGGTTTTTCCCTTGAAGGTCATAATGAGGATCTGATTGCTTGGCTATCGTGCCTTGAGATGTCTTCCTGTTCCATGCACCTCTTTGTGCACTCAGAATCTTATTACCTAAGCCACTTTGGAGAGCATGTTTATATTATCTCTAAGCAGCATCATGTTTGTTTGTCTTATTAGGTTA
Source organism: Magnolia officinalis (assembly GCA_021015155.1). NCBI lineage: Eukaryota > Viridiplantae > Streptophyta > Magnoliopsida > Magnoliales > Magnoliaceae > Magnolia > Magnolia officinalis. The sequence goes on along the minus strand of JAJHSJ010000001.1, from coordinate 17,680,663 downwards.
TGCACTGCTACTATTGGTGGTTTCTCCCTTAAAAGTTTAGAATCAGAATTCAATTGCTTTGTTGTTGTACCGAGAGATGTCCTCTTGGATCTTGTTACCTAAGTTGCTTTGAAGGATATGCTTATATTATCTCCAAGCAGGGTGTGTACTCATTTCATTCAAAGTTGTTTGCCATTTTTATAGGACAAACCCCATGCATCAACATCTCTGTGGAGCTTCCCTCTCACCTGCCTATGTCTACCATCAATAGATTTTAAGGTTTTCATGGCTTTTTCTTTGTATGTGGATCCTTTGCTCTCTTTTTTTCCTGGGCTGAGGTATGGGCACTGAAATTGCATGGATTGCCTACCACGACACGCGGAAGCTTAACGGAACTTGAAATTGCGGCTAAGTCCTAAAGGAGGTGAATAAAATCATTTCAATTTTATGTGCAATTAAAATCAATTAACACTTAGACTTCCGAACTAAGTGGGTCCAATTGCATAGATTACAAATAATACAACGAATTGAGCAACTAATCTATGTGAGATAGATACTTTATGTGTGCGTGTGCAAATAGTCAAATGCCTAGTATACAATTCATTCAAGCATTCATATAATTCAACCAATTAAACTCATAAACATGAATAGAAATGTGCTCAAATCACAATCACAAACAAAATAATATATAGTAGTTTGTCTACTTGCATACTCCACTCCTGACGGACACACTCTCCTCGAGTGTATCTGATTTCACTAGCTTCAATTGCACCAAAAACCTATCAATTTGCCCATTGACCGAATGCAATTTTATAAATAAAATGTTTCAAGCAGTTATAAAATGGCTACTTCAATGGCACTGTTGATAGGATCAAGCAAGTCTTCGATATGATTGAACTGTTTTGGATTTGATCGAGAAAATCTAAAAATATATAGTTAAGTTGCTAGATTGTTTCTTCGATGCCATTGAGGGGATCTTTGATCGTACTGAGTCTTATCGACAGCCTATTGATAAGATCGATATCCACTCGAAAACCGTTTATTTGGGCTACGAGTTTTTAGTAGCTTGGCACCTCTAAATTCTATCTAATTATGATCAAATTAATATCCAAAGACTATGAAATCAACAAACAAAAGTTTACTTATTAGGTAAACGATCACCTAGAGACTACAATTGTTTTGGACTTAAAAGGAGTAAAAGATTAAGGTCACCAAGGCACTTCAATTAACTTGTTTCTTTACTCTTTGATACTTCAAGTCACCATATGTCTTCAATCTTCAGCTTCCAATGACTCAACTGACTTACTGACACACTAACACATGTAATTAACAAACAAGTCTACTTATATGCTCTCATTTTAATCTAATTTTTTCATTGCAAAAGGTGTGGGCTTGTGCTTCTACCCTCTGGTTTTTTATAAATTCTTTTTTTTTTTTTTAATGCTTGTGAAAAATTCATTCCATTCAACCATTTTACCAAATCATGTTAAGACATAGTTAAAAATGAGGTAAATCTAAAAATAAGTGAGCCATAAAACAAGAAACATGAGCATTCCATCGTTGAAACATTCATAGGACCATAGAAATTTTGGATCATGCTAATATTTTTGTGATTTCAAACAATCACATTACAAATGACTCAATGAATAGTATGGAGTATGGATGACATGTAAACATCATTGTAGACGCAAGGAAGTTTCAGTGGTAGGCATTTCCTTACCTACTTTTTCCCATAACATGTTCCACTTAAGTTTTCAATCTGCCTCATTTTTTAGGCCCATATCCTGACATAACCTAGCAAAGCAAATGAACGCGGTGGATTTTTCAAAAGCATTACAGTGGCCCCACCCACATCTAATCCAGTATGTAGTCACTTTTTTCCAAAATCTGGGCGGTTCTTGTTTTTTCTACTTAACCGTCCAATTTCGTGCGATCGATAAAAGGGTTAGGAAAAATATGATAAATCAACTGTAGAGATGCAGGGCCAATCAGATCAACGATATCGATCGGTTATTTACGGGCCCCACTTATTCAAATTCAAAGGTTGAAGCTCCAATGTGCATTGTCAGTTTCATGTTCATATAATTCCGGAAAACGAGGTTGTTGGAAGCCGATTACCAGCGAGTCGGATTGCGTATGATAGAGCACAGTAAGTATTGTTTACAAGTGGCAAATTTCTGAGGGGCCCACTATGATGTATGTGTTTTATCCACTCCATCCATTTTGTCAGGTCATTTTAAGGCTTAAGCCAAAAAATAAAGCAGATCCAAAGTTTAAGTAGACCACACCACAGACAGTGGGTTAATGGCACCCACCGTTGAGGCCTTTGGGAAGTTTTCAACGGTGGGCGTTCGATCATAACTGTTTCATGTGGTGTGGTTCACCTCATGTATTTTGATCTGGCTTTAAGAAAAATGAATGGATAATGTGGATAAAACACAGACTTCATCGTGGGTCCCACGGAGCCTGCCAGGGTCGGAAACGGATTGGCAACTCCCCCTGCCACCAGCCAATGGCTGGTGGTGGGTGATCTGCGGGTCCCACCATGATGTATGTGTTCATCCATGCCGTCCATCTATTTTGTAGATCATTTTACGTACAATATCATACCAAAAAAAGACGTATATCCCAATCTCAAATGGACTATATTACAGGAAACTGTGGACCCCACCTTTTATCTGTTGGATATTCTTCAAACAATACAAACTTAACATACGCACTTGGACCTCCTCGTATGGAGTCGGAATTTCAGGACGAAATTACCCCTCCTTTTGACGGAAACGGATTCGGTACTCCCCCTGTCACGGCTAATGACGGACGGTCGGTGGTCTGTGGACCCCACCATGATGTATACTTTTCATCCATGCCTCCATATATTTTTCCAGATCATTTTATGTTATGAGACCAAAATTGAGGTATATCTAAATCTCAAGTGTACCACATTACAGGAAACAGTGTTGAGTGAGCGTCAACCATTAGAAACTCAGGTGGAGCCCACTGTGATGTTTGTGAGAAATCCTCTCCGTCTAAGTTCATTCATAGGGTCACAAAGACCTAGATGAAGAGGAAAACAAATTTCATAATGATCCAAAACTTCTGTAACCCCTGAAAGGGTTTCAATGGTAGACGTTCAATTTCCCACTGCCTTTTACGGTGTGGTCCACTTGATAGCTAGATCTGTCTTATTTTTCACCTCAAGCCTTAATTCGAGTTCGCCAAATAGATGGACGGTTTGGATATAACACATACCTCATAATGGGACCCACAAAAATCGGTGGGAATCACAATAGGAAAAAAAAAAAAAAAAGGAAAAAAAAAAAAACAAAGAAAAAAAAATGTAGCCAGCGAGTTGGGGTCGATCGGGATAGGACCCGGTCGACCGGGTCAGAGTTGGGTCTATCGCTACAGATTATAACCGTAGCCAAAACTGTAGTACTATGTACTTTTTTTCTCTTTTGTATTTTTATTTTTATTTATTTTTATTTTTTATAAGGAGAATGTTTTCTCCCTTACATTTTTCTTTAATACATAATTATGTAAATATGTATATATAAGTAGATAAAAATATTTTTCTATCTTTTAATTCATTTCTTTGTCTATTTATTTAACAAGCATATCTCCTAAACTTAGAGCAGCGGACCTCCACGTACGGAGTCGGAATTTTAGGACGAAAATACCCCTCCTTTTGACAGAAACGGATTCGGTACTCCCCCTGCCACCAGCTAATGGCGGACAGTCGGTGGTCCGTGGGCCCCACCATGATGTAGGCTTTTCATCCATGCCATCCATATATTTTATCAAATCATTTTATGGTATGAGACCAAAAACAAGGTATATCCAAATCTCAAGTGTACCACATTACAGGAAGAGAAATTTAGGACTGTGGACCCCACCTTTTATCCAGCTGTTTTTTATGAAAGAAGACAAACCTTGGTTTGCAACTTAGACCTGCGCGTACGAACAGCGAATTTGAGGACGAAATACCCCTCCCTTTCGAAGACGAGCGCTGACGCTCCTCCAGCCAAGAGTTGTATGAACGGCTCAAAAGAGATCAAAGTTACATGGCCTCACAACTATGTATTTATTATATCCACAACGTTCATCCATATTTAGAGATCATTTCGGAGCATTATCCAAAAAAAAGAAATCATATCCAGATCAAATGGACCACACCACAAAGAGCAGCGGGAAAACTGATTTTCACCGTTAAAAATTTTGTAGGGCCCACCACTTGATAGTTAGATCTGTCTTATTTTACGTCTCAAGCTTAATATGAGCTCGCCAAATCGATGGACGGTTTGGATATAGCTACGGGTTATAACCGTAGCCATATCCGTAGCCTAGAAAATCGGCGAAGCAAAATAGAAAACGGCGGGGCAAACTAGAAAACGACGGGGCAAAAACGACGAGGCAAACTAGAAAATCGGCTAGGCAAACTAGAAAACGGCGGGGTAAACTAGAAAATCGGCGAGGCAAGCATGAAAAACGGCTAGAAAAACGGTGGGGCAAGCATGAAAAACGGCGGGGCAAACTAGAAAATCGGCGGGGCAAGCAAGAAAAACGGCGGGGCAAACTAGAAAATCGGCGGGGCAAGCAAGAAAAACGGCGGGGCAAACTAGAAAATCAGCGGGGCAAGCATGAAAAATGGCGGGGCAAACTAGAAAATCGGTGGGGCAAGCATGAAAAACGGCGGGGCAAACTAGAAAATCGGCGGGGCAAAATGAAAAACGGCTCATTTTCATGTTTGTCTCGCTCAATTTCATGTACGGCTGAAAGTTGGGCGGGTTCAACCCGACCGACCCGACATTGGGTTAGGCTCGGGTAGGATATATCGGGTCCGATCTCAAGCTTGGGCTATACAAACACCAACCCGATAAAACTTATGTTAGGCTTGGGTTGAGGTCTGAGGTTGCCCGACCCATCCCAACCCAACCCGAACCCGATCAATATATTAGTTACTTATAAATTATAATTGAGTGTGGATTGTTTGTGTAGAAAGTACACTATTGATGTTGGGTCTCATTTGTCCACGTCATTTCCAAGGACTCACGCTAACAAGATATGTCGGATTTCTCTCTCCCAAATAGATTGCGTGTTGTGCTACATGACTTTTTAAAGGAGTAGTCCTATATTTTAGCTTGGTTTTTTAAAGAAAAAAATGAAGTTCTTTATAATGAATAATCACGTATGTAATTAATAAGATCATAGATACGAAAAATAAGTCCTATATTGAAATATAATAAACTAATGTAATAACGAAAATATTAGCACATATACACCCGACTAACCCAATCAACCCGTCGAGCCCTCTTGGGTTGGGCTTGAGTTGAGAATTCCCAACCCAAGATTGGGTTGGGTTAGGTCAAGGTTTAAGTATAGGAACCTTGGGTTGGGTTAGGGTTGAGCACCAACCCGAACCATCGATGTTGATTGAAATTGATCACGAGCTGAATAAAATAGATTTTTGACCATTGACCCGATGGAATCTTGAAAAATAAATAGGTTGGTTGGCTAAATTAGCTTCTCCTACCTCAAAATCATATATGGTAAGTTAAGTAAATTATTCTAGTTTAGGAGATATGCTTGTTAATTAAATAGACAAAGAAATGAATTAAAAGATAGAAAAATATTTTTATATACTTATATATACATATTTACATAATTATGTATTATAGAAAAATGTAAAGGAGAAAATGTTCTCCATGTAAAAAATAAAAATAAAAAAAATAAAAATAAAAAAGAGAAAAAAGTGCATAGCACTATAGCTATGGCTACGGTTATAATCCGTAGCGATAGGCAAAGCTCTGACCCGGTCGACCGGGTCCCAACCCGGTCGACCCCAACTTGCTGGCCGTGGTTTTTTTCTCTGATCCAGTTGACCGGGTCCGAATCCGGTAGACCCCAACTCGTTGGCATGTTTTTTTTTTTTTTTTTTTTTCTTCTTTTTTTTCCTTGTAATCCCCACCAATTTTTGTGGGTCCCATTATAAGGTATGTGTTATATCCAAACCGTCCATCTATTTGGCGAACTTGTATTAAGGCTTGATGTGAAAAATAAGATAGATCTAGCTATCAAGTGGACCACACTGTAAAAGGCAGTGGGAAATTGAACGTCTACCATTGAAACCCTTTCAGGGGTTACAGAAGTTTTGGGTCATTATGAAATTTGTTTTTCCTCTTCATCCAGGTCTTTGTAACCCCGTGAATGAACTTAGACGGAGAGGATTTCTCACAAACATCACAGTGGGCCCCACCTGCGTTCCCCACGCCGGACCGTCCGTCAACACTCGTCTCTGCACACCAGCAGGAAAGCGGGGGTATTTTCGTCCTCAAATTCGCTGTCCGTACGAGGAGGCCCAACTGCGTATGGTGAGTTTGTATTGCTTCGTAAAAATCATTGGATAAAAGGTGGGGTCCACGGTCGTAAATTTTCCTTGAATGAGGACTATATTACATGAAACAATGTTGAATGAACGTAGACTATTAAAAACTTTTTGGGGGCATAAAAGTTTTGGATCAAGCTGATATTTGTTTTTTCCCGTCATTTATGTCTGTATGAACTAATAAATATATTGGATGTCAAATAAACAATGCAATGGACCTTAAGAGGATTTTAATGGCACCATTGTTTTCCTATGTTGTGGTCCACCTGAGATTTATATCCATCTAATTTTTGGGATCAAGCCTAAAATGATCGGTAAAAATGGATGAACGGCAGGGATGAAACAAAAACATCATGTTAGGGCCCACATAGCACCGACCATCAGCCACCATGCTAGTGGCAGGGGAGTAGCCAATCCGTTTCCGCCAGGGTCCCAGGCAATCCCCTTCCGAGGTTCATAATCTCGAGCAAAGGATGTGCTAGATTCATATGACAGTATCCTGAGCGTCAAGTATGGACTAATGGGCCCCACAATAAGTTGATCCAGATCGTTGGTCTGATGGCATCAGCCATCGATAGACAATGCCATAAAAATTCTCTAGATTTAAATCCTTATCCGTCCAATATATGGACCGTTTCTGCACTGTCTTCCTAACCATCTATTTTCTGGCCTGTAATAGACGCACTCTTATTGTTCAATCATGATAATTTTGGATGAACCCGTCTCCCACTTCAAGGACCATGAGACCAACGGTCTGGATCACTGATCCAATGGCCCACTGGTATAATTCAGGGCTCAAGAAAAAGTTAGATGGAAGGATTATAGTGTGACCCACCAGATGAATGGATTGGCCCTATCATCTGATCATCATGTGGGTTGATGTGACACGCAAGGGAGAAATGTTCCAGTGCTCACTCAAAGCACTATAAGTTGTAGTGCTATTAATTGAATTTGTTCACTTGGACAGTCCAATCAATCAATTTAAACTGTCCATTAATTCTAAAAGGCTTCTATCGTACAAATATACCAATGGTACGGATGATCCAACCCTTCTGAATCAGCTATGTGGGTGCGACCCTGACCATAGGGCCATCTTGATGCATGAATTATATATCCATGCCGTATATCTGTTTTTTTCAGATTGTTTAAGGGCGTTGTCAGAAAAATAAAGCATATATGAATTTCAGATGGACCACGCTACAGGAAGCAGTGATTATTGATCATTAAAAACCTTTTGTTGGCCACAAAAGTTTTGGATCAATCTGACTTTTTTTTCATTCCATTCATTAGGGTCTGTTTGACCTTATCAACAAGTTGGATGGACAGAAACATTACGGCAGACCTTATGAAGTTTTTAACGGTGGTCATTCAACTATCACTTTTCCCTGTGGTGTTGTCCACCGGAAATTTGCATCTTCTTCCTTTTTGGATGGGGATTGGCTGGTGTAATTTTGTAGCTTAAAACAACCATACCTACTTCACTTCCAAAATTACTACTCTCGTAATTTTGACTTTCACTATCTTAAGGTTTTCACAGGTTCACCTTAACAACTTTATATAGTTTCTTATGATTTTCACGGACTTACTACAATAAAACCTCTTTTGTGCTTTTTATGGGCTATCATAAACAAAAATTCACTTTGTGATTTTCATGAGATATCACAAATAAACCCACTTTGTGATTTTCATGGGATATCACGAATCAAGTCACTATGATTTTCACAGGCTATCTTAGAAAAACCTAAATGGAACAAAATAATCAAGTACTTATCTTCAAATGTATATTTGAATATGCAGCAGAAGCTTGTAGCAAGGATCTTTTTTCTGGAATGTAAATGAGGCAGTATTCGCTCAACATAAAGAATATAGGGTTCTAAAGATTTTTATAAATGAAAACCTCTAATGCTACTGATTCAATTCTCTTTAATTTCAAGAGGAGTATAAACTACTCTTTAAAATAAGATTGAAATAATATTGAGAAAGAGAATTGAATAAGCTTAAAAAGAATTTATAAATAATACACAATTAGCTTGTCGAGGATCCGAGCTTCTCTCTCACTTGCAGAAGGTTTAGAGTGATTTATCGTTGTTGTTTAGAATGAGAGAAGGCTTCTATTTACTACCAAAGATATTAGAAATTCTGATAGCCTAAGAATAAGTTCGGCTGACCGGATTCTACCGAATTTGTTCCAACAGCTATCGGTTTGCGCAGGATAAGATTTATCCTTAATTCGATTGGCCCAAGGTGAAATTCAACTGGCTAAATATCAAAATTCGATTGGCCGAATTCTCGTAAATTTCAAAAGATTGCATTACTGGAATTTGACTTAAACTTCACTCGGGTTTACCAAACCAAAAATTAGGCTCGTCGAATTTTTAACAGATTTTGATTTTTAGCCTGAACCTGAAGTTAGGTTAGCCGAGTAAGTTTGGCTAGCCGAACCATAAATTAGGTTGGTCGAACTCCAAAGCAAATATACTATAAATAACTCAAAAATGAAAAGATTTTTGAAATTACCTAACCTAAGGTCTTTCTAAGGTTATATCACATGTTGTTTAGCAAATACATAGTTCAACTTGTCTTGAGCTTGTCTTGAAACCGAGCGTTGTCTTCTTGAGATGATAAGCTGATCTTCATATATGTAGAGTAGTTGCGATCTAACCGTACTTGCAATCTGACTAGTATTACTTTTGTCTCACGAAATTTGACAACCATATGTGCGCTAAACATATAAGCACTTGCACGTTTCATTAAACATGTTAGCCACCAACCTCAAGTAACATTAGGGATGTAATAATAAGGTAATTCAAACATAAATAGCATATGGAATTTCAACAACAACTAAAAAATATTATCTAACACTATAAAGGGTTGATAAAAGGAAACCTGAAAGAATAATCCGCACCTTAGGATGAGATTTCTCAATCTCCGAGCTCATAAGGTTAGGGGAAAACACCGATTCCTAAAACAAATGAAAGGACATAGGTAAGATTTATGGAATTCATCACTAGGAGATTTAAATCGAAATGTATGATGTATTTCTTACCTCCGATCACAAGTAGGAGTGGATCTGACAGATGATTAGGAAGCACAAGGGTTTCATCGAAAGGAAATCGACAATAATCAAGCACTAAGAGCCCTTCAACCTCTCTCTCTCTCTCTCTCTCTCTCTCTCTCTCTCTCTCTCTCTCTCTCTCTCTCTCGCTAGGGCACAAATTCATATGAAGAGGATGGGTGTAAAAGAGATGGCTATTTATAGTGTCGGAAAGGGTGCAACTGGCCTTAATAGCTAGGTATTTGTTATTATAACCCCATGAGATGTTGTTTCTAACTATTGGAGGCCAATAGGAGATGTAAAGGTCAATCTACATCGTAAAATAGTTGTCCCTGTTAGGGATTTTTGGCCTGCGGAATCACATAGATCTAGATCTAAGATAGCAATCCAATGGCACCAAGCACACACAAGAGAACACAGATTTAACGTGGAAAACCCTTGCAGGAAAAAACCACAGCACAAAGCGACAGATCTCCACCATGAAAATAGAAATTACAAAGAGAGAGGACTTACCCGATTCGAACAACCTCGAATCTCACCCTTGCTACACCCTTTAGAAACCTTAAAATCCTTTTACGAACCCTTGAAACTCATTTAGAAAGCCTTAGAATACATCTCAATCCCGCATATACTCCTTTATATTAGTTTAGAAAGAAGCAGACTCGGAATAGGAAACAAAATCTGCAGAATCTGCGTTTCCGCAATCGCATCTGCGGAACTCTTCAATGTCATCGAAGGTCTCTCGATGACAGCTTCAATATCATCGACGGTCCTTCGATGATATCGAAACAAGACCAAAACTGTCCAACAACCAGGGGTGAAAAATTCAACAATTATCGATGTCATTGAAGGTCTCTCGATGACAGCCTCGATATCATCGATAGACCAACAGACAGATTTAAGACATCTGTCGATATCATCTAAAATCCTGTCGATATCATCGACAGACCACCAGACAGATTTAAGACATCTGTCCATAACAATCTCCACCATGTCTTCAATCTTCATCCGTGTAGTTTCTTGTCTCATTCTCTTATTTCTACACCATATCATAGCTTCTCTTGCACACTCCGTCTTTCTTTTATGTCATCACCAAGCCTAGAGAAGTTACACAGAATTTGAACTTCTCTGCAGGAACGATCTAGGTGAGCATGTCTGCCGAATCAAAATCCACGTGCTCAACCACCTTTGCTCCTGTCTTTTCAAAAGGAAAGACGTAGTCTTCTTACCATCTCACCGCTACCCAATATTGCTTGTCGGGGTACTTGCTCACAACACCGATAGCTTGTGAAATAACCGATCTAATCCAGACCATGACATACACTACCTACCGCATTCGAATAAGGCTAATGAGATATCATGCTTTTCATCATCTGTTTTGGGACATGTCCTGAGGAAAACTTGAGGAGAGACGCGTAGGGAATGCTCTCCGGCTTTACCTAGCCCATCACATCTTTAATCAATATTTACACACAAGGTATTCCTCCTGTGATTACCAAAGCTTACTCCTCTTTCAGTCTCAACACCGAGAACCATCTTTGCAGCCTCCGATCCTTCATCCTTCATCCTGAATGTCCCACTTAACCGAGTCTTAAGTACATTGATTTCAGACATGTCATAATTGGCGATCTACATGTCATCAATTCCTGACTCACCATGAAGGAATCAAACCACTGCCTAGGCGACAGGTCAAACCACGACCTCCTATAAAGTCTTTTCTCAGCCCCTTTAACTTCGAACTGCTCTGGTTGCTTCATGTAGATCTGCTCTTTACTTTCCCTTACAGAAGTGCAGACTCCACATCCATCCTTCCAGCTTAAGATCACATTGGCCAACCAGCGTCAATCACGAATCTAATAGACACCTGCTATACCGTTGGCGGAATATCTCTAAGAAGCCGATCCATTCTCTTTGAGCATAACCCTTCGCTACCAACCTCGTCCTGTATCTATGTTGTATCCTCCAGAAGATCCACCTGCATCCAACCTCTTTTCGGCTCACTGGAAGCTCCACCAGCTCCCATATGTCAGTTTGGTACAACGAATCTATCATATCGCCTATAATCACCTTACACTTCTCAGCACTAAGCTTACCTAGAGCCATCTGAATAGAAGATGAATCCCCTGCGATATTGGAGTCGTCCATGTACCTTGCCGATATCTTGCGATCATGCCGTGTGATTCTTCTCACAGGTGGTTGCTCCACCTACTCTGTATCCCTGTCCGTACGTCTCAGCCTTCCTGCCCTGCCCGCTCATGTGGTCATGCCCAACATGTCACACACGTGCAAAGGTGGAATCCGCTACATCCATTGTAGCTCCACCTTTTGAAGTGCTCCCGATCAACCTGTACAAGTGACCGAGTCGTTGTGCTTTCATGATTACCCGTGCCCCCCTTAGATACCTTAAGAACACTATCAATACATGTGTACTTGCATCCTTTTACCTCAAGTACACCAAGAGAAATTAGATTTTGCTTCAAATCAGGAACGTGCCTGACATCAGTCAAGGTACCCTCCACCCCATCAAACATCCTGATGCACACCGTACCAACAGCCACAACATTACAAGCAAAGCCATTGCCCATAAGCACTTGTCCACCATCGCACTCGCTATAGCTGGCGAACCAATTCCAATGAGGAGTCATGTGAAAAGATGCCCATGTGTCTAGCATCCACTCGTCCTTACGATCATCGTATGACCGCCTGATAGTAGACACAGACAAAATATCATCATCACATCCACTCGATCCATCTGACGTGACAACATTGACATCCCTGTACGAAGCTTCAGAATCTTCGATTTAAGATTTCCACAATCCTCCTTCACATGTCCTTCCTTACCACAATTTCAGCATTTTACCTTTCCTTTGCCCCTGTCCTTTGATTTGGATCTATAACCTGAAGAACTCGTACCTTGTTCAAAATTCATACCCATTGTAAATAGTGCACCAGAAGATGTCCCTATGTCGCCGTTTAGCTTTCTCATAGCCTTCTCTTGAAGGGCAGAGGTAACGGTGTCGACACTCAGGGTTTTATTCGTGCTGCACATAGTGTCCTTGAATGACTCATATGACGCCGGAAAAGAATTCAACAACATACATGCTTGTTCTTCATCTCTCATCACTTCCTCCATATCCAGCAATTTACAAACTAATTTATTAAAGTTGTTGATGTGAGCCTCCAGATCTCCACCCTCTGCCATCTTGAAGTTATACCACTGCCGCTTCAAGTGTAGGCGATTTTCAGAGGATTTTTTTTTTTTTTTGCATAGACATCCTCTAACTTCGCCCATAAGTTAGCAGCAGTTTTGTAACATCCCAGAATTTCACTGTTTTGGATTTAAAAAAAAAAAAATCCTTGAAATTTATTATTATTATTTTTTTATTAACTTATAATATCACTTAATGACCATTAGTACTCAATGTTAGTTTAGGCTGGGGTGGACCAGTCTAGTTATGATGGGACAAGTGCGGGCCGTCAAGCCGGATAGTCCGTTTACACCTAGCAACAGCCCGTGTGGGCCACCCAGCGACCGAGGAGGTTCAGAAAAATCTAAAACTTTAGAAAATCATAGATCTCACTGGGCTTGTGGTCCATCGGGGACTGCGAACCCAGTGGACACCCAGAAGTACCATCTGACACTTGCCCAATGCGCCCCACCAATGCCAGATTAAAATCTGGCACTGACAAAAGAAACTGAGACTACGGGCCTTCCAGCCATCGAATTTCTTCTAAATTTACGGTGAAGGTTTAATGTATTTTTCTACGCCTATCCACCAAATCTGGGCCCCGATCGTGGCACGATGACCGTTGATCGTAAATCGGACCCGTGCGATCAAACCCCATATTCGATCGCTCCCAAATTTTGCATGGCCCTTCATCGGGCTATGGATCACCTACCCTGTAAATTTCATGGCCAGAGGGCCACCAGAAATGCCCCATCAATCAGAATGGCCCCCAAAGGGCCACTTAAAGGTCAGAAACGCTTGCTCAGATCATATATCCGTTCATCCGTTCGCCCTAAATTTTTGCATGGACCTTAGTCAAGCCATAGGGCACCTACACACCAAATTTGGTGGTTAGAGGGGTGATAGGGTCACCCCAACTTCAATAGGGAGCTCTAGAAGGCTAGTTTGGGAAATTGTGGGAACTTAAGTGATTTGAGTCGTCCACCCTTATGCAAACTTGAGGATTTTGGGCCGTCAGTTTGTGACCAAACTTCACACATCGAATAAGGATATTTCCCTCCTCATATCCGTATAGCCGCGGCCCCGATCGATTATCGGTGACCGTTGAATAGACTTCTAATCATATCCGTCGATTAACGCATCCGAATGGCGGGCCGATCATATCCATACATAGATCATCACTAGGGCCAACTATCCAACGGTGGGTATCAACTCTTACACCCTTTAGTGGGCCCTAGAGCTTGAAAGACCCTCCCATAGGTCTAGTATAGTAAAAACCTAGCCCTTGGGGCCATTTGCATAAAAATTGGCATTATAAAAGGTCCTATTTGGACACCCCCCTCTCCCCATACGAATTTTGCCCTAAAGAAGAGAAAGTGAGAAGAGAGAAAATGGAGAAAGAAGAAAGGGTGAAGGTGAGCAAGGTGGACTCTCAATCAAGGTGGGGCCCAAGAGAATCAAACCCACAACCTCCTACACCTTCTCCAAGAAGGATCCCTCATCCACGGCCGCTCTTTCGTCCCGTTGGGCATCTAGGTAAGATCCATCACCAAATTTTCTCAAAACCCTTGTAATGAAGGGGATTTGCATGGGAATCTAACATGTGATGGTTGCTCCTAGGATTCCGGCCGTTCTACACCAAGATCCACATCTCATAGGTCATTCCCAAGTCTTCAACAAATTCGAAGGTGCGGACTATTGTTCTTAGGTGGCCTAGCACCAATTATAATACTAGCTTAATGATTTTGGATGCTTGATTGGTACATTTGAAAGCCTAGAGAAATCCTAGGAATTGTAGGTTCTTGAAATTGTATGGATGCACATGATGTTCTTCATAATGTTATTTGTTGATGCACATGATGTTCGTGAATGGATGCTAATATGCTTATGTCGTGTCATTCTTTCACAAGTTATGAATCCATGTTGTGTATGCTTCCATTACTCTTATGCATATGATGGCTTGAGATGGAGGAAGTGCGTAACTTCCTCACACACACCCACACACCTCACATGCACTATATTGCTTGATTGCTTGCTAGGATCATCTAATTCGTATGACTGAGATGCATGGAGTATGATGATGACATGTTAGTGACAGACTGTATAATCGGCTTGTTAAGGATGACCCTCTTTACATTGGGTTGGTCAGGAAACATGAGGAGAGCAAAGGCGGCTCCAAGGGTAGGACCGCCTTGAGGCTAAACCCGTGAGTTTGGGCGAGTGCGTTCGGGTGGCTGTAGTTCGACTACATGGGTCTCTTGTGCCCGAGGTCGCTCGTCTCACGCTCGCCTGGCTCATGCGATCTAGCCTGCAATCTGATCAACCATGTTTGTTAACCATGTGTGCCCACATATGTATGGAACCTGAACCACCCTGCAACCGTTGTAGCCCATCGAAAATCCACTTGAAATGGGTCCACAGTCTCGTGAGCCGGGCATGGTGGAATGGGACACTGTGTCCGAGCTGTCGGCCTACGCTGGGGTACCGCGCCTCCCCGTAGTGACCGCGAACGATCCCTTCCTATCGGCACTCCTCATGTGCTTGGAGTCGGGAATGAGGACCCCGACGGGATCACGGACCGCGGGGACTCGGCCTCACGCGTTGATGGGGCTTGAGCCTCGCAAATCAGCTTAGGGCATTGATACGTAGGGTGAATCAGAATCCCCAACCTGCTGGATGAATGGACTTAACTAATAACTCGGCTAACACGACGCATTGCACGCATTAATTAGGGTGGCGACTCGGAAGTCGAGGTCGCTCTGAGGGAGTGCTGTCATATGCGATCGTTAGATGGAGTCGCTTGAGGGAGTGTTGTGGCGAGGGCATGCATCATATCATCCCGCATGCATGCATTTTAAATAAGAGTTATTAGGTGTTGCTGATTAACTGCTTTTCATTAAATTTCTATTATAATTGATGCCTGTTGTAACTTGAGACCAATAGTTCACACTGAGTTGATCACTCACTCCCACTCTGGGACGGTGTTTTAAAACACCAACCAGACCCATTCATAGATACAGGTGACCCAGTGCATGAGGAACCTGGCGAGGTGAGCTTTGACGAGGAGGACGAGTTCTCCTACTTTCAGCTGATGGGCGGCTCTTCATCGGCTTGATCGGGCTGAATTTGGATTTACTGAGCCGCGGGCTCCGCTTTAGTCTTTTGGATATAGCCTTTTTTTCATTATCCTGTTGGGCAACGCCTTGGGCGACCCTTTATTATTTTTGGACCTGTATATTTGTGAGATTTTCTTCGTTTCAGTAGACTGGTGCGATTGTGCTTCATGCTTCAGATAATTCCAAATTGCGCAGTTAAATTTGATTAATCATAAAAATCATAAATGCATGATAAGTGACACTCGGGAACTCGGGAGTCGAGTCTATGCACGACCCCCGATTTTCTGGGGCGTTACAGATGGTATCAGAGCAATAGTTTGGAATTCCTTGGGCCATGGGTCATGAGCTCGCTAACGCGTCCGCTGACTTGAGAAGATACGGATTAAACGACACAATATGGACTTAGAACGCTAGGAACCATCTTAGATCCCGAACCAACGACTTTAGACGAAAGAAAGGACTTGCAAGGGGTTAGGAATGGGTAGTGAGAGAAGGAAATCTGAGGGTCCTATGGTACCTCGGCCCATTTCCAAACAAGGAGTTTGGGGAGCATGGCGACAAAATTTGATTGGACTAACTAGGAGATTTAGCTGGCCCAGTCCATCCAATCCCTAAGGGCCCGTTTGGTCAACCGCGTCAGGTGGGCTTTTAGAGAATGAAATTGTAAGAGTGGCAATGAATGCATGTATAGGATATTGTCCCTAGGTTGCCTCCATCCCATGTTTTCTAATACTAGGTTTGGAATGCATGCTATCAAAGGTAAATCGCGGGATTTCCTTCCGATTCATGGAATCCCCTTCCCCACTCCCTCCAGTCATGTCATATCCAAATCTCGGGGTGGGGTTAGCATTACAACCCCATTTAGTATAGCTTAGTGCCGCTAGCCAAGCAGGCCTAGATTCGAAATTCTGCCTTTCAATATAGCTCCTTAAGGTATCCACCTGTCATCACTCTATTCTTAAGCTTCTCCAATACATTATTAGGATCGAGCCTGAAATCGAAAGATTTGGTGGTTGAAGCCAACGTTCGAGTCCGAATGAGCTAGTTCTGGGTCAAATTTGTTAGTTTGGGGTGAAATTTGTTAGTTCTGACCCATTCCGGGATAAATACTTAAGAATGAATGAAAATTCACTGGAAATAGTGAAAATGTAGATAAAATAGATTTTTGACCACTAACCGTAACTAATCTCATAAAATAACTATGCCCATGACGTAGATCAGCTTCTCCTACCCCAAATTCATATATGGTACGTCAAATAACTCATTCCGGTTTGTGAGATATGCCCGTCGCAAGGCGACCCCGCCCAGAAAACAGAAGGCCGGCGGGACCCCGCCCGCACGACTGCCCGACCCCGCCCGTGGACCCCGCCCGGGCTCCAGCGACTCGGCGGGACCCCGCCCAGCCGGCGGGGCCCCCGCCCGGACATCCAGAGGGTCGGCGGGACCCCGCCCGACCGGCGTGGCCCCCGCCAGGATTTCAACAGATTTTTCCCATCTTTGAAAAATCATATCTCCTTCGTTATAATTCCGATTTAGGTGATTCAAAAGCCACATTGAAGCTCAACAAATGTAGTTTTATATAAAAATAAAATAAAAATAAAATAAAAATTATAATACAGTTATATTTAGAGTGAATTGACAACTGTCCAAAAAAAAAAATTGTTAGTTTTAGACGGTGGTTACTTCTGAAATTTTTATAATTTATTTACAACTCTAAATGGTATAAAACTTGGTGAGACGACTTAAAACTTGATTTTAAATCATCATAAAAATTTTAAAAAAATAATCCAATTAGTAAAAGTATAAGAAACGTTACCAGATAAGTTCCTCCCTCCCTTCCATGCACACACGAGTGGGGCCCACCTCCACTCCATTTTAAGCACTAAATACACCACTTCTCACCCTACCCTACCCTCTCTTCTTCCAAATCCCTAAGGAAAAAAAAAAAAAACCTCTCTCTCTCCAAATCTCAAATCCCATTTCAAGGAACCCATTCCGAAGGGATCCAACTACACCCATTTCTCTCCTTCTTCACCAAACCACACCTTCTTAAACCTCATCCCTTCTTCTTCAGTCTTTTTAGAATTAATAAGAATGCACAGAAGAGGTAGGATAAGTTTCTGATGAAGCTTATTTGATCAAACAAAAGAAAGAAATCCTTAACGATCCATACAACAATTCATTTACTGAAGACGAGCACAGTATCTGGCTTCTGAGATTACCAAATACACCATTCTACCATGAAATATATAATCCAGGTTTACAAGGCTAGTAGGCTGGGAAACTCAAACATTGAACTACTAATTATGACAACTAAAACTGCATGAAGCCCCACATTTAGAGGTGCCTACCTGAGTATAGAAGAATCAAACAATGGTTGACTTGATCGCATAAGAGCAGATCTTAAAGATTGGCAAAGGCATGTTCTAGAAAGAGATGCTGCTATGGAACACGCTTAAACAAGTTCTATGAAGTGTCGTCCCCATCTTACACATGGAAAATATTGCAATCATGGTTGCTGCTCTCGTGGCATCACATGGATGGGCTAATGGCAAAAATAGTATTGCGCGACAACTATGATCAGCGACAGTCAATAGTTTCAGCTTTTTTTTTCTTTTTCATTTTAGCTCATTTTAAACCTCAGAGGAACTTTAGTATTCCATTTTCAATTAATTGCTTGAAGATGGTGTTCTTTGTGAAAATCAAAACGGAATAAAGGATATAATTGTTGACTACTTTAAGAATATCCTCAATTGGAATCATGGATATATTTCTCAGGTCATCATGAGGCTTATAGACAATCTTACAAAGTTATCTAAGGTACAAGGAGATAACCTACATAAACCGATCTCTATTCCTGAAATTGAAGCAACTATAAAGTCCGCAAATACAAACAAGGCCCCTAGGCTTGATGGTTTCAACACCCATTACTGCAAGGTTTGCTAGCCATTAATTGGAAAGGATGTTTGTAATGCCATTATCAGCTTCTTCCAGGCTTCCAAAATCTTCAAGCAATTAAACAATATTCTAATTGCCTTGATCCCTAAAGCTGAGAATTGTGACTCTCCTAACAAACCTACGACCCATATCCCTTACAAATGAGAGAAATAAAATTATAGCTAGAATCATGGTTAACGGAATGAAGGCGATTATGTCCAAAATAATTAACCAACCCCAATCCGCTTTCATTCCTAGCCGTAATATATCTAACAACATTCTCCTTAGCCATGATCTCATTCAATGTCTTCACCTTGATGCGGGCCACCTAGAATGTGAGTTAAGGTGGACCTTAGAAAGCCTTTTGACTATATTTGTTGGGATTTTCTCTTAGATGCCCTTTGAGCTCTTAATTTCCCTGATAAGTGGATTACTTGGATTCATGTTTGCATATCGACTCCAACATTATCGGTTATTGTAAATAGTAAAGTATGTCGCGATTTTAAAGGAAATTTATCATGGAAATGTTCTCAATGCTCCTCATTAAATGTTGATTGAGACCTGTTTCTCTTTGGGGCCAGTCACCAATTCCCACCTCCTTTTTGCTAATGATTTGATGATTTTTACCAGTGTTGATCCTCTCTCGACTGCCAACTTCCCAAACCCCATTTTTCTAACCCATCTTCTTCTCCTTTACAACACCCATCTCAAAGCCCAATCTCTACTCAAACCCCATATCCTCAACTCACCTTCTATCCCATCTTAAACAACCTCATCTCAAACCCATATCCAAAATCCATTTTCCAAACCCATTCTCAAGTCCATCCACATAACCCCTTCCACAAACCTAACATCAAAACCACCATCTCCAAGTAACTCCCATTTAAAAAAAAAAAAAAAAAAAAAAAAAAAAAATCTCATACCCAACCCAGACCCCTCTCCAACATACACCCTCCCAAGACCCAACATCACACTTCATTCCCAAATCCCACTCCATACCCTCGTTTACCCTCAAAACCTCAAATCTCTCAACTCCCTTCCCATTTCCCTTCCTTCAACCACTCAACCCCTTTCTAAAGAAAACTCATCACCAATGATCTCCAACTTCTACACCCTCTCTCAACACTCCTTCAATCTCTTCATTTCTTTCCATGCCCCAACCTCTAACCTTTCTTGAAAACTCATTCCCTCAACTCATTATCTCCTCAAACCCATCACCACATTCCATCTCTCCAAACCATCTTCCCCAAACTCCTCTTTCAAATCTCACTCTAACTCAATCGACTCCCTCCTTCACCTATACCCATTTCAAAACCCATCTTCTTCCACTTCGCCAACCTCCACTCTAATCTCTCATTCACTCATTTACTCCAAACCCCATTTCTCAACTCCCATCCTCAACGCTATCTCAAATTACATTCTCAAACACAACCTCAAAACCCCATCCTCAACACCATTTATTCAAGCCTATTTCTCCTTCAAATTCATACCCAACCCATATTCTTCTATCCATTCACAAATCCATCATCTAAACCCAATCTCCAAACCCACCGTCTTCTTCTTCACTCTACCCCTCTCCCTCGTTTCACTCAAACCCTTCCAAATAGGAAGCTTCTCCCCTCCAAGACCCATCCTCAACAACCTCACCTTCAACACTTCTCTCCCAACCATTTGAAATATCTCAATCCTCTTCTAAAGAAAACCCATCTCCCAACTCCTTACATTCCACAACCCGTTTTCAAATTCTTTCCAAACCCATTCCATTTCCAAAACCACTCTCAAATCCCTTTCAACTCCAAGCCCCAAATTCAAAACTCCATTTCAAATTAATATCCAACCCACATTTTTCAATCCCATCCTCAAATCCATTTTTTCTCAAACCCATTATTAACCACTCCTTCTCCAATACATTCTCAAATCATTTCCAAGAATATACTCCCCAAATCCAATCCTAAACCGAAAGAACTCCATTTGACAAAGACCCGAATGACAACCTTAAAGGTAGGAGATTTTAACCTTTCAAGAATATGAGATATTTCCTAAGCATTTAGGTTGATCAGATTATGAAATTACGGGACTACACACTTGCGAAGTATTCGCGGCTTGACTCAATTCTCAATCTTGAGCGACTACCAACGGACTCACTGCTTTGACCGAGCAGAAGACAAGGATCCATCAGGATTTAGAAGGGATACAACGTGTTGTCTGTCCTGGTCAGGCAGACAATCGACGTATCGGATTTGAGCCTACCACAACCGTTTTTTCCGTATTAGCTTGATCATAAAGAGTAGAATATACCAACCTTAAGTAAACTATATCAACAAACACTTAGCACAATAATCATGATTTTGACTTTTGTTTTCAACCCTCAAGGGTGAAAAAGTTTAAGGGGGGTAGACTAGAATGAGCCAAACTAGTATAAATAGTACACACCTTACCATGCATATGAACTTGGAATCAACAAAACCTAAGCAAATGAAATAATGAAACCTTCACTTACTACCCTTAGGCAATTTCGGGGACGAAATTGTTTTTAAGGGGGGTAGATTGTAACATCCCAGAATTTCACTGTTTTGGATTTAAAAAAAAAAAAATCCTTGAAATTTATTATTATTATTTTTTTATTAACTTATAATATCACTTAATGACCATTAGTACTCAATGTTAGTTTAGGCTGGGGTGGACCAGTCTAGTTATGATGGGACAAGTGCGGGCCGTCAAGCCGGATAGTCCGTTTACACCTAGCAACAGCCCGTGTGGGCCACCCAGCGACCGAGGAGGTTCAGAAAAATCTAAAACTTTAGAAAATCATAGATCTCACTGGGCTTGTGGTCCATCGGGGACTGCGAACCCAGTGGACACCCAGAAGTACCATCTGACACTTGCCCAATGCGCCCCACCAATGCCAGATTAAAATCTGGCACTGACAAAAGAAACTGAGACTACGGGCCTTCCAGCCATCGAATTTCTTCTAAATTTACGGTGAAGGTTTAATGTATTTTTCTACGCCTATCCACCAAATCTGGGCCCCGATCGTGGCACGATGACCGTTGATCGTAAATCGGACCCGTGCGATCAAACCCCATATTCGATCGCTCCCAAATTTTGCATGGCCCTTCATCGGGCTATGGATCACCTACCCTGTAAATTTCATGGCCAGAGGGCCACCAGAAATGCCCCATCAATCAGAATGGCCCCCAAAGGGCCACTTAAAGGTCAGAAACGCTTGCTCAGATCATATATCCGTTCATCCGTTCGCCCTAAATTTTTGCATGGACCTTAGTCAAGCCATAGGGCACCTACACACCAAATTTGGTGGTTAGAGGGGTGATAGGGTCACCCCAACTTCAATAGGGAGCTCTAGAAGGCTAGTTTGGGAAATTGTGGGAACTTAAGTGATTTGAGTCGTCCACCCTTATGCAAACTTGAGGATTTTGGGCCGTCAGTTTGTGACCAAACTTCACACATCGAATAAGGATATTTCCCTCCTCATATCCGTATAGCCGCGGCCCCGATCGATTATCGGTGACCGTTGAATAGACTTCTAATCATATCCGTCGATTAACGCATCCGAATGGCGGGCCGATCATATCCATACATAGATCATCACTAGGGCCAACTATCCAACGGTGGGTATCAACTCTTACACCCTTTAGTGGGCCCTAGAGCTTGAAAGACCCTCCCATAGGTCTAGTATAGTAAAAACCTAGCCCTTGGGGCCATTTGCATAAAAATTGGCATTATAAAAGGTCCTATTTGGACACCCCCTCTCCCCATACGAATTTTGCCCTAAAGAAGAGAAAGTGAGAAGAGAGAAAATGGAGAAAGAAGAAAGGGTGAAGGTGAGCAAGGTGGACTCTCAATCAAGGTGGGGCCCAAGAGAATCAAACCCACAACCTCCTACACCTTCTCCAAGAAGGATCCCTCATCCACGGCCGCTCTTTCGTCCCGTTGGGCATCTAGGTAAGATCCATCACCAAATTTTCTCAAAACCCTTGTAATGAAGGGGATTTGCATGGGAATCTAACATGTGATGGTTGCTCCTAGGATTCCGGCCGTTCTACACCAAGATCCACATCTCATAGGTCATTCCCAAGTCTTCAACAAATTCGAAGGTGCGGACTATTGTTCTTAGGTAGCCTAGCACCAATTATAATACTAGCTTAATGATTTTGGATGCTTGATTGGTACATTTGAAAGCCTAGAGAAATCCTAGGAATTGTAGGTTCTTGAAATTGTATGGATGCACATGATGTTCTTCATAATGTTATTTGTTGATGCACATGATGTTCGTGAATGGATGCTAATATGCTTATGTCGTGTCATTCTTTCACAAGTTATGAATCCATGTTGTGTATGCTTCCATTACTCTTATGCATATGATGGCTTGAGATGGAGGAAGTGCGTAACTTCCTCACACACACCCACACACCTCACATGCACTATATTGCTTGATTGCTTGCTAGGATCATCTAATTCGTATGACTGAGATGCATGGAGTATGATGATGACATGTTAGTGACAGACTGTATAATCGGCTTGTTAAGGATGACCCTCTTTACATTGGGTTGGTCAGGAAACATGAGGAGAGCAAAGGCGGCTCCAAGGGTAGGACCGCCTTGAGGCTAAACCCGTGAGTTTGGGCGAGTGCGTTCGGGTGGCTGTAGTTCGACTACATGGGTCTCTTGTGCCCGAGGTCGCTCGTCTCACGCTCGCCTGGCTCATGCGATCTAGCCTGCAATCTGATCAACCATGTTTGTTAACCATGTGTGCCCACATATGTATGGAACCTGAACCACCCTGCAACCGTTGTAGCCCATCGAAAATCCACTTGAAATGGGTCCACAGTCTCGTGAGCCGGGCATGGTGGAATGGGACACTGTGTCCGAGCTGTCGGCCTACGCTGGGGTACCGCGCCTCCCCGTAGTGACCGCGAACGATCCCTTCCTATCGGCACTCCTCATGTGCTTGGAGTCGGGAATGAGGACCCCGACGGGATCACGGACCGCGGGGACTCGGCCTCACGCGTTGATGGGGCTTGAGCCTCGCAAATCAGCTTAGGGCATTGATACGTAGGGTGAATCAGAATCCCCAACCTGCTGGATGAATGGACTTAACTAATAACTCGGCTAACACGACGCATTGCACGCATTAATTAGGGTGGCGACTCGGAAGTCGAGGTCGCTCTGAGGGAGTGCTGTCATATGCGATCGTTAGATGGAGTCGCTTGAGGGAGTGTTGTGGCGAGGGCATGCATCATATCATCCCGCATGCATGCATTTTAAATAAGAGTTATTAGGTGTTGCTGATTAACTGCTTTTCATTAAATTTCTATTATAATTGATGCCTGTTGTAACTTGAGACCAATAGTTCACACTGAGTTGATCACTCACTCCCACTCTGGGACGGTGTTTTAAAACACCAACCAGACCCATTCATAGATACAGGTGACCCAGTGCATGAGGAACCTGGCGAGGTGAGCTTTGACGAGGAGGACGAGTTCTCCTACTTTCAGCTGATGGGCGGCTCTTCATCGGCTTGATCGGGCTGAATTTGGATTTACTGAGCCGCGGGCTCCGCTTTAGTCTTTTGGATATAGCCTTTTTTTCATTATCCTGTTGGGCAACGCCTTGGGCGACCCTTTATTATTTTTGGACCTGTATATTTGTGAGATTTTCTTCGTTTCAGTAGACTGGTGCGATTGTGCTTCATGCTTCAGATAATTCCAAATTGCGCAGTTAAATTTGATTAATCATAAAAATCATAAATGCATGATAAGTGACACTCGGGAACTCGGGAGTCGAGTCTATGCACGACCCCCGATTTTCTGGGGCGTTACAAGTTTTCTCCCTCATGATGTTGTAGAGAACCTCATCCGTGAGACATAAACGGATTGATGATAATGCCTTCGTATCAAGAGTATTCCAATCATCAACAGTTATAGTAGACTTTCGCTCCTCAAGAGCACCATCTTCGCCTTGCTTGATTAAGGAACTTATCATCTTGATCTTCCATAACTCAAAATTATTTTTCCCTGAGTACTTCTCAATCTCATTCCTAATGCTTCTCACAATTACTAATCCTGCAGATTCAGATTTGTGCCTCAATGATTGCTTTGATACCACTTGTTGGGGATTTTTAGCCTGCGGAATCACACAGATCTAGACTAGGATAACAATCCAATGGCACCAAGCACACACAAGAGAACACAGATTTAATGTGGAAAACCTTTGCGGAAAAAAACCACTGCACAAAGCGACAGATCTCCACTATGAAAATAGAAATTACAAAGAGAGAGGACTTACCCGATTCGAACAACCTCGAATCTCACCCTTGCTACACCCTTTAGAAACCCTAAAATCCTTTTAGGAACCCTTTGAACTCATTTAGAAAGCCTTAGAATACATCTCAATCCCGCATACACCCCTTTATATAAGTTTAGAAAGAAGCAGACTCGGAATAGGAAACAAAATCCGCAGAATCTGCGTTTCCGCAATCGCATCTGCGGAACTCTTCGATGTCATCGAATGTCTCTCGATGACAACTTCGATATCATCGACGGTCCTTCGATGATATCGAAACAGGACCAAAACTGTCCAGCGACCAGGGGTGAAAAATTCAACAATTATCGATGTCATTGAAGGTCTCTTGATAACAGCCTCGATATCATCGACGGTCCTTTGATATCATTGACAGACCAACAGACAGATTTAAGACATCTGTCGATATCATCTAAAACCCTGTTGATATCATCGACAGACCACCAGACAGATTTAAGACATCTGTTCATAACAGTCCCTAACGATGATTTACGTATGGTTACAATCGTCTGCAATTTGGATACATCGATCAATGTTTATGATTCGAAGTCAGTTTAACAGTTACCGACCGTCAATCAAGGTCGCAGATATACGGATATGTGTAGGAAATAACTTAGATTAATGTCATTAATTTAACCATAATCTAATAGTCCGAAAGCCAGAACTTTGACAATAGCCGAACGGAGACAATTAGCTTAAGTTTCTGACGGCCTTTAAGATTATTCGCACACCTCATGCGCTTGCCTTACGAGCCCAAGTTGAACAATTTGAGACGTGATCTCGGCTCAATGTCTGCAATGAATGGTAAACCTGCTGAGACAAATGCCTTTATATAATTTCGGATTTAGCGGTCTCCTAACGAGTGGTGTAGAACTCGTTTTGTTAATTGGGGCATTTTTTGAATAAACCGGACGGCGAGATTTCTTGTGCATGACAACTAGGATTTTGATTAGCTTACTTCATAGTTTGACCTATTTGTAATAAGCAGAAATGGTGATTCAATATTAATCACCCAGAATATTTGATTTTTAGGCAAAAATGGTAATGCGATTAATTTAGTTTATGCACATGGGATACTCAAGATATGAACCATCAATTATCTTAGCTTTAGGTGTACATCTTCATTAAACTACGGCGATCCTAATTAATCAACGGTAGGTCGTTTAGATCTTGGCCTTAAGTAAACATATCACAAGACTAGACCTAAGACTTAGGTGATTAGACATAAAATGTTTTGATTTATAAAAAAAATCTTTTCACGTGAGCCAATTTTTAAATCCCAATGTAAAGTAACTTCCAATTTACCATCAACCATCATTATCAACAACCATCATATGTAGGCCCTATTTAGATGCAATTCTTTAGATAAATAGGTAAAATTTTCAAAACAAACTCATCATTCATTGGATAGAAAAGATTATCACGATAAACCTATTTCAATTCCAACAGCTCATACTTGGATAGTGGGGATCATCGAAATACTTCCTATCAACCTATCAGAAGTATATTAATATTGATTAGATTCAAGATCTATTATTGAATAGCTCATTTAATGTGTAGTTTTAGGTCGGGTTGTATCTTTTTTTAAACACACATTCACACTTTATACGGCATTTGAACTCATGATCTCAGCATTAAAACACACTTTATCTACCACTGAGCCAGCATGGAGATCCAAGGCTAAGTCAGGTTGTGTCCTTGAGCCCTTTTAAGGTTAAAAGATTCCAACGAAATGAAGCATGGTTAAGAAGTGGAACTTCAACCGGACCCAACCCGTTGGAGCTGTTACCCGAATTAGATAAAATTAGTTTTAGTGGGATAGGTAGTGTTACTTGAAATTTAAAAAAATATATATATATTTCTTTTTTGTTAGCTTGTTAGTATAGTACACCCACTTTCAGCTCACACATCACCGTTAGTGGGTTGAAACGAGGTATCTTTCACTCAGTCTGCCACTTGAGCTATGGATCTCAGAATTAGACAGGTTGGAGCTGTTACTTGAAATAAATTTCAATGGTGGGCATCCCCTCTTTACTTGTCCCTTTTTCTATGGCCCACCTGACTTTTCATCTTGGATGACTTTTGGGGCCGAGGGTAACATGAGACGAAGCATGTGATGGATGAGTCAGATGTCGTGATTACATCACGTGGGCCCCATATCTACACAGTCCTAAGATAGCTTAAGGTGGTACTATTACCACTGGAGTTCACGGTCACGGCTTCCGTGGATCCCAAGGGAGTGTGGGGCCCACCATGATGCATGTGACTTACATTAGCACCGTCTATCAGTTTTGACAGCTCATTTTAGGGCATGATCACAAAAATGAAGCAGATACAAATCTTAGGTGGACCACACCATAGTAAACAACCGTGATTGAATACCCGCAATTAAAAACTTCTTGCAGGCCACCGAAATGTTTATTTGCCATCCAACTTTTGATAAGGTCACAGAGATATGGATGAAGGGACCATACGAATAACAGCTTGATCCAAGACTTCTGTGGCCCACAACAAGTTTTAATGGTCAATCACCACTGTTTCCTGTGGTGTTGTCCACCTGAGATTTGGATCTACTTCATTTTTGGGGTCAGATCCTAAAATGAGCTTTCAAAATGGATGGACGGCATGGATGTAAGACACATAAATCACAGTGGGCCCCACAGTCACGAATCCACTGAAGCCGTGCACCCGGAGAGTTAACACCCCCGTAGAAACCCTAGTAGCTATTATTACTCCGAAACTAGCTTGGGCTCAGGCTTACTAGGGTTAGTTGATCCTAAACATTTAATCGGGCTCGCGTTCGGGCCCGTCAGAGGAGGCCCGAAAAGGCCTTGGACCAAATCCGGCCATTGATAGTCACACATGCATAGTACATCTTATCATGTGGGACCCACCATATAAATGATCGAGTAAAAAGTTAGGTTGGTAAATTACAAGGTAGAAAAAAGCCGACAAGAACATTGGACGGTCTAGAAAAAATTGCCGCATTCTCTTAAGACAAGCACTGTTCCGAATTTATGTGGCAGGCCTGATAGTGGACCGGCCTTTATTTCTTTTACCAGAACATTTAAAAGGTGGGCCCCACATGAGACATGGCCCACATAGGTAAGTGTAGCCACATGGAGAAATAGAGCCACGAGAGAGTGATTTCGTACACTTGAAACGCTAGAGTAAAATAACCTTCCACTAGCTACAAATCGAAGGATTTTTACTGCATACTCCTCAAGAATTCTAATTTTACTAAACAATGCATTTAACTTTCTTTTTTTTTTTAAATCTTAAAAAGGCCTCTTCCAACTCGTCATGCGTAGCGAAAAATCTCATTCGGAGGAATTTCTTGGATCTAGAATTTGAGGTTTTTGGAAAAATCTGACTGGAAACAGAAATTAAAAATATTTAAAATCTTAATATATTATTATTATTATTATTATATTATATATTAATTTTACTAATTTCTACTATGTCATCCGGTATGATTTAGTAAGAAAATCCAAACCTGCAGAAATATTTGAAAAATATCATGATTATTGATCAGTTTAATTCCCATGGAAGCAGGTGAGATTTTCAAAACTTTAAGATGTTTGTCACAAGTTGGTTGGCTAAAGTAGCTCGTCCTACTCTAAAATCATATATGGTATGGCGAGTAACTCGTTCCGGTTTGCGAGATATGCCTATTTTAAGGTTCTGATGATCTTGATGACTTTTGTCTCTTATCAGGCCTTCTCTGATCCATCTTGGACATGAAAGTGTTTGTGACCTGCTCTACATCGGTCCCCTCCGCTTTAAAAGAACTTGTCCTCGAGCTCTCGTGTTGCTTTGGTTCATGATACTCGGTCTAGTGCGCCGTAACGATACCGGGATCAAAAGTTATGATCAATTTACAATCCACCTTCTTTTGGTTCAACCATGCTAGGAATGTATCTGTGACACGTTTTACATCAGACTGCTCTGCTTGGAAAAAAAAAAAACTCATCTTCGAGTCACTTAAGGGACTTGGTTCATGATTCTGAGATAACTTTTGATGTCGATGTTTATTAGTTATTTTCTTGTACTTGGCATTAGACTCTTGAGTTGACACAATACATGTACTCATACTCTCCTTGACTTAGCTAGTATGGATCAGTTCTTTCACTTCTGCCTTTAAGATCTTATGTTCCTTCTAATAATGTGAGCAATTATGCAGACTTATCCTTGTGACAAGATCAACGTGGCTTTGTATATCTCGTATGTGAGGCAATTTATCAGGGAGTTCATCGAGCACAATCGCCTTGAACTTCTGCAATATTAGTTTTAAATCTCTTAAGATGTTCACATGCTCCATATATTCTTTCTTTTTAACTAATACATATATATCTCTTGTTTCCTCAGATTGTTTAACAAAAGTGTGTTCAGTTGTGAGAGACTATTCCTCGACTTTAGAAGTCTTGGGTTGGTTCTCCGTTTCCATAAAGACGAGGCCAATCTTTCTACCGTCTTTAGTAAATATAAATGCGTTATCCCTACCTCTATACGTAGCAATAGCATTAATATTATTCTATCATGGTCGACCAATTAACATATGACAAACTTCCATATCGACTACGTCACAAAGTATTTGATCCTTACAATTTTTACCAATCGAAAATGAGACAGCTCATTGTTTGGTTACCTCTGTTTTATTAACCTCCTTGATCCATCCAATCATGTACGGAGATGGATGTTTTTCTGTTTTTAGTTGCAGCTTTTCCACAATTATTTTCGACACGAGATTCTCATTGCTCATGACATCAATGATCACATTACAAACTTTTTAGCTTACAGTTCACCTCGTTCGAAAAATGTTGTCTTGCTGTAATTCTACTTCTACCTTTGACATGTATAACGGCTTCCTCACGATCAAAATGGTTAGAGCTGGGTATCGAGTCAAGTCGGACCGGATTAGGTCCAACTCGACTCGATCCAAAATTTTCATGACTTGACCTGAACTCAATCCGATCCGGGACCGAATCTGAGTCATCTGACTTGATCCGATTTGGTGCCCTGCTAGCCTGATCTGATCCGAGTCCGACTCAGTCAGGAAAACCGAGTCGAATTGGATTGGGTACGATTCAGATTGGTACTGGATGAAGGGAAAATAGAAAGATCAGATTGATCCAAAATTTTTGTGGGCCAGGAAAAGTTTTTAATGGTTACTCATCGGACAGGACCACTAGCGAGCCAGTGGAAGGTACAACGAGCCAGGGCGAGCGGACGAGACCACCAGTGAGCTAGTGGACCGCATAGCGAACCAGGGCGGGTGAACCATCAGCAAGCTATGGCCAGCCGACAAGCCACGACCGCACAGCGAGCCAGTGCAGTCCACCAGCGAGACAGGACGGTCCATCGCTCCAAAATACAGGATAAAATGAATAAATAAAAATGAAACCTACAGTACCTACCTGATCAATGGAGATGATGAATGGTGATGATAAGTGGGCTGGGCTGCTTAGTGGCCGAATCAAGATGGGTGCGGCGCTCGTTGAGTAGAGAAAGAGAAAGAGGGATTTAGGGATTTAAGGTTCAGGTTGGCGAGTGTGGGTGGGTAGGTAAAAAGTAAAAAGTATATATATATATATATATATATTATATATATATATATATATATATATATATATATATATATATATATATATATATATATAGACCCGATTCGGATTGGATTCAATCAGATCGGATCGGTCCGGATTGACCATCAATTCGAACTCGATCCGACCCGATCCTGACCTTCAATTCGGATCGGATCGGGTCGGATCCGTCGGATCAGTCCGGTTTTTGCCCAGCTCTAAAAGTGGTGGCCTACGATTTACCATCATCTAATGGTGCTTTGCAAAAATTGGGGTTGTGTCGTACAACGATTACGAGTGATTGAGCATCACTTTGAGCTCATGGTGGAATTAGCGCATCCGCAATACAGTTAAGTGTTGTTTGCAGCCCTTGCATTGTCAACCGACTCTTCCAATGGAAAGCTTCCATTTTTTTCGAAAGATAACGAATCCTTAGATCATCGTCTACAGGATTTTTGTTCATACTTTCGTTGTTTGTCATCGGCTCGAGGGGAGTCCTCGCTCTGATACCAATTGATGCAGAGATGAACGTGATAAGGTTGATCACCGTCTTCCTTAAGGATAACTACTCCAAATCCACAGAACTTCTCTAAACTCCTCACAGAGACTTCTCGAATCCACGAGGAAAATAAATAGAAATAATTTTAAGATATATGAAAGAAATTTCTTGAATGATTGATAGAAGAAATAAACGAGTCTACAACCCTTTAAATAGGGATACCGAGACTAGGAAGAAGTTTAAGAATTAAATTATAACTAAAACTCCCTAAAATTCCTAACTTACTATAAATAATAAAATTTCTATTTACAGTAAGTATTCTATGTGGCTTAACCACATTATTCTCATAATTTTTCTAAATACTTTTCATGTTGGTGCAACTCTTAAAGCCCAACGGATGAAGAGTTATAATCAAACTAAAACTTGCTAAAAATAGTAAAAACGGAAATAAACATGGCATTTGACAGTCGATATGATGGAATCTCGCAAATTTGGTGTGGGTAACCCGGCTATGCCGGGTTGGTTGGCTACAGTAGCTCGTCCTGCCCCTAAATCATATATAGAACGTCGAGTAACTTATTCCGGTTCGCGAGATATGCCTGTTTTAAGGTTCTAACGGTCTTGATAACTTTGGCCTTTGATCGGGCCTTCTTTGATCCATCTTGGGATTGGGCCAATATGGTCATACCATTCATGAAGGATACCGATATTTATCGCTGCCAGCATCTGTCGATATGTCAAACCTTGAACAGAACAGACCCAAATTCATAGAAAATCAAAAAAGAGAAAATGAGGGCCTAAGAGCATTGAAATGAATCTGGCCAACACATTTGCTACTCCAAAAAGGTAGTATCATTGCATTTCTATTTCCAAAAAAAAAAAAAAGAAAAAGAAAAAGACAGCGCTTGCATTTCCACGAAAAAACTAGGGCCTGTTTGGCTTCCATCCTTTAATTAATCATAATTGTGTATTAGATATCATGATTGCTGGTTATCAAGACTATTTATTCCTTGTAAAAAAAAAAAAAAAAGATATCTCTTACAAAATACACACACACAAAATTAACTAAGGGTGCATTTGGTTGCACCAAATATTGCTATTTTTCCCGATCAATCAGTCAAATTTGCTGCAACATACTCATGATATTTCATGAAATTTTGAGCAACCAAACACACCCTAATTAAAATAAAATAAAATGATATGAACTCATATTTAAGTGGCACCCAACAGCCAGTGTTATAAGAGCTATCTCATCAACTTTTACAGATTTCGAAAAACCTTGAAAACATAACAGCTTTGATGTTAAGAAAATCATAACGACATCAGATTTTACAAGGAAATGGAAAAGCTCAGCCATTACAGATAACTAAAAAGTACTCCATATAAAGGGCCCAAGATGAAATATTCTTGGCAAATTATCAAAATAAGCAAATTCTTCCAAACGCAAAAAAAAAAAAAAAAGAAAAAAAAAAAAGAAAAGAGAAGAAAGGTAGAATTCTATTTCTAGCACATGTTCTTGTTTCCCCCTAAACACTCAAAAGACACTGATCTGCTGAAGTATACTACAGATATTCTGCCAAAAGATTCATCTCCATTAAGCAAAGGCAACAAAGAACTCATTTGAACAGAGAGAGAAAACGGAGATCCACTACAAAACTATTCCACACAGCCAAACACACGGGCACTCAACCATCCATTGCTCTTGCAGGCACCACCATTCACCCATTTCTTTCTCAGTACCCGCCGTGGATCCTCCTCCCTCGCCCCATGCCCCGTCGATAATCTCGTCCTCTGCCCATGTAAGAATCCCGATGGTAATCCCTCAGCCCACATCTCATTGGGGACCGGCTCCTCTCCCTCCTGTCATGTCCCCATGGGCCCCGTTGAGGTGGAGACAATGGCAATGGTGGCGAAGGCGTCCGCCGGTCATTCGCAGCATACCCTCTCCTCTCGTGGAAGAACTTGCCCCTCCCACGGCCTCGGTGGCCCCACTGAGGCGGCATTGGCCTGTCAAACTTACCTCGTCCCTTGTACCCATCTTCATCATGATAATCTGGCCTCTCCCTTGGTAGATGGTGATCTGGAAATCTTTCCACATGCCGAAGAGGCGGTGGGCCCATTCTGAATTCTCTGGGACTGTCTCTGCCCCAGCCACGAGGAGATTCTCTGGCACCACCTCTTCCCCAACCGTGAGGAGATCCATAACCATTCACGCCCCTTCCTCGGCCACGTTCCATGGGTGGGGCAGGGAAGCGTGGTGACGGTCCATGTGGTGATGGTGGGCGCAGATAGCTCCTTCGAGGGCTAGGTCCACCACTTCGAGGCTCGAACCGAAGCTTGTTGCAGTTGTTGCAGTAGGCTCGCCGTGCAAAGTTCAAATTCCCACATCTGAAACATAGAATGCACGAGGATTTGAGAAAGAATACCACCACCATCTCAAGGAATAAACTCAATTTTCAAAAAAATCACCATTTGAAGAAAGAACAGAGCGGACAAGTTTTAGCGATGCTGAAAGCACTGATCCAAGATCCCAACTCAATCAAGTCAAACTCAAACAACATAAAGGATTTCCAGGTGTATTCGACATGCTTAAACATTACTGACAACAGAATGTTGGGAGTGAAAGAGTTCATGCTGTGACTCCATGTAAAAGGAAAGCAACGACTTACGAGGGCTCTGAGCAAATCCAGTCTCCTTCTCTTGGAGATACATTTGGATTGTTTCTACCCATGAATTCATCTTTGAATGGAGAAGGATGGAGTCCAGGCTCGTCAAAGGATTCAAAATCTCTCCCAAATGATCTATTGCCCCCGCCTCGCCCACAAGGGGGTGAAAATTCACGGAATCTACCACGACCCCTCCCACCTGTATATCCAGGACCATGACGTGGGCCACCTGGATGATTGAAATCAGAACCATAGCGATGATCTGCTTTCCTCTGGCGCAATGGCGAAACAGAACCTGCACGCACCCTCTGGCGCAGAGGTGAATCAGAGCCTGCACGCATCCTCTGGCTCAGAGGCGAAATAGATCCTGCACGCATCCCATTCCCATATCCTGAAAATGACAGTAAGACATCAAGAATAAGAAATGACCATTCCAGCATAAAGAAAAAGCCAAAAGACAATGGTTATGAAAGCATATGGTTCTTGACCTCGCTAGCACACTGAATGCCAGTGGCCAAATAAGTTTGAAACAAGGGGCTACCTGCATTAATGGTCTCTCTCCATGGGCGCATGCGTGTCACAAATTCAAGAATGTTAATGGAGGACTAATAAGCTCACAACAAGCCTGCTGTAGTCATTGATCTCACAAGCCGCAGATCAAAGTTATGAGCTACTTTACCAGACTTGCAGCTATGAGCTGATAACCATGATCAAATAACAACCCCAGTCATCTGCAGTATGCAAAGGATTGCACTAGTCCAATGGCTTACATATTGAAATTAAATCCATCTATGTCACAGATACAGCATTAAGCCCTAGGCGTCGGCAAATATAAACCAAACTGATGATCCACAGCAAGAAACAATCAGATGCTTCACCGAATTCCTCAGGATTGTGCTAATTCAAATTGGCATTTCATCTGTATCTGCCACTAAACAGATAAACAGGAAAACAAGAAAAGATAGATTTTCACAGGCTTCCTAATAGCGAAGAAGAACCCAATGCCAAAACCATGATCCCAGCTGTAATCCATGTGAAGATCTTGATTCAGCAGACCATCCAACTATCAATGGCATCAAGAGCAAAAACCCAGATGAGAGCACCCCATCAGAGCAAGAGGAATCACTAAAAAATCAATAACTGACAGCCTATGTTACAGCACAGCCACTTGTTTCAGATACCACACCATGAATAAGCTCAATTCAGCAACGAAAATATTAGCTCTCCCATAAAAGCAATTTAAAAAAATTCCACCCAAGACCTACCATAAGTTCATATGCCAGAGACATTTCCAGAAGAGCTGGCAAGAACCATAGATCTGCACCAATCCCAAATAGTAATTGTTTACTTGTGCATGCCCCTACAACCATTTAAAGGGGAAAGCAATCTGCATCTCTAATGACAAAACTTACCAAGATTTTTCATAGGCTTCCTAAATGTCATTAAATAATGCTTAACAACATGCATGATCCTCTGCAAGACTGACTACCAGGGGCACCTACAGTATGAACCCAATGGGAACACTCCACAAGCAGGAGGAATCACTACATCACTAATATGACCCGATTCAACCATGACAAAACATGTTCTGTCCGGTGTTTCTCCTTAAAGGTCAAAGAATCTTGTTTGAAGTAGCTCCATACAATAACTTGAAAGTTTATTTCCCAATAAAAGCTGTTGAGAGAATCCCCATCCCATACTAGAATCATTTCCAGAGTCACCGGAATCATTTCCACCCGCTTTATCAAGCCCAAAACAATAGTTGTCTGCCTCTTTGTCAAGTTTGATTTACCTCTGTGTCAACTTCCATTATCAAGCCAAACCTCATCTTTTACGATGTCGAAAAGAATATGGCAAACCACCACGAGTCCGTGAAATCAAAATTTATAGCCCTAATGATAAACCAAAATCAGCACAAAATCAAATCTGCTAAATTACAAGACAGAAGACCATCTTCACAAACAAAAGACCTTCATTTGGCATGGATCCCGCCTTCTGAGATTAAGCCCTTTCAGTTGAACAGTTGAACTACCATGATACCACACAACAACGAACTCCAAATAAATGAATCCTACTGTTAGTAACACTCAAAAGCAACATAGAAAAAAAAAATAGAAAGCTCTCTCATTAATCATTCGATGAAGACATGATAGTTTTCCTTCCTAAATCTAGTCCTTTGAACGCCTCTAAATTCCTGAGCATGTGCCACATCCATCACACAGAGCCAATTAGTACTCCAGCTTCAGATTGAAACCCAGCGACTGCCACTTTAACTGCATCATTCTAAACCAAAAAGAACCCACCAATGATTCAACCAACCGACTGAAACAGGTTCACCTACTGCACCCCTTGAGTTCTTATGTGAAATGCAGGTATCCATCTTCCGACTTTACAAACCATCACACACATTCTGGGTCATACTGCAATTCGGAAACAATTCTCAGTCAAGCATGAGAACAAATAACCCTTGCTCAATACCAACAGTCTTGCACCCACACCAAGCAACTTCAAAAGCTGTAACAATCAACAGCAAAGTTCATTCTCAATTGACAATTCTGTAGCGGGCCAACATACCCAACATACAGTACAATCCATAGAGCATAGGTGTTCCACACAAAACGGTAGCAGGTGATATAAGCAGCATAAATTCATCAGAAGGGATATGTTATGCCCTATTTTTTTATACAACTTCTCATCATGGAAAGTTGTTCCATACAAAGCAAGATTTTCTTTAAAGAACATTTTCTTAGGTAGGAGCTACAAATGATATAATATTTAGCAAAGAAAATTATCAAAAATTGAGGTGCCTGATACCAATTTTCTATTGTACCAAATAAGGAGTTTATCCCAAATAGGCAAAATGTAATAGGCAAACATCCAAGTGGGGAACTCTGATTCCATGTTTATCTTTTTAGTACACAACACAAAGTATACTATAGCTGACATGCATGTTGTGCTTCTAAAAACAATATAATAGAAAACTAATCCCACCCAAGTCTAGGATATTTTTTTTTCAGCTGGTGGCTAGGCCCACAAAGGGGACCCTGTCAGAAACCATGGTCTCAAATATCATCAAATAATGAGTTGCCACCAACGCGAATCAACCCCAAGAACTTATGCTTTCTGTGGAAAGAGATCTACCTATCTACGCCATTTCTTTTTAATGCCTCGTTTTAACATATGATGTTTATAAAGTGCATGGAATTAAAAGAAAATAAGATCAAGGGCGCTTCCTGATGCAACATTTTCACACTGGGTTCGAGTGGGGTGGCCTGTGGGATGCGGGGGCACACTCGGGGTGGGTGGCCTGTGTGAGGTGGGTGACTCATGTGAAGTGAAACCCATGTGAAGTGTGGCCCACGAGGGGGGTTTGGCCGAGGTCCCAACCCATGAGATGTGGGGCCTGGGCTATGAGATAAAGGGATTGATTCACAATGCTCTATCAGTTCGAGCTTTTAGAGCAAGTGGTTAATTGTCCCACATCAAAGTGGTATCAAAGCGGGAAGTATCGTGTTCGAGACTCCTCACCGGGGGTGATTAATGCAGGAGAATTTTCACACCGGGCTCGAGTGGGGTGTCCTGTGGGATGCAGGGGCGCACTCAGGGTGGGTGGCTCGTGTGAAGTGGGGCCTACGAGAGGGGTTCGACCGAGGTCCTAACCAATGAGATATAGGGCCTGGGCTATGAGATGAAGGGATTGATTCACCATGCTCTATCATTTCGAGCTTTTAGAGCAAGTGGTTAATTGTCCTGCATCACTTCCGATATCCAGATTTTGGCAAGAACATGCAAAGACAAACCTGGCATTTATTATAATCAAATCACTTCTCACCACATCCATCCTTCACATCAAATATTTGCAAAATAAAGAAAAGGTAGCGACATAATTTTTTAGCGGATCCTCTTTAGCACTGTGGGGCTGTAGCAGATGAAATGACGCATCACTACAGATGAAATGGTGAGAGGGTCACAAATAGTCGCTGTCCCTGTATTCTGCTTTCTTTTGTCATCATTCAGCGAGTGGGGGGGAGAGATAACAGATGAAATGGCAAGAGGATCACTCATGGATTCTGTCCCTGTATTCTGCTGTCTTTTCTCATCATTCAGAGGTTGAGAAAAAGATGAAATGACAAACCTTGCATTTTAAGGGTGTGTTTGGACGCGCTATTCAACATGGTTTTAAAAAAATAATCCAATAAGACATGGTTTCGTCTGTGTTGTACCGGTTTCAGTCTGAAACAAAATGGGTCACCAGACCAAAACGGGACTTAAACAGTCCAAAACAGAACTGTATGGACTGATACGGACCGATATGGGGCGAGTCATATTGATTTCAGTCCCCAAGTGGGTCACACTCTTAAATCTAGCCGCCTTTTAATAAAATTCAGTACTTATCCAAAAAAATAAAAATAAAAACTCTAAAACCACCACTTAAATCCATACTATCCAAGATAGCATGCAGTTGTTAGCATAATAAGGCAGCAACAGCCAAATTGCAATTTCCTTTGTTTTTTTTAAGGATAAAAAAATGGAAAAAAGAAAAAGGAATGTGACAGCATTTTGAAGACTACTTCCTCATTATGAGTAAGGGTGCCAAGTGTCAACGGGTGGGGCTCGAGTTGGGTACAAGGGGACCAATTAGGCAATACTCATACCCGCTGATGGGTAATGTAGCCATACCCATGTCGGGCTTGAAATGGGATCCATACCCACTAATGGGTAATGTACCCATGTCGAGCTTGAAATGGGACCCATACCCACTAATGGGTAATGTACCCATGTTGGGCTTGAAATACTTATGCACGCACCCACAAATGAGTAATGTAACCATACCCATACCCATGCCGGGGCTGAAATGGGACCCATACCCACTAATAGATAATGTACCCATGTTGGGCTTAAAATACCCATGCACACACACCCACTAATGAGTAATGTACCCATACGGCCATACCCATACCCATTAAGGTGCTAGGTACCCATTTACAATTTTGAAATTTTCAAAAAGAGAGAGAAAAGAAAATCCCAGCATTAACTTAAAAGATTAGATTTTATAGCATAAAAACTATAGTTTTAAGAATCTAACCACAGTTAGGTTTCTAACCCTTTCTAACTAGGAATAGAAACCTAACCAAACTCAATTAGATTGTGAGGATTTGCTTGGCCCAAATGTATTTCCACATGTGGCCACGCATGCTAACCTGCACAGTTTGTGAGATTTCCAAAAGTGCATCATGCCAATTCCATGTTTTGAAAAAGCAAGCTCTGCAAACTCATATTTAGGAAGAAAATTTGTGAAAATAGTTGGTTTAGAAAAGTTCCAATGGCTTAATCTCAACATACACATGAGCCGCCCAAGAAGTCGTTGATCACCACTAACTGATTGATAAGGATTACTGATTATGTTCACTTTTTTATGCATGCTCATGTGTTCCTTGACCGAGAGTATGAGTGGAGCACATAGTCGTTTGATCCAGACCACTGATGATTCGGTTGCCCCAAAAATCCCCCATGATGAGAATTGTCATATATACATAGTCGTCTTCGTGCATGGGCAGGGATACACCCATGCACAGCATGGTTTATTAATCATAATTGAAAAAAATACCAAACCAACCATACCCACTCACCTACACCCATACCAGGTTCATGTCGGGCCAGGCTCAGGTACCCAGCCCAGCAACACCACTAATTACAAATACCAGTAAATATCATTTTCTACTTTTTTTGCCTTTATATATTTTCTTATTGATTAAACTGAATCATCCCAAATTTCAACACAACCTAATAACCAGACCATTCCCTTTTATTTTCCATCTTTTTTCATATATAAGAGAGAGAAATCCAATGAACCATCCCCATCGTGGAAATTGCCCCCAAAAAACATCAATCCTCAAACCCTACAGTAAAGAATTGGGCTGTCAATGGGCCAAGCTTGGGCCGGGCAAAAGCAAAATTTTCAATAGGCCCAGGCCGAACAGTGCTAAAGAGCAAACCATTCACGATAAATAATTTTTTAAAAGATCATATGACTGTTTTCCGGACTGTAAAAAACTAAAATAGATTTCAAGTGATATCAGCAAAACAACCCAAACTGAAAGAAGAAAATGATTTTTTTTCTAGGGTTTTGCCAGACAAGCAGACAAACCACTTCTGTTCGCTTCTAATCTTGCAGCAATGATCGAAAATGACCAAAATGCAACTGAAAAAGAACCAATCTAATCTCTGCATCTGATATTCACAAACGTAAAAAAAAAAATCAAAAGAACATTAAAAAAAAAAAAAAAATGTCAGATTAGAAGATAAACCCTATCTTCTCAAACCCTAATCCAAACTTGTATACACGAACCGAATCGTATAGGGTAATTTGCCTACTTAATTTCTAGGGTTTGTGTTTTGTGATTTAGAAAGAGGAAAAAACGAACCTTGGAATTTGTCTTGGAATTTGTCTTGGAATTTGTCAGGGAATCGAAGGGAGCGAGAATAGGGAGGGGAACGAGAATAGCGAGGTGAACGAGAGTAAAGAGGTTGGCGATCGTTGTGGTTGTTATTGCGGTTGTTGTGGTTGTTGTTGAGGTTGCCATTGCGGTTGTTGTGGTTGTGGTTGTGGTTGTGGTTGATGTTGCTGTGGTTGTTTTTTTCACGCCGGACCTCGCCGGGCTCGTAATCGCTTCCTCCACCGCCTCCTTCGCTCTCTGATGGCCGTACGATGAGGCTGCCGAGATTGTTCCCGATCGTCAGATGGCGCGTCTGCTGCTCACGATCTCCAGAAACC